>VWZQ01006580.1:742187-758228 GCA_013397015.1 Myiagra hebetior
AAAAAAGCTAAACTTCCTTATTTGATAATTAGAATTAACCTTCTGTGATAGATCCCGGGTTGGTTATTGCAGCTGGCAGCCCAGAGACTTTGTCAATAAGTTCAGTCAGTTTTTCCTTCATCTTGGATTACTTTGTTCACTTAGAGTCACTCCAGTGATGCCCTTTTGCTTTTTAATGAAGTGTGTCAATGTCTTTCTAAAGGTCTAATGTAACCTTCAGGGATAACAGCATGAGAAAAAAATGCCTGGCCTATAAGCATGTTTAAAAAAGGACGTCAGCTAGATCTCAGCTGACATAGGCATATGTCTGGTGCATTTACTCTAGTGTCAACAAGCTAATTGTTAAAACTTTGTTTGCACATTAATTCACTTTTACACAGTACATCTTGTTGCTGTGTTTGTCAGAAAACAAAGAAGGAATTGCACAGCCTGACAGCATTTCTACTCATTGAACTTACTGAAACATGTACAGGCCATATGTCCTAGTTGGAGACTAGAACTTGCCCTAGTCACTTAGTTTAAAAACAAAGCAAAAAAGCAATATGTTCTTGTTTTTTCCTTCTGTTAAAAAATTTGTGCTAATTCATCTGCAGAGGAGCTACCATATCTCCTCTAACTGCTGCCACTGGTTACATCCAGAGAAAGAGAGTCTTTATACTGTGTTCAGATATTAGCTGGCAAAAGTCCCTGTGATTCTTCTTTATGCTGGGACAGGAATGTTTATGCAAGCATATTAAACGAAAACCTCCCTCAAAAATGCATTCTGCAATATAGCAATGCTATCAGGGAACAGCAAGTCATGTGGATGCAACTCCATTGGGTGAACTCTCACTGTTTCTAGGGTTGCCTTTTTTCTACTTACTAGTCTTGTGACAACTGGAAGAAGAGACCATAAGTAAAGCCAATGAGAAATAAGATAGGCAAAATGCAAATGTTTAATACATTTTGTATTATATATTTTATATTTCTCCCACTCTCTATTTAATATCTGACTTTTTTGGTACATAGTATTGTTCTTCTAATGTGTTTTTCTGTTATTTTAGAGTACTAATTTCTTTTCATGGCAGATAGAAATGTGTAAGAAATAAAAAATTACAACTACCTATGGATGTACAATCCGCTTTACACAGATTCTGGGCTTTTTCTGGTATTTGAAAGGAATTTTCTATAACTGTTTTTCATGCCTCTTGCTGCTTCTCTTGTCTTTGACCACCATGGAGGAGAGTTTGCCACCCTGTTTTTTGCTACCCTCCACTAAATGGTTGTACACATTGATAGGATTCCCTGATCCTCCTCTTCTGGAGGATAGTCTCCTACCCACTTGCTTCACACAAATTTCTCTTTTGTGCAAGGTAGGTAACAGATTGTATGTGTAAGTCAAGGATTTGTTATTAGTCTAGCTGAAATCTTAGCAGTTCTAATCAAAACATTACTATTAGTCCAGCTGTGGTGTTGCTAGGAGTGAGAGTTTTAGGAAGTACAGTTAAAATTAATATACACAAACGTCTGAGTATACACCTCTTTCTTTTATAATTACTTTCCTTCCACTCCTCTCTCAAGTCCTGGGACTGATGGCTTTGGGCTGCCAGTGGACAAGTCAGCAGCATATCAAGCTCTTTGCCGGAAGTATGATGTTGATGATTTCTTCATCCACATGTGAGAACCCAGCTGAAGTTGTTTCTACACATTGCTAGTGCACTCCATGCCTTAGCCTTTCTTCCTTGGTTTACAGCTCCGTGGTGTACCAACATTTGCTATCCCTGGTACGTGTTCCACACTTTGTTCTTTTTGCTGCCCCTAACACTGCTTTTGCTCATCTCCCAGAGCTGCATTTCTTTGCTAACCAGGGAACTAGCACTGGTGAGTTTATAGCTCTGGTGCTGTAAGTAGGCTCTTATCACAGTAGGCTCCTGTGATTAGAAGTTCAAGGCTCCTGCTACAATCGTGTGTCTGTCCTGGCACACACTGAGCCCCGTGCTGCAGTCAGGGTCAGTTACTCTGCACAAAACAAATAATTATCACTAACCATCTCCTGCAAACCTCAGGTATAACAGCAGGTGTTATGCCACACACCTCTCTGAAGCTAAAGCCACTGACATGTTTGGCTGCTGCTCCTCCAGGCCAAATCACCACTCCAGGCAGGCCAACACAAGCCCAAAGTTAGACATGGCCTGAGGCCAGCACTGTCAGTTCAACAAGCCTATGGCCAGATACAATCTGTATTTACTGGGCTACAAGGACTCAAATACTTTTGAAAAATCATTTCTGAAACACCCATAGCTGTAAAAGAGTAAAATATAAAGTGATTTGCTGTTTTTCTTTCTTTCTGTGGTCTTGTCTTAAAGTTACATTTATAAAGCCAGCACTTACTTAATAGTAGGGTTTGTAATAAAGTGGAAAGAAGCCTTTCACCTCAGAAAGTGGCATTACTTATTGCTTGACTTCTGACCTTAGCAGAAACCTGATTGAAATGTTGTGAATATCTCAGTCATGACTTAATTTGTGATGCCATCTTGCTGTTTTTAAGCATGCTTTATTTATTAAATCAGGCCCTTGTTTAAACTTACAAAATACAAAGGGGAGCAGCTCTTTCCCTAGCTATGCTGCATCATCCTTCGTTTTTCTCAGTACTGCTTGCTTGAATTTTTAAGTGATAATTCCTTGTGTCTACCCATGTTATGTTTTTACCTTTTTAGTTGTTGTTCTGTGGTTTGCGCATTTTGTCTATTTCTACAGCTGTGGTAAGCTAAGTTAAAAAATAAATAAATTATTTTTTTACTTCTAAAACTAAAAAGTCTATGAAAAGTCCTTTGCAATTTATAGTGTTATGAGTAATTTTCCCTTGGGACTCTGCTTAAATGTTCTAAAGAATTAATGATGCTGGAAATTAAACAAAACTGTTTGGTTTAGATAGTCAAGCAATACAACCATCCAATAGGAATCATTTATTTCCTTGGGGTTTTTTTTTCTCAAAGCCAGTAAAGTTTCTTCATAACCCGAAGATCCTTCTAGATGAGAAGAGCAAGTGACAACTGACCTCCACCACCAGAATGTGTAATGGTGTGAAGTTTCCTTGGTACAATGAAGGAACAGCTTTACAACATAAAGCTACTACACCAATTGAAATAGACTAAATCATAAGAAAAATAAATTTTTAATTCTGCCTCTAAAATTGTGCATAGAATCTCTGTAGAATCCAACGTAGAATCAATGTTTTGAAAACCTTTAGAAATCAAGGGAGCATCAACTCCCAGGTGGGTCCATTTCAACCCATCATTTATTCACTTATCTTTATTAAATACATAGTCTACATAACAAAAACAGTGTTAAGCAGTATGCCTTCTTACACATTTCAAAGACACAGCATATGATATAAAATTAGCTAGTGGAAAAGCATGAGTTAGGCACTTGGATTCTGGCTTTGTCCAATTATATCAGATATTGGTTCCACGTTTTTTCAGCCTCCTGTGCAGAGTAACTAAATTACTCTCATATCTGTCACTGATCACTCCTCCCTAATTCCCTCTAAAGCATTCTGTCTCCTAGATCATATTTATTAAAATGTTACTCTGAAGAAAATTGGAATTTTTTAATATAAGGTACTATCTAAAAAGTTTTGTATAGTATTCACTCTGATTAGGGGATGTTCACCATAATATTGGCTATTTAACATAAACTTTGGACTAGTATGACTTTTTTAGTTTATTATCTAGCATAATTTAAATTTGAAACACAGGATGTCTAAGGTATGCAGCATTTTGAAGGTTTAGAGGGCTTTGCCTTTGGGCCTGCTGCCATGAAACCCAGCTATTAACATAGCATTTGTTTCAAGTCATATTTTTCTTGTTCACTGCTGTTTTAAAGAGTTGCATAAATCACTGAGCATAACTGTGGATATTAGTGAATATTAAAGTCGATATTGCGTACATGGATAGCATTCTTTCTTGTCCACCTCAAACTTTGTTACTTGTCTTTATTAACATAGATCAAATTTCTTTTTCTTTAATAGCTTATATCTGTCTTTCACTTTTGTCTACCCAGAATTTCTTATTTGGAATTTCTTCTTTATGAAAAGAGATTTTTTTCTAACTTTTGTTGTAGGAGAAAGCTTTTCTCCACCTATTTTCTCATCTTGCTGAAAAATGTATGGCTGTTTTTCTCTTTTTGTATCAGAATGAAATTAGTTTTCTCTTGGTTTTGGTTATTTCTGATGATAAATTTGTTTAATTCTGCTGACTTATAGGGAGTACTTTGACTAGGAAGTATTTTAGGTAAATGAAGCAATTCTCTGGAAGAGCCAGTATGTTTCTCTGAGAAAGTTGTGTCCCTACATACATCTGCAGAGCTGCTATGTTGTTTGAGTTTTTTTCCCAACAATACAGGCTGTTTCAATTTTACCTATACCAAAGTTTTCATTTGCACGATTTCCCCATCTGATATCAGAGGAATTTTCTGTGAATACCATTTTGTCCCCTGGGTGTCAGACACTGTGTGACCTTCACTGAAACTAATCTACAGTGAAGGCGTTGTAAAAATGCAGAGAATAAATGGGGGAATAACAGCTGTGTGAGAATTGGTTTCCTGAGAGTAGAAAAAAGAACACAGTTACTAGTGGGAAATTGTGAGGCATATCTTAATTTTATATTTA
Source organism: Myiagra hebetior (assembly GCA_013397015.1). Taxonomy (NCBI): domain Eukaryota; kingdom Metazoa; phylum Chordata; class Aves; order Passeriformes; family Monarchidae; genus Myiagra; species Myiagra hebetior. Next base: position 746,836 of record VWZQ01006580.1, read on the forward strand.
ATGCCCTTTTATATGGAAAACCTTGATCAATAACTTTAAAGTGCTTGTGTTACAGTGACATTCATCTAGTATTTTCAGGTAGGAAACAATTATTTCCCATGTGGGAAGATACATATTTTCCTTTCTTCTTACGGCAGAAAGATTACAGGGAGCAGAAGACAGAGAATCTCCTCACTTTTGCATCCAAATACAGAAATAAACCAATGAGAAATCTTTTTTGGGGTAATAGATTTCATGTCTGTGTACATGCTATACTATGTCTGATTTTTGTGGCTAATTGAAATGGTCATTTGAGAAGACATTGGCATTAGACATTGATTAATATCAATGTCGATAAATATTTTTTTTTAATTTTGGGATAAAACTGCAGGAAATCTTACAGCTAAACGATCTGCTAAAAATTACAGAATGTGCAATGTATAATCAGACACTTTTGGGTTTCTTTCACATTTCTAAATATTTCAGAGAAATAAGATAGATATTATTCTGTATAAAGGAAATCTGAAGTGATGCTAGAAGGCAGAGTAACATGCTAGCCCATTTATGGGGCTGCTTCTGTACATCTAGACCAGGCTGTGTGCCTGTGTTTTCTCTCTCTTAGGGCTGATGTTACCCAGATAGGCTGAATAGACTCTGCTGAAAGCAGAAGCAAGTATCAAGGGAATGGTCATATGGGGGTACTTGTCTTTTTTGCTATTCAAGCAGTTTAAGTAATTCCACAATGTAGGTTCATGTTACACTTGATCCTTTAGGAAGCAGCATTTTAGTTTCAGGCCAAGAATAGGGTCTAGGGAAAGCATTCCCTTTTTGCATTAATCCTGAGACATTTAATGACTATTTTCAGACTGCAGTAGAATCCTCCATAGTATCCACCTTGATTTATGATAATCATACCTAATATTGCAAGGAGGCATTTCATGAGTTGTCTCACAATAAAGTATTTAAATGTGCATAGTTTTTATTTGGAATGTTGTTGAGTTGATCAATAATTATGTTATGGAAAAATATGTGGGGACTCAGAAAAAAAAAGGAATACAAAACTACGTGTGTTCCAGTTATATGCCAAAATTTTTCCTAACAGAAACTTAAAACTAGAAAGACATGTTGATGTTCGTGACTATCTGAAAAAATTCATATTACATAGGAATGTTATTTTAATACCAGTTATTGAATATATGTTTTGGGGAAAATGCCAGTTTTGAATGTGGGATATAATAGAATTATATCTCTACTTCCATATTGGACTATAATTTTGATGAGTTGTAAATGGAAAATGGAAGAAGAGGGGTCTTAACAATCAAGAAAATAAAGATTTACTATTTGCTAATTGTTAGTGAATATTTACCAGAAATCTTTCTACCTAGAAGAACAAAACAGTTTTCTGTCCTGAATTCTTAAGGGGGAGAAATTAAGCCCCACTGACATGTGATGGGTCTGAGCAGGGATCACACGGAATAGACACAGGCCCATCAGCCAACCTCCTGCTCAGACCATGAAGCTTCTAAATAATAATCTCTTTATGAAGAATCAGCCTATGAAGGGGAATAGGATGGTGAGTGGCAGAAGCATGTGATACTGCAGTCACTGAACTGCTCTGCCCTCAGTCAAAAATGCAGTTTGGTAGCGGGTGAAACTCCTGAGGCAGCAGTGCTGGGGCCACATCTGAAACATGTCAGTCCTTTTACCCAGATACTGTGCTGGGGAAGTCAGCTAAAATACTTTGTTTTGATGAAACCAACAGAAATTTATAAACAAAATGAATGACACTGAGAAATTCAAATCCTGCACCCAGTCTTGTGCCTATCCAAGGAGGTTTTATTAGGTCAGGGACTGATTTATAAAGTCAGGAAGAGTGCACACAATAATTAAATCAAAAGCAGTTTGGAAGAATTTTATATAGTAACTTCTGCAGCATTTGACATTTAAAACCCCTGAAGTCTAAATGTAATACAAAACATATGTATAGATATTTTATATACCTTTCTTGGGAGCAGCTTCATTCCACTAGGTGGTACAGAGAAGAAGAAGGAAAAGATGTCCTGTTTCACTAGGCTGTAAGCTAATTGCTGGGTGACCCACACCTTTGTGGAATTAATGCTGTTATTTGTTGCTGCAATTTGGAAAAGTACTAGGAACTCAGATAAAAGGATCCTCTAATGGAAACCCAGCATGACATGCAATTAAAACACGAATTTTAAAAAGTGTATTTCATGTGAATATGATCTTTCTGAGTGTTGTTTAAAATGTTAAATATTCAAGGGAGGTGGTAGGAAATAGATTTCACTGTTACAGTTTTTTTGTTTGTTCTTGTATAATGTTTCAAACATTTTGAATGTGGCTTTTGTTTCTCAATGGAACTGAAAAAGATTTAATGAGTTTGATATTCATGAAGAACCTGAAACTCAAGGAGATTTTAAATTTCATCCAAGATGTTAATTATACAATAACCTCTTAAGCAGCATTAGATTTTTACAATTAAAGTGCATTTCTACACGGCAACAAGCTGAAACAACTATTACTAAAGGTGTGCCTATTTTATCTGGCTTGTACTACAGGTCTGTAAGATGTACAAGTTTTTACTCATTTCATGAATTTTTACATAGTTTTTTGCACTCTTAAGTAAAGAAGATTTAATATTTCAGAGAAATTGATGATGACTTTTTCAATCCTGTTACCTGAATTGCAGTGCACTTGCAGCTCAAGTGTGATGAAGGTAATTTTCTCTTCTAAACACTCTATGCTTCCCAAAATGTAACCCAGGTTATTGAAATTTGCTGCATTTTGATAAAGGGTTTCTGAACGAATACTGACTAAGGAGTTATTAAGGTGTGTGATGGTTGGCTTCTCTGTCCTCCTCCTCAGGAGCAAAGTACAGGCACACCTTTCTTTGAGTTTAGCATACTGAATTTCAGTTCTAACACCTGTGGCTCAAACTGTAGCTTTATTCCAGTTCTGAATAGCTTTCACCACAGGGTATCAGCTGAGCTAGTAACACACCCCACCACCCCCAACACACCAGGGGTTATCTGAAAAGGGATTTCACTGAAGTAATGCCAGTGTGGCCTGAATGAGCCTCACCTGTTGTCAAGGTGATGTAGGGTTAAAAAGAAACTTGAAAGGGCAGCTGCTATGGCTTTTTATCATTGTTTTGTATAGATTTAATTAAAAAAAATTTTTTGAAATGTAGTTAACTATTTTCTTAATGAACTAAATAATATGAGTAAAGAATGATGAATTGAAGAGAGAAGAATGGTGGAGATAAAATATGATCAGGAGAGAAATAAATTATGAACATGGCTGTGGGGGAGAGCTGCCTCAGGTCAGGAAAACTGAAGGAGTCTCTGGAGAGTGTTGGAGAGGTCCATGGAATTAGATATGAGTAGAACCACGCAGAGCATCCAGAAAAGTCCCAACACTAATAATCAAGTAGAATTGTCTTTATTTAACAATCCCCAAGCTTTTGGCTTTGTAATGCACATTCTATATACCCTGTGAATTTTCACACAGAATCATCACACTGACCCTGGAACTGCTGAGAGAGGCACTGAATGTGTAGCATGAAACAGCAATAAGTCAAAAGTCAGCAACAGTCAAGGCTCAGCCATTCAGAATCCAAGAGGAAATTACAAGTCAACTCACTAACCACTATCAGTCTAAAGGTAGGCTTTATCCAATCCAGAACAGGATGCTTCTAGGTTTGCCTAGTCATAACATGACTTTTGCTTTCCTTATAAACTCTGCCATACTAATGCCTTAGCTGATCTTCATTTGAGGTGACAAGCATCAGTGTTACTTCAGGTCACTGTAGTTTAGATTTTGTGGATCTTTGAAAATCTGAGTCTCAACTCAGTCAACAATGTTTGACGTATGTTCATCCCTAATGAAATCAAAATTGAGTTGACCTGATATGGACTGACTCTAAATGAATAAGAAGCACAAACATTTGGGGTGAGACATAATTATTGTCAAAAAATGGATGGGAAATCCCACTTTTAATTCTATCTGTATGCATTTTTATAGAGTCAAATGTTAATGAAACAGCAGATATATAGATGTGGATTTTTGAGGTAATTAATGGGTCAGTGGTTGTTTTACTCTTACTGACATAGTTCATCAAATTAGTAAGACCAACATCTCACAACAACTGTAAATTTTTAATTAGTCTGTGGTTTTCAAAGACATGATGCATGATTGCATCAATTCCAAAGAGTGTTCATGAACTTCAATAAGCATCTCATCTATTTTAAGAGTGAGACTGTCATTAAATAATAAATTAAATTATTATCATTAAATATTTATCATTAACTGATAAAACACTGAAATTTTCTCATTCTCCAGCAACTAATTTAAATATCTAATCCTTAAACAAACAACAAAAGTAAGAAGGGAAGTCTTATTTGTAATTTGGGAAATGAAAGAGAATAAATCCATGTTCCCTGAGTGAAAGATAAAAAGGATTTTTTTTTTTTGTGTATCTCGGCACTGAAATTGCTCTATTTTTGCACAGATGGGTGATTAATTAAGTTGTTATATACAAAAACATATTGGAAATTCAGTTACAATAAAATATGACTTATAAAAGACATAGTGAGACAATCTCAGATGTCAGACTTTGCTTATGTTTTAATAATAAGGAAAATACAAGTACAAAGTTTGTAAAAGTAGAATTACCATTTTTCATAGGGTTTTAATTAATCAGCATATTTTCTTTCTCACAAGATTCAGCTGTTGAAAAATCAGTGTAAATTTTCTTGAGTACTAGATCTAAACAAATGTGAATGGAAAAGTTTAGATAGCCAGCTCCAAAGGTGCTGTTTTCTGTTTTGAGTATTAACAGTCTTTGATGGATATAAGTTTTGTTGTATAGAGGGGGTTCATATAAAGGTAAAATCTTCTGCATTGATTTTACATTTGCATCAAACTGGAGATGAATTCATTACGTCAGTAGTAGCTGTACACTGAGCTATCATGTGCAAATGTAGCCAGAGTATGCTAAGACAGAAAATTTACTGTTTCTGATGAGAAATTGTAGGGAAATTATCTTAAAGTCTATTATAATTTTCCAGGTTTCAATTTAATTCTTTCTAGTGGCTGTGGTTTTGAAAGGTCTTTTTTGTGTTTTTTTTTGAAGTTTACTTGGAAAGTTTCCTTGTCACCCTTTCCTTGTTCTGTGTGTAAAGTTGTATTTTAGTTTTACATCACTGGAGACTGTGGATTGTTGAAGACCTAGTGACTTAATTTATTTACTTTTGGCCTGCAAGCTCTTACAAGGTGGAGTGACTTATGCCTTCATTGCAATGACTTTCAGTAATCTTCTTAACAATATGAAAGGTAAGTATGTGGATTGTCACATGAATAGTTTTGTTACCGAGCAGATGCTAGAATACATGTTACAATGGTAAAAGTCATGTTCAAATCTTGGCCACTCAGTAAAGGGAAAGGTGCACAGCACAGCATAGAATTTGAACAGAAAAGATCACTCACAGGAGAGTTTAGGGAACCTTTAAATGCTCAAAGGCCCTGCTTCAGATAGAGGAGGGAGCAGAAAGCTACGAAGAAATAGCCAGTGGTCCTTGGGAGACTCTTGTCAGCTTGGTCGAATAGCATACTTAATTGTGTGGGTTTAGAGGTGTTTTTCTTACATAAACAGAGATTATGTGAAATTTGTATCATCACCTATGTAAGTAAAGCTGAAGGGTCTTTTACCTAATCAAGACTAATGTTTGGGGATTTTTAATTATTTATATTTGGGATAGTGTTTGATTTCCTGAAGCCACCTCTTGGTAGGCAGGTGGACTAGATTATGTGCAGACATCCCCCCCAGACTTAATTATACTGTGATACAGAAATACTTACATTTGCCATAAGAAATCAGAAAATCTGAATTTCTTTCAAATTTCTGACTTTGAATATCTCCTTCTGAAGAGTTCCCTATATCTACATTGATCTTCACATCCATAAAAATTTTTTAGGAAAAAAGGTGTTATGATTGTGTCTTTGATACTTTTCAAGGTTTTGGGTAACTAGAACAAACTGGATTCAAATATTTTCACAATACCAAAAGTAACACAGATGTTTCAAAACTGAGCTTCACAAAAAAAAAAAAAAAACAATATATTGCTTAAAGATCTTTTCTTTACATTCAGAATTATATTTCATGGGTTTATATATTCATTATTTTAGACAAAATTAAAGACATTGCAGACCATTAAATACTTTAAGTAGAAGTATGAGAAAATTTTTGGGGTTCTCACGTAGAAGTCAAAATTTAATTAAAATACAAAAGAACCAGCCCAGTTTCTAAGGTTCTGTTTCTTTCTGGTGAGAAGGCCTGGGTTCCTGTACTGAGGAGCATGGATGTTACAACAGATTTGAGACAACTGTAGTTATTTTGCTTGTTTGGGGAGGTTGGTTTTTTAATAATTGTGTAAAGAAAAAAATATGCCAACATAAGTAAAAGAATTTGCTATTACAAGTGGTGTAGAGCCCTGAAGCTTGCTAGTTTTCCAGAGGGCAACCTAAGTTGGACTAGAATGCAGGTTTTTGTGGCCAATTGTGAGACAACTCTCTTGATCCCCTTTGTGACAATGCTTGACTATATTGCCCTGCTTCCAATACACTACTCTTGAATTTAAAATGTTTTAAAGAGTGTCACTGTTTCAGGCAGAACTAATTTTATAATTGGATACTAATTGAAATAGAAGTTCAAGGACAGGATATGATGATTTCAATTATTTAATAGATGTATCAACCTACTTTACATATACATATATATACACTGCACAGATGTTTAATTTCCAGAGTATTATTTCCACTTTCTTTTGTCAATCAGTGCTTTGATTGAGAAAATCATCTACTCCCTGTTTTACAAGTGACTCATTTATTTATTTCTCAAAGATACTTATTTGCAACTTTTGGCTCCCAACAGTGAGTCACTTCTTCATGTTTTTCAAAGGCTCAGTTTTCAACTTTCAATTCTTTCAACAAAATTATCTACTGTATTTCAAAAGATCATTCAACAGAGCTCATATTTTCTTAAAATACTGTATTAGTCTTGGGATCACAGTATATTAATAATTTTGTGTTTTCAGATGGATTGAGTTTCTTCTACTAACTAATTACAATTTTCTTCTGAAAAGAAAATTTTTATAAAAAAGGAAATAGATACCGGTCAACTAAAGACTAAAAATTAAATTCTCTTAAATAGTGTCTTTGAGTTTTAAAATCAAACCACTATAAAATATCCTAATGTATTATTCTAGAATAGCTAAATTTTTTACTTGCTTAAGATTTTAATTTCTCAGAGATCACTCTCCATATTCCGAATTGCCACTAGATCTCTTTCAGGTTTTAAAAATGCTCAGACATAGCTATAGAAACTTGTACATCAAGAACTCTCATCTTTTAAATATAAACAAGGAAGCATGCATATTTTTAGTTATTTGAACTCTGTAACGTTCTATTTGTGTTTACTGGAGCTTCAGTATTGAAAAGAGGGAATAGTTTTGCCTCAAAAACACACAAAACCGACCTATACGCTAATTGTAGACTTTATTTCTTTCTCATGACTCTACCATAACAGATTTTTCAATTCAAAGTGCTGAGGAAATACAGCAGTATAAAGGAAAAAAAAGTGCTTATTCAAGAAAAAATTCTTTATGACAAATAGTTACATTTTGGTAACACAAAGGTGTCATGGTGTTCTGTATTTTTAGTGTAACATAACATCAACATCTGTTGGTTTGCAGAGAAAAACTTCTCTCCTGTACAAAGGTAATACAACATGAGTCTGAGTAGGATAGATCACACACCATGAGAGTTACTATAGAAATAGATAAACCTATTAAACAGAAGCTCTGTAAAAAAACAACAGGTTGCAGAAATTCATCCGTGTTATACATTGTAAATCTATCCTGAAAAACAATTGTCTCACTTCCTAGAAAATTTTTTTTAAATGCATACAAAGTATTTTTGATTTCGACACACTTTACAAAATTATTGAAAACCACTGTAATATTAAACATTGTGATTTGTTGCCTATTATTGCTCAAAAATGATATTTTGTCCTAACTGGACTATGTTTGACAAAATACTAGAGATATAGAAAGTATCTTGATGCTTTGTTTGCTCTGTACACAAAAAATTTGCCCTGCTAAGTAGTCTGTTAATTGACTTATGAATTTAAATGGATGGAGGCCATATTACTCCATGCAAATTCATACAATATTGCTTTATTCAGATAGGACACCCACATGGCATAGGAGTCCTTTATGGTTCCATTCTGATGACTTGAAGGCAAAAGGTAAATACGTATAGTGGATAAAGAGCTACCATTTGCATGTTGCCCTGAAATATATTTATCAAAGCTGTAATAATTTTATTTCGGGGACTCTAATTTCATTCAAATTTCAGATTATACTTGTTTAAAGATTAGCTTTTAAGATACTGTCTTTAAAAAAGAGCCAACACTGTTTAGTTTGAGAACTGAGGTTCTCTTGAAGTGCTTCTAGTTGCTGTGGTAATTGCTCCTTTACTGTTGAAAGCTCACTGAACAGTTAATATTGAAGTTGTTAAATAACATTTCCTGAAATACGTGTTTGAAATACTATGCAAGCAAATAAAACACAAATACACAAGAAACATTTTTAGGAAGATTCCTTTTCTGCTAATTAGGTGAGATGCAGTGTCTTGGAAGAATAAAGCACTTTGAGAGCTGTGATAGGTTTTAGTGTATAACAGGTCTGCAGCAGTACAATTGTTCTGTAAGACTTTGCTTGTGTTTTTTCCTTTGTCTTCTGTTTTTCTTTACCTAAGAATATGCTGTTGAATTTTATTTAACCTCAGCCATAAAAACTGGAAATATGCTGTATTTTCACATGCACAGCCTGTGGGTTTTCTGGAGAAATAACAAGCACGCTGGCAGATTCAGCTGACTGGTTGATACAAGGTGAAGTTCACCCTGAATCCATTTTTACCCAATAGCTTACCAGGCTTTTTAGCTCTGTATTCTCTGCCTCACTCCCAGAACAAAGGTGTCACTCCCAAACATGGAACATACCTCTTGCAAGAAATATGCTATTTTTTAATTGTTATAGCTAGGGCCATAATGCACTAAAAATAGTTTTCTTACAGTCTTATGAAATGCTATGGATTATGTATAAGCAGCAGCAATAGTGAGCCACATGGGGATACCCAGTGAATCAGAAGCTAGTTTCAGTTTCCCTATACAGTGAACAGAATATAGGAATTATTAAATTGTTTCTGATATGACTGCTAAGATTATATTTTTAATAGGCTGAACTCATCAGTGGGTTTTCAGGCATGGAAAGGTCAAATGAAATAGGGTGAGGTGCATAAATATATAAATGTTTCTTCCTACAGGACTATCTGGTTTACTGCTCTGAGGAAATAGAGTAGGGCAACCCTTTAATTACTGCCACTGCACATTTACTTCATGCAACCACTCATCTTGTACTGCATGGGAAAAAAAATCCTTCTTATTCTGCTTTGATTCAGAGGAAACTCTGAAGGCATAGAATTTAGAAATTTGTGATTCCACACCTGACCTAGTAGTTTGATTGTTGTTGTGTTTAATTACTTTTGAAATACATTTTGAGCTTCTGATAGTTTAATGAAAAATAAGTTTTTCTTTGGTGTTTACTGCTGCAGAGTTCAAGTATCCCCAAAGTGACTAACACATTTTCATCCTCATAGCAATATCAGCTAACCTATTTACTTATTCTGCTTGAAAAATGAGAAAGTACTTTCTATTTAAAATTCTAGGTACAATTTCAAATTATTCCATGGTCACAAAATTAATCATTGTCTATTTCAAAAGCTATTAGTCACATGAGCGAAGCAGCAGATTTGGTATTTTCCTTAAAACACTTTCAGTTTCATGGAAGTTTCCACTAAACAGAAACAGTAAAGAGGATTGCCATTTGCCTAGACATTTCCATTTAAAAAAGGAAGTGTTTAATATCAGTAAATATGTTGGAGGTTCTCCAAGGAAATATGCATTTCTAATGGCAAGTATAAAGCTGAGTAGTTTAGCCTATGCTGCGTATCAAAGCATTTTATGAACCTTTGAAAATAAAGGCATATCTATTGAGATGAAAGAAGGAAGTAGTAGAATGTCTATATGCATATATGTTGATTTAAAAAAAAGGCAGAATGACATCAAAAGAACACACAAAGATAACACCTTTTTCTCCACATACTTAAAACCTTTGTTGCTAACTGAGTTGTAACATGAAAAAGCTACAGGAGGGGAAAAAAAAGAATTGAAAAAATTCAAAGCAATTTCAGACCTTATTCTGACTTTTTTTTTTTTTTATCTTCCTGATTTTCCTACCCACAATTCCTTTTTCTCTTTCTTCATTCAATCAGCTTCAAGCTGCTTTAAATTTAGGTTGGAATCTTTGGCTAGTATTTAGAGTTAAGAACCCTTTTAGCTATAATGAGTTCTGTAAAACTGTATGAACTAATAGCCACCTTAATGCCTCACATTCTATTCTGAGAAATACTGAATTTACCACTCATCTAACAGCTTTAGATTGCAGCAGAAGGCACCACCACACGTGGTGGCATGAAGTGCAAGAAGTCCAAATGATGGATTGTGCACCTGGGGCACAATAATCCCGGGAATGCATATAAATAGGTAGAGTGGATGAAGAGCAGCCCTGCAGTGAGGGATCTGGGGGTGCTGGTCAGCAGCAGCTCCGTGTGTAGGGAACCCAGAGGGCAAAACCCCATTCTGAGGTGCATCAAGCTCAGCACGACCAGACAACCAACAGGGGTGACTGTCCCACTGCATTCAGCCTTGGGGTCCTCACCCTCAGTGCTCTGTGCAGTTCTGGGCCCCACATGTCAAGAAGGATGTGAAAGTCCATGGTTACATCCAGAGAAGGCATCAAAGTTGGCAACAGGGCTGGAAGGCATGTCCTCGGAGGAGGAGCTAAGGAATCTGGGTCTATCTAGTCTGGAGAGAAGAGTCTGAGGGGTGACCCCACTGCTCTCGACAGCTTCCTGAGGAGGAAAGGTGGCAAGGGAGGTGCTGAGCTCTTCTCCCTGGTATCCACTGGTAGGATGTGTGGGAATGGCTCAAAGCTGCGCCAGGGAAGGTTTAGACTGGTCATTAGCATTTCTTTACTGAGAAGGTGGTCAAACCCTGGAATGTATTTCATGAAGTGGTGGTTCATTTCCTGAGCTTGTCAGTGTTTTGGAGGCGTTTGAACAAAGACCTTAATAATTATCTTTGATTTTTGATCAGCCCTGAAGTGCCCAGGCAGTTGGACTGGATGATTGTTGCAGGTTCTTTCCAAATGAAATATTCTTTTTGACTATATTCTTTTTGATGATATGATATGATATGATATGATATGATATGATAT
>VWZQ01006580.1:758262-785020 GCA_013397015.1 Myiagra hebetior
ATATTATATTATATTATATTATTATGTTATGTTATGTTATATTATATTATATTATATATCATATCATATCATATATCATATCATATCATATAATCACTTTTGAAATGCTGCATGCTAATTGATGACAATAGGATGTAAAGTGTTAGATTACAGTCTGTGGACTCATAAATGTCCCTTTGAAAACATTTGAGAGATTACAGATGGAATGTTCATAAAGTATGATGTCAAATGTGTGCGTGTAAAAAATCAAGAGAAATAATTCCAATGTAAAAATAAAATTTAACCAGTAAATATCCAAATACTTTCTAATTCTCATTTACTGAAGCATTGAAGCGTTATGTGGAATGAAAACATTTTAAATTTCTTCTCATATGATCTGGACAGATCAATCTGTAGTCCATTTGACATCAGGGCTTTCTCTCTCAGATATTACATGGTAGGTAACCTAAAAAAATCCTCATTTGTTCGTATCTCGTGTCGATAACCTCTTTTACTACAGTTGCAGAGGGCATGGTGAATAGCACAAAGCTGGATATTTGTCTGTACTTGGTCTTTAGGCCACAGGTGTTACATTTTTCTGACTTTAATGCAGGCAGATACCATATAAAATCTGGTTTTCCATTTAATGACTCGCTAGTTTCCTCCCAGCTCATGCCCAAAGCTTTTATGTAAGTATTTTGAAAGTGTCCAATGCAAATTCCTGTAGACCTGTCTCATGGACAAGCTCTCAACAGGATAAGAAAGCAGAAGGCTGGAAGATTGCAAGTAATCCTTCTGTCATCCCTTTTACGAGCAGCTTTCATCATTCAAAGGCACTTTCTTTCATAAAAAAAAGTAAATGTTCACCCTGCTAAGCAACTCAAGCTGTGTAAAGCCATTCCCCATTTGGCAGAAACCACCTTCTGAATTTGATTTAATTTTTCTATAAATTACTGCTGTGACCCATAGGTTCAAAAGTGACTGACCTTCAAAAAAGTCATGATCAGATCTTATTAATCTAAAGCAGCCTATTCGCTTCTTTCAGATTTATTCCTCCATTTACTAGAACACTGAACACAACTAAATCTTGCTTTATCAAGAAATGTTTGACCTCCAGGAAAGAATTCTTCCCCCTTTGTAAAACTTGGGTTATAATTAAAAGCTAAAACTTATTAACAATATTGTTTACTCAGATAACAGGTGGGGTTTTAGTCTACCAATGTGAAATAATGTTATATGTTGATTGCTGGCTGATTTAAATATATTCAAATTGTCGTGTAATGTAACACATATGCTCATGCTGAAACCTTCAGAAATATGTGCTTGGTTGTGAAAAGCCTAGAAAATTCAGTTTTCCACAGAAGTTGCTTGGGGTCTGTAAACTTTTTGATACAAGATAGATGTAACCTATTTTCTTTCTAAGATTTTGAATGAGAACTAGGTCTCATTATCTCTTCTGTTCTCATGTATTAGGCTTCAAAAAACATGGGGTGGTAATTCACTAAATCAAAAATGGAGTTTTATGATTAGAACTGCTAGGGAGAATCGAGATTTCACTAGCTGGGAAGCAGAATGATGTTTTCATTTGAAAGAGATTTAAAAATAAAAGTTTATTCTTTCTCTTTAAGCACTTAGTGAAAGTGTCTCCACAAACTCTGAGTTAATATCAGTATTTTTTCTGTCTATTGTTAGAGTTTTTTTCAGTTTATCAAACTATGGGGTTTTTTTTTGTTGTTGTTGTTGTTTTTTTTTTTGTTTTTGTTTTGTTTTTTTTTTTTAAATTTAGGAATATAGCTAACTATATGTACCCATTTTCCCCAGTAGGGAATATACAAATCTTTCGATGTACTCTATTTTCTAGAAGTCTTTTATCCCATATAGCTCCTCTCTGGACTCCTCTCAGCTTTTCTAGATTTTCTAGAAACGTGGTGGCAGAAATAATCATATTTCTGAACCAGCTGCCACATAACTAGTGCCAAGCACGCTAATGGTTCTGCTGGTAGTTGTTGCTTCATTCCATTTTTGGCAGGTAGTTTTGGTTCAATGGGGTAGTGATGTTCTTAATTGAGAATTTGTTTCCCCTTCCTCTACTCCTGTGTTATTGTATTTTAAACAGACTAGTTAGTGTTTTCTTTTCCTCAGGTTGTATTTTTGTTTGTTTGTATGTATGTTTGGTTGGTTTTTATTTTGTGCTTTGTTTTTTGGGGTTTTCTTTTGTTTCAGTTTTGGCTTGGCAGAGGGCCAGAAGAGTTATCACTAATATTTAAAAAAGAGAAACTATAAATTTTAATCTGGTTTTCAAAGGGTGGACACCCCTTCTTTCCCAGTACAGTAAAAATATTCAAAAGATATATTCTGTCCTTATTAGAATAGTTATCATTTTTCACGGAGCTACTAATAACTACTCTTCAGCAATTTGTTTCCCATTTCCCTCAGTTTGAATATTTAAGTAGTTTATAGTTCTTATTTCACAGTTTCTAAAACTGGAAAATTCAGTAGCCTGCTAAAATTTTGAAAAATAATTCCTAGTGAGGTAGAGGTTACCCTAGCTAGTTTCTTCTGCACTCTACTGTGAATTCTATTAAGATTCGTTTCACTTATCCCATGAATACTTTCTTTGGTTGTTTTTCTAAACTGCTCTGATTTTGTAATCCTTTATAAATGCAATAACCTGTTGGGAGGAAGGTTTACACACAAAACTAAAGATGTCATTTTTTTCCTGTGTCATTTATGAATCGGTTTTCAGGTCAGTAAAGATCTGACATTTTATCGGCACACAAAACAAGTAGCATGATCTTTTAACCTGTTTGCAAGCAACAGTTTGTAAATGTCCCAGTAATGTTTCCTCCCTTTATTTTCACATCTGCCCTCTTCCTGTCCTCAAGTAGCTTTCAAAGAAATTTTCAAAATCAGGTATAAATGAAAGCTTTGAATCTTTAATAACCTACAGGAACAGTACACTACAAAAGCAGAAACTTAAATCTAAAACTGGGACTTTTTCTTTTCTCTCAGCTACCTAGATGTACACACCTACCTAGAGACTCTTAGGACTCTTGCTGTATCTTCAGTTTTATAACACTGATATTTTTCCCTGGGTAATGATAACACAAATACATCTGCCTTTAATTTTCTGATGGGAAAATTTATCAAAGTCAGATAATATTGTTTAGAACACCCTCTCTTTTGTGCTTGGCCACTGAGGGAAATAACCAGCCTTCTACAGCACAACAAAAGTAATAAAAGCTTAAACATTATGCTCAAAAATTCTAATGGATAGATAATCTTTACTTTTTTTCTGTGCTCAGCTAACCTTCTGTGAACCCAGGTAAAATATTTCATTAGTTTCTAATGTTTCAGCACAATACTAGTTCTCTTCTCTTCTTACTTTTTCTTTTTTTATTAATTTCTTTTAGTGCAGATTTTTTGCTTTGATTTTTTTTATTCATTAACTTAATCTACCTCTATTTTTCATGGAAAGAATACATAGGGAATTTATCAAGAATGGAAGAAAATCTTTAGGAAAATATACAATTTCTTCATAAATACAGCAACCATATTTTCTATGAAGATTTCTCATTGACAAGGTAATACTGATTTATTTCATATCAACTAACTTTGCTGTTCAGATTACTATAATTTCAAGTGGGGTTTAAGTGATTTTCACAAGGAAGGCAACCTAACTTACCTTATTAAGTTATGGCTAGAATGCCCTACCTTTGGGAGCTATAGTTATGTATAAGAAGAGAAAATGGTAATGTGTGGTTTTTAGAAGACAGATTTCATGCTTTTGTCTTGTCAGGCACTTTGGATTAGATCCCATTTGGGACTTTGGGGACACACGCGAAGGATTGCCAAATTTAGCTTCAGAAGGTATTTGACTCCAGGGTAAAACCCAGGACTCTGAGTGAAAAACCTGGGATTTTTTTAATGTGTAACTCTACAAAGGATTAGACACGTCAGAATAAGAGCCAAACTATATTTAAAAAAAAATTAAAAATAAAAATAGAAAGAAAAAGAAAATAAAAGAAAAAAAAAAGTTTACAAGTAGAGTGACTTGAAAGTTAATTTCCACTGGTTAACATGGACATGCTTGAATTTATTCTCTAGATAAAGATCTAGGTGGTTGTAATCACTCCTAAATTTCAAAAAAAAAAGAAAATTAAAAAATCTCATAGTGCTGTTTATGCAAAATAGGTCAGTGGCAGGAAGGCCCAGACTCCGTTTTATGTCTTGTCTCAAAGTAGTCTTTTCATCTTACACCAGATGTACAAGCAGATATAGGAAAACACATGGAAATAATGGTTTGTTTTACTTTGTGGAACATGGAAAAAATTCACTGACAACATTGTAAAATCATTTGACTAAGGAATTCTGTGGCCTTGATTTTCTTGGTTATCCTATAGATTATTCTTCCCTTGATTTCTTAGATATTATTTATTCCTTTCATGAAGAAGAGAAAATGAGTCTTCTAGGTGAGCACTTGTAGATATTGGATCATTCTTCCTACTCTTTCCACTGTGGGGGCCAGGTGAATGAAGGTACATGAGCAAAGTGTGCTGCGTTGAAGAGAAAATTGAGACCTATGCTATGAATTGTTGGTGTGTCAACTGTGGTAAATTGGATGATGAGAAAATCTATAGGTATTATTGTTGACATTAAAAATAAACTGGAGGAGATATGATTTCTGAACAGAGATTAAATATTGTGGTAGGCAGAGAGAAAAACCCTGTTCATACAAAAAGCTGAGCGATTTAGTAGCAAATGTAGCTTGAAAGAATTGCCTGATTCTCGTGCTTTCTGAACTGAATAGGCAACTAGATATCAGAATTTTCTGGCTATAAAATATGCAGCCAAAATACCCATTTGAAACTCATAAAAATACTGTCTGAACCACAATAAACATGGAGAGAAGCTATTAAAAAAAGTCACTCACTTGAAAGTGGGAAGCATTAAGTTAGCCTCCTGAATATTGTGTGAAACATTGCTGCATTGTGTGATACATTTTTGGATCCATGGAAATACCACCTACCTGCCAAATTGAAGTAGCATCATGAAAAACAACATAGAAATGTACCCCCTGCATAACAAGCAAAACAGTCTGAAGAACTAGGGCTGCTCTGGGGCAAATCTCTCCATCTGATCTCAGTGGGATAAAGTGGAAAGAATGCATTCATGTTTTATGCAACATCTGTAAAAAAGGAATAGGTTTTCCTACAAGAAGAATACCATCAAACAAACTCGGAATTCTTTCTTTTCCCTGCTTTAAAAATGGTATCCAATTTATATTTGGAAAAGCTCTCTAGATTCAACATCAGAATTCTAGGGGGTCAGAACAGACAGGCACTAAGATTTTGTGAGATTGAAACCAAAAAAGTTCACTTTATGATTTATACAAAAATTAGTCACTTTTTCTGAGAGAAATTTCACATTTATTTTTTGTGTATTGTGAAAAGGGCTTTAAGTAGCTCCACGAGTCTAAGAGCCTCTGCAGATTACTGTTATTAAATAAGATTCTGTTATTCATAATCATAATAGTATGTTGCAATAGTACCTACAGTATTAAAGCATTTTCCAGTCCAGGAAAACGACATGCTTCTTGTCCAAAAAGCTTCTTAAGTAACAAAATAAATAGGCAGAACAGTGTGAAACCAACAGGGGAGGAAAAAAGAGCAAGTGTAAGAAATATAGTGATAATTGCTCCCCCAGGCCCTTCCAGGACTTTGTCATGCAGTATTCTATCTGGAAAGAAAAAGAAAAAACAGAAAAGGGGGAGGGGAAAGAAAAAAGGAAAAAGGAAAGTCAGTCTCTTCTGAGCATTTTAGCCAGCATCACTGACACTGAATCACTCTAAAGAACCATTGTTGGCAGGAATTATATTCTTGTAACTGATAAACATTTTCAAGAATGTTTTTCCAATAATTTAGTTTAAAATAAATTTATTCCCTTTCAGCAAAAATGAGAATAAGATCTGAATATTTCATTTTCTATTGAGAAGAAATTATGTTAGTTTTGCATATCATGATAAAGGGCTGAATGTATTGTCATGATATTTGATGGATTAAGAAATCCAGGAAAGAATTCATGGATTATTTTGATAGCTGATGTAAAACAAGAGTGGAACAAAAAGTTGAACTTCTTTTTGTGTCTGTGTGTTTGTGTATATCACAAAAAAGAGAAGATTGATATCTAATGCATGGTGCCTTTTAGGTTTAGTATATGTAAAAGCCTTGATAAAGTGATTCAGTTCATCAGCAGACAGTGTATTGCTTCCTACTAGGTGTTACAGAGGGGAATAAACTAGTTTGCTTCTGTTAGACTGAGCTGTCACATCAGTTCTCTTTGCTGCCTTATCATCAAGAAAGAGCTGTAAAATTTTCTGGTTTTCAAGGTGAACTGTCCCTCCCAAAGAAGAAAATCTGATTCACTGAGATTTAAATGTTTGGTAATCTGATTATCATTTTTCTATGAGGTAATCCAATTCATTTTAAACAAATGCAAGAGTTTCAATCTTCATCTTTTTTTCAAGGTTTATCTATTTGGAACTGCATAAAGTTTTAGAAGTGCCAGCTACATTATTTCTCTTTTGCCATTTCTTGACCACAAAGGCAGTCATGATTAAATACCAACAGAGTTCACAGCTCTATATGTATATATATATATATGTTTTTTAGATGTTGAACTTTCCTTAGATCAACTTTTTCTCTAATGTTTATATTGCTGTTGTGGGGTTTTTTTTGCTGGTTTTTTAATAGTTTCTTTGCTTGTTTTTACACAGTTTTTTATTGCATGCATGGTAGTCTAGAGCAGAAAGTCTTAAATAAGCAGTCACAGAATAATTTGTAGCCCAAGGTCTGAGTGAGAAGCAGAAAACAGAATCTTGGGTCTGTTTTCCTAGTTTGAAAAAGGACTTTCTTTGTCAAGTATTTTAAGTTTCTGCATTGTAAGCAGGTTTCTTTGCACAAAATAATTAAACTTTTGTTGATCCAAAAACAGAATAAATCCAAATTTGGAGCATGACACTTAACAAGTGATGTAATCTGTGAAAAATACAAGCTTATTTACCCTAGATGAAGTTTTCAGTTTAAAATGGATGCATTAAATTCAGTCAAATTTAATTTCAAAGTAGATTAAACAGTAGTTGCAAATCTCATACTATGACTCCTCCCATCCAGCACTGCTCGATCAACATGTACACTCACTCCCTTAGTCATTGAATGCAACTGGAGCTATGGAAGCTGGAGGTATGTAAAAACAACCATAGGATGCTCAAGAACTAAGGTTATTCAGTGTTTTTTGAGTATATCTACATATTGATCTAATAAGAAATCTAAAAGTAATTTTGGATTGTTTTTAATGCAGTTTAAGTTGCCTGTGAATACAGTTTCTTAGTGTCTGTGGATAACAGCTTTGTTTTCATTGATGTTGCAACTTTAGTATATTCAATATTTTTTCCTTGGGAGAATGTGAAGGACCAGATAATTTTTTCAACAGAGAAACCGTAATGAAAAGTCCTTACCTTGTGCACCTATTATTTGTTGACCTGTCCATTATTGTTGCATTTAGCAGTTAATGTATTGGTGGATAAATAGAAATACAAGTTTTTACTACAATTCTCTTCTGACTGCTTCAGACCTAAAGTGCTTCCCTGTGCACATTTAGCTGATCTGCAAAATGACTTTGAGAAACCAGTTCCTTTAAGTAAAATGCTTGAAAATTTTGCAAATAGTCCCCTTTAAACCGTGTATAGTGATCAGATATAGAATGAAAGATTTTTTTTTTGTTTTGTTTTTTGCTATAATCCCTAATTAGACTTAGATCTGCCTACTTGCAGAGTTCCCTTGCTTTACCATGAGTGCTCAGGAAGCATGTATAGACATATAGACACTGAGAAGGCCAGAGAAGAAATTACATCCTAACCTAAAAGGTAGGAAGTGAAAGATGTTAGAACAGAAGGGAGATTCCAGATGTTTGAATCGCTGAATCTAATTTCGTGTTGCTTTACTGCGGTGTTTTACCACCTCGCAAGTGCATGTCATGTTTCAGCAGGGGGGCGGCGAAGAGCAGCGCTTCTCCTGCCGTGTGGGCATCCTGCTGCAGGGCTGATGGGCTTTTGCATGGAAATCGAGGGTAGTGAGGGAGAACTGCTCCGCAGTCTGGTGAGAAATAGCAGGGAATGAACTCAAAGGATCGAGAGCTGGTGCCGAGGCGGTCTTTGTGTCGCCCACTTTGAAAGATGTGTATGCAAGAAGGGCAGAATATCCGAGGTAAAAACTAAACCGTGTCTGTGCAGAACAATTGTAAGACTGCAAGAGAACTTTAAGAGAGGGGAAGAATTTATTCTGATCTCTGGCAAAACACTTGTAAAACTACTCCCCTTAGAGAGCAATACCGCTTTATATTAGCAGCTGGCAAGGAGTGAATAGTGTGAGTAGCTTAACCTGCTCCTCCATGTGTGTTGGAAAGGAAAGAAAGGAAAAGAAAACAGACTACATTATTTCACTGTAGCCAGAAGCTCTCAGAGGAGAGATCAAGGCCTGGTTAATCCAGCCAAAGGAAACACAGAGTTAAAGTGTTTTATTTCTCCACTGGGGATTCACAACATAGAACCCTGACATAAATGTAAGCACTTGTTGCAAAAGAAAGCATTTTTCTTGCTGAAAAATTCTGTGCTTTAGCTGGAGGAGGATCTTTTCCCTTAGAAATTAAAAAACATAAGAAACATGGATTGAACTCAGAATACAAAATGAAAAAGTATCCAAAAATTTAATTTGAAATTGAAGTATATTACAAATTCAGGGAGCTATCACAGTGCCCCAACAGATGAGACTGTGACTGGAACAAAAAATCAGTTTTTAGTTAGAGATAAAAACAATTAAACTACATCAACTCAAATGAAGATTGAGAGCTGCAAACATTCTGCTTTCTAGAAAAATTAAGTATAGCTGAGCAATGAATGATTTGAAGATGTTTAGGGAAACTGTAACCTGTATCACCTATAATCAGCACCCTGGTCACTCAAACAACCTCATAAATGTCTTCTGTTAATTCAGCTGCAGAACTGTGAAGGTCAAGAATAAACACTTACCAGAAAAATGCATTTACTACCTCAAAACACCATCAGTGCTTATAATTTTAATAGCATTTCTGAGACTGCAAAGATATCCATGTTACTTTACTAACTATGTTTTGTGTTTGATAATTTGATTTTACATTTTTCTAAACTGACTGTTAACCAGGTGTTAATGCTGTTAATTTTGAAAGTTTGTTGTTGGATTTTTGTGTTTAGGTGTTGTGGGGGCTTTTCTAGTGTTCTAGCTAGTGCCAGTTGGAGTGTGAGGATATTAGTGAAATTTTTCTTAAACAAGTGGTAAGCCATAATTCACTAAATAAAAGCACTTATGTTTCTAGTAGATTAACTAGAAAGATGAGCTTTAAAAATTAATGTTTAAGAAAGAAAAACAAACTGCATTTCCCCTCTCTTCCACCTATATCTTCCTCATCATTGCCTCATGCAGTTTAAAATATTTTTGCAGCAGCTGACGATTCAAGGTTATCTGTGAATTAATCCATAGGTCTTACATTATTTCTTCAAATATGTGTTTTAAATTTAGCAAAAAACTATTTTAAAATTAAGAATTTGTAATTATGGCAGCATAACTTATGTTACCCTAGAGAAAAGGATCCTGTCCATGCTTGTGACTAATTTTAAAGAAGGATTCTTAGATGGTCACTTAAACAAGAATTTCAGGTCAGTACTTTTGTGCTAGGCACAGATAATGCAATCAGGCATCCAGAAAATGTGAACCTGGGGGCTTGATGTGCAAAACCGAGGAACACTTAGAGATAAACTTTTATTAAATGTACTCTGAGCATAAATCTGTGAGCTTTATACCCTGCTGAATTCGATTTACTCTTAATTTATTTATCTCAAGCTGAAATGTGCCTCAATCAATGTAATTTAAGGTATACTTGAGAGTTTCCTTGAAGACTATTTTTAGTTTTTAATTTCTATTTTAATCCCTTTGCATTTATCATTTGTTGGCAAAGCACCTCTGCCTGAAGAATGAAAAGGACTAATAAACAGCACATCCTTCATTGCCTTAGTTTATATAAATTTATATATGCTGAATTTTGAATGCATATAATGAAATTGTATAGTTAAAATAGATGAACCAGTTAGTAGCTGATCTTGAAAGCAAAATGAGTTATACAGGAGCTCAAAAGACCTGAAATTCTATTGCAGCTGTATTAATATATGTTTCCAAGCACGTCTGGTCTAGAGCAGGAAGAAAACAAACAAACGCCAAAAATTAAAAAAACCCAGGACACTTATCTCTAGAGAACAGATCATGCTAAGACACAGCTTTTCTATATAAAACAGCTTCTTCAAGGGGAAACAAAATAAACGTGAGCTTTGCAGCAACTGCATGGGGCCACTCACCAAAGCAAAAGAAATGGAGGCCCATGAAGTCTTCTCGGACTTTCTTGCTTGTGTTCCAAGGAACATAAATAGCGGTGGAAAGGGAGTGGAATTAATTAGTTTTAAGATAAGTGAATCCTCCTCCTAAAAGTATTTTTTAAACTTATATTTCTTTTCCACTAGCTCAGAAAATGGGAAGGATTGAGAAAAGAATTGAAAGAAGAGAAACATTGAAAAGAGCAGCACTTGAAAGAGAAGCATTGAAAAGAGAAGAGAGAGCAATGACAACGTGCTGAAGTTGAACTGAAGAACACAAGAGCCAATATTCAGAGTAAAGATGAGACAAAAATAGACCAGAACTCTAAATGCAACCCTGGAAATGATAATAATTCAAGAGAAATGAGGCAATAAAGAGAAATTCAAAAGGAAGTAGTTCTACATACATAGAAAGACTAAATCTCAGATGCCAGCAAGATTCAAGACGTGATACCTCAGCTGCATAGGGACTGAAGTTCAGGCAGAGACTTGGGACTCTGTGCAGGATCTTTCAGTTGCAATTCTAGAAATTTGGTAGGTTCAAAAAGAGAGGAGGAAGATATCAAGAATGAACAGCAAGCTGCAATACTGAAATCATACTAAACCAGTGGGCAGGAAAAATCAACTATAATAGAGAGAGAGAAACATTCAAATATATTTTTTTCATTCCAGTGGTGAAACAAGTACAAAGTTTTTAAAATTCATGTGGTAGGTCTTCTATATCAGAACAATTTAAACTCTTTTCATTTATTGTTCTTGATGTGGTTTTTTTTACTAGATAATCTCATAGCTAGCATTATTTTTTGCCAGAAGGTGATAATCAAGGACAGAATAATCATACTGTAGATAAAACAAGCAGCCAAATTAAAGCTTATCAAAGTTATATATAAATTCACACAGCATTAATTTTCAGCGTAAAACATCTGTAATATACTGTGAGCTACATTATGAATATTCAATTCCATCTTGCTTTAATTTTATTAATAGTATCAATATTTACTATGCCATATGCAAAGTTAATTAGAATAATAGCATTGCATCAATATACATAAGTTGTCTTCATTTGCATGGATCATAAATGCTTTATAAAACTTAATATTGGGAACACGTAGGTCAAGTTCTGTTTCAATTATTCAAGTCAATTTTACATCTGTTGGACTTGCTTGAGTTTCAAGTTACAACAGAGAATACACCTTGTCGTGATCCACATGGGAATCACTTTGTTCACAAATGAAGTGCAACCACCCCTAGAGAGAACATCTGCTAGTTTTAGTAGCATACTGCAACATTACACAAGAAAAGAATCAAACTGTAAACTGCTGAACTAACTACTGGATGACCAGGGTGTTTCCAATGCACAAAGCTTACACATCACGTGAGATGTCTCCCAGTTGCCTTCTTGATAACTGGTTTGCATCAAAATGATATCTAGTGGTGTTTAAAAGAGTATGGTTCCCCTAGTGTAAGCAGAACTAAAGTATCATGACACCCACCCCCAGACTGAATTTTACGTGACTTGTGGGACTTGAATTTCAGAATTTTCAAAATTCTAGTGGGAGAAAAACCTACCTATAAATAACGTTCCAGGGGTAAATAGCAAACAAGAGAATCACAAGTGAAAGAAATTGTTCACTATGTTCAACTTTCCCCTGTTTAAAAAGGTATGACCTCATGTATTCAATTTTGACTCCAAATTAAGGAAATAAAACCCCAAATATAAAAATCTGCAAAATATTAAAGGCAGTGTTGACTGGTAGTTACTGCTCATAGGTGTTACAGACACTGAAAAAATAATAAAACATTCATCTCCATGCCAACTTCCTTTATGAGATAATTTCTTCAGACAGTGATATCCTCTAAGCATTGGTGGGCAAGCTGTGCTCTGACTGTGATAAATGAAAAGGAAGAACATAATTATCTTCTGAAATTAAAGTTTCTATTTTCAAAGGTGAAAAGTGTGTAACAAATTTACTTTCTCATGCTCAACACACACATTTTCTGAATTTTCTTATGCCCAGAATTACATTTTGCTATTATTTTCCTTGTCGCTCTGTGGCTACCTTTCTCTATTTTTGGGCTTAACATGAAATTTTAAGAAAAATAGATGGACTTCCTTTTAGAAACTAGTACAAATTAAGTTTCTCCACATCTTAAAACTGTCCCTGTTCTTTTACAACTTTCAGCTGTTTAACCACTCTGAACTACATAGAAAAATACTTGATTATGATCCCGAAGTGAAGGATATAGACTTTCTGCAATCTTCTATATAATGGTGTAATATTGTTTTGATTATAAGATTATTTATTTTTTAATGCCTGATGAAGGTAAAGCTGCAACAAGACAGTTGATTTTCAAGGGGATGATGCAACAGTAAATGCTTAGCGTCAGACTGGGGGTTTTTGGTTGGTCAGTTTTTGTTTGTTTGGGTTTGGGTTTTTGCAAGGAAAGGTTTTAAATACAATACTGAGGAGTACTGCCACAACAACATTCAGGAAAAAAAAAAAGGGATTTCAATGTGAGGGTGAAATTCTTATGATATTCAGATGATAATAGGAAAAAAGTAAACAAATTAATGCATGCATTTACGGAGGAACCCCAGCAGCAAGGACTCTCCTGTAATAAATTTGGGCCTGCTCCAGCCACACAGAGTCTTTCACTTGATAGATTTTTGGAGGTGGTTCCACATTTCATACAGATGTCTTGCTACCGCTTGCAACAATTAAGCACCTGAGAATTTGGGTACTGGTTAACCACCAAATTTGAGTGTTGTAGGAGACTGGTGCTGAACAGCACACAGAGAACCTGCAGTTAGTTTGTGCCCTTTGCAAGCATGTTTGACATGTACCAGTCAGATGATATCTTCTACACAGAAATAATAAAAATAAAAAAAAATATGTTGAGATTTAAAAAATGTCCAGCTTTATAAGACTTATGAATGCTACCAGAATGTAATCAGGGAGCTGATCAGGAAACATGGACGTGTGTTTGGGGTGTCTGTAAGCACACAAAGCATCGTCCAATATGAGTGTTTCAATATTAAATTTCTGCTTAAAAATTAAATTAATACCCAGTGATATGACCCAAACCAAGATCCAAAAAGTGGCTCCAATGAATATACTTTTTAAAGAAAAACAATACATATGTCATTCTTGACATCAAGTTATTTCTGAAATGTTTTGAATTCTAGAAGGCTTGAACAAATCCTTGATCCTAGAAAATGTAAGCATTCAAGCAGGGGAGTTTTAGCTCACCTTGGCAGACTTTGCTTAAACAAATGTAATCCACACCATCCTTCAGATACTCAAGGAGGGTGAGCAGTGAGGAAAGAACTGTGTGTACAGCACAATCAGACCAGCATGGTGGGGTACTCAGTTGTCTGTACAGACTTCATGGGGAAAAGTAAACAAAAATCTAAACTTACAGATGTGTTTAATCTCATACCTGGGTATATAATTGTATTTCTGTTTGCTACTCTCACTTTTAAGAAAGGAACATGCACTAAAGATATGGTTTGTTAAACAAATTGAACTTACTGAGTGTTCAAGGATAGGTCTTACCTAGGACGCAGTCTCCAGGATGAGCTCAGGGTTAGGGTAACACTCACACTGGTGCATTAACTTCTTTTTCTCTTCAGCCTGCTAGATTTGTTTCTTTCTGGATAAGGCCAAAATAGCTGAAGACAGCCAAAATGGGAACACTTGCCTTTAGCTATGAGAGGAATTTTCTTGGGAAAAGGTGTCGGATTTCAAATACCTTTTTACCTTACATGGTTTAGCACATAGTACCTTTGGGAGATACTGATTGCCTAAACTACCATATGGGCAGTGTCTAATGTCTGAGTAAACACAAACTGTGCTGTGGAAAAAAAAAAAAATGGATAAACATTTGAATTCTAATGAAAAACATTGTAATCTGTACCAAGAAAGAGCTAATAGTAGGAAGAAAAAAAAAAAAAGCAAAATAAACCAGTAGAAATTACCTGAGAGCGCTGTTAAAAGCAAGATCATAGTGTGGTTGCAGTTGTCACCATCATAACCATCATAACCATATGCCTTTTAAAGCAGCCCAGAAAAGCACGGAAATGCTGTTGGGGAAAAGCAAAAAAGATTTCTAATTTTCTTTTTAACAATTCAGTTTTAAAAAGCTATGTGAGTGTGCAAAAAATTAGAGCTAACCAAGGGGCAGAGGATGTACCTCAGGGAAAGCTGTGACAAACTGATCAGCTGATGAGCCCGTTCCCTCCCCCAGGCTCTGAGATACTGCACAGCAAGCAGTAATAATCAAATTACTCACAAGCACTTATAAGGAGTGGGCTGTCAAGGGTTCGCACAACAGCAAAGTCAAAATTATAAACCTACTTTTTCTCTGCAATGAGCATGAATGAAGACACCTTTAAGGTGCCTAAAGGGCACCTTTAGTCTGAAAGTCAGAAAAGGACTTTCACCTTGAGGGTTATAAACCATTTGGAGGAATCTCTGTTTAGCTTAAACTCTTTATCCACTACCAACAAATATGATTATGACTGACAGTGTAGAAGTCCCGTCCCTCTGCCCTCATCTCCTTGCCCATTATCTATCCTGTACTCTAAATAATTACCTTGTTCCTTATTAATCTGTTCATTATCAACATTCTGGAGTTCTGAAAAACAAATTAATTTTGTCCTGAATAGATACTGAAATAAAGGTCATTATATTGGACCTTTTCCTAGGTTATTGCAGGGGAATGGGGGAATTGTGTGGATTTTTTAATTTAGTTAAGTCCCAAAATAATGTTTAACCCACTTCCTTTAATTTGCTTGTGTTCCAAAAGAGAACCAAAGAACACCAAAAAGGTATTTTACCCAAAGGTAAGAGACAAAAGATACCCAAGACACAAAACATATAATTTGAACATAAATTTGCTTTTTAACCAGCTTCACTCATAATTAGTCATGCCTTAGAAAACTCTTTCTACTCTATTTCCAGCAGTTGCGTGAGAATATCAGACTGCTGTAGCATGGATAAAGGTCTTCAACAGCCAGTAGCCCTTCCATTTCTCCTCCTGCATCTATGCTATAGAAACTTTGAGAATCCCCAAATAACCTTGATGTTCTTGGGGCTAAAATCACTGTCACAAAAGTTTCACATCTTAGAAGCATTTATGTGTATAATTGTAACACTTCTTTGTTTATCAGCTCTGATGAAGAAAGAGAGAAGTGTATAGTTATCATACCAAAAGAAACAATTTAAGTTCCTGCCCTAGTATCCCATTATGTGGCTAATCTGCTGTCAAAGATAAAGTGAGACAAAATGGTCAATGAGGAAAGGAATTGCAGGACTGTGGATGTTATTGTTTAATGGAAGTTTTAAAATACTTAACTGTGGATAGTAAACACAAAAATCCTGTAGTTCTATATGAGAGTTTCATATGGGATGCCTCAAAACTCATTAGAAATATGTGTAGATTAAAATGTAAGGGATTTTTTTAACTTGCCAGCCCCCTATCCTTTCACCTGGTTTGAATTCTGTCTCAGTGACTGTTTCAGTTTGAATCAGTGACTGTTTCAGTTTGAATTCTCTCTGCAGTTTTATTCTCACCCTCTCCTTCTGTTCTGGGCAGAAATTCACCATCTCTCTTTCCCTTTCGCTAGTAGCGTCCCTCCTTGCACTTCAGATCTATTGCATCACTGTCCGAGGTAATTTAGTTTCTATTCTGTGCCTGTCAAAGACATCTCAGCTTTCTGTATTCCAGATGTAGCTGTCTCACCCTCCACAGAATCCATAATTTATTACATTGCCTGTTTTCCAGCAGCTGCCTTACCTGTATAAACCACCCACAAATTTTAAGGTGAAAACCTTTTTTCTCAACACCTCTTGGTAGCTGTTTTCTGCCTGTGCTGTCATCTCAGCCTAAGATGTTCAATTCCCTGTTTGTGGTGGCAGAGTTTGGCTCCCTCTCAGCATCACTTCTTCTTCCTAGTGGTGCCTTCTCCAGCCACCTAGGAACAGAAACCAGACAAGAGTAAGGGAATAAAGATAGGTGTTTATTTGAAGGGCCTTCAAGGTACACCCCGGGGAGCCAGAGGCTGCTTCCAAAAAATGGACCCCAAGATGGACGACAGGTCACGAGCTCTTCACACCTTTATAGGTTTGGTTCATTTGCATACCACGGTTAATTCTCCAATTAAAGCCCCAGTTCAATGATGTAACTCCCCTCATCTTGCTCCCCCCTTAGTGCCTTTGGTTTACACATTTTGGGCCTAGAAGAGCCTGGCTGTCCTTGAAGGCAAAGCCTGGAGAGGCTTTATGTCTACCTAGCACGAGAGAGCAGAAATTACAGGTTACAAGGAACTTCAGAGTTACACTCTAAGCAATACAGAATTTGAAAAATATAAAAGTTAAAACCTAAGGCATCACTAGGGAATAAGAAGGGATTTTCACCACTTATTAGTCCATCTGGCCAGCAACTCAGGCAGAACGACAGCCATGGCAAAGTCAATATTCTGTAAGCCACCCGTGTTATGTATGTGTGTGTGGGGTTCTAGTGTTTTCCACTATCAGCTGTGCATTGCTTTCACAGCACACTGTGGCTGTGGCACAGTTATGTCTGGAATTCACTGTGTACAGCCACAATGTCACACTGTGCCAAAGGATCAGCTCTGTCCGAGGTCAGCATCAGGCACCCGAGGGAGGTGTAAGAGCAGGACAAGCTTGTAGTGCTGTAGTTCCTGCCATACTGTTTCCAGCAATCTGCAGTTCATGAACTTCCTGGTTTTATTTCTTTTAGTTTGGTCAAGCACATTTGAAACTTGGTAACATATGAGTCTCTGTGGAATCATGTGAATGTGGCAATTATCGTGGCATATCAATGTCAGCAAATAATTAACTCAGTTACTGCTAAGCACAGCAAGTTGTACTTTCTCCTTCTCTCTCTCTGCTGTGAACACAGCCCATTTATGAGTTACCTGAGGCTACAACTGCCACATTTTGTCTTGGCTGATATGTTCAATAGCTTGGGATGTACTGTGCTAAACAGATAAAATGTTTTGAAATGAATGGTTTAGGAAAAAAAAAAAAAACAAACCCCACATAACACAGTTATATAACTGAGCGGGTGATAAAATTAAATAAGCAAAAAGAAAAAATTGAGTTTGCTTGTATTGGACACTTCCATGTTAAACTATCAACATAACAAAAATATTTCAAACATCATGCAATAAAGAAATAAGGAGGAAAATCTACATACATGACTTTAAATGTCAGTGATATAGGCTTCAAAATCTGAAAAAGTTTTAGCCCAAGAAATGCTGAAAAAGATCCACTTAATAATATTTTTTCAAAAAAAAAAAATGGAAAGTAGAGGTGTTTAAAAAATACCCAAATTTCACAAATCCCACCTGTTTGGCTTTTTCTTCATGTCTACAATATCTATGTTGTGGTAGATTAAATTTCGTGCTAAACCAGTGACATTGCATTACTTCCTCTCAGTTCAGGGCGTACAAATGCTCCCACAGTGCTCATTTTTGTTCTGTTTAGATTCATGGTTTGCTCCCTTGGAAAACAAAGCATAGAAGTACGTGATACAGGGAAATTTTGTGCTAAAAAATTGTGAAGATCTGCCTCTGAGTACCTCAGCAAACTGATCACTGCCTACAATTGCTCACACCATGGATTTCTATCCTCGATGTATTTTCTTGTTCAG
The DNA here is from genome assembly GCA_013397015.1 of Myiagra hebetior. Lineage (NCBI taxonomy): Eukaryota > Metazoa > Chordata > Aves > Passeriformes > Monarchidae > Myiagra > Myiagra hebetior. The sequence goes on from VWZQ01006580.1 coordinate 776,378, forward strand.
TTAATTCATATAAAGGTCTGGTATCTGCAACATCCTACATGAAGGCCCCAAAGTCCTTGTACTGGTGTTAGATGCACCTGTGCCTTAACTTGGTACCCTAGCTTTTGTCTCAGAAGAGACAAAGGTTTTTGATACCTATGATCTCTCTGCATCTGAGCCACATTTTCCCAGGCTACTTCCCTGTCTTCTACTAGCTCTTCAGAAAACCTCCCTGCTTACCTGTCATTCTTTGCATGGAAACTATTCCATGGCTTTGAACACTCATTTTGTTCTTCTCTAAACTGTTTCTCATTGTACCACATAATTTTGAAATTAGGAGGACTATGTCTACATACAGAACTAAGTGGTTTAAAAACAGGAATAAATCACAGACATACACATTAACACAATCGGGGGGGGTGCGTCTGTGTGTTGTCTTCTTTTCCTTCTTCTTTTCCTTTCATAATTATTCCTTCATCTTACTTTTTCTTTTTTTTTTGTGCTTTAAAACCAGTAATGACCAAACTTCCCTTCTTCCCTTGCATACAGGTTTTTTGTCACTGAAAATTCTGTGATAGATAGTTCCTTGGTGGTCTTTTATTACTGAACTATGAACACGACATACCAAGAAACATGATATGAAAATGTCAACTGGAAAATACTGCATATTGATATAATGTGATATTACTTTTTTAAAATCTAGATTCTAAGATAAAAAAATTTGACCAGATTTTTTTTTTTTTTGTATATACTAGCACACATGTACATACACAAGCACACAAGCACACACATATAAACATACATAGACACTATTGCAGAGCTCATGCTACTCCCATTCTGTAACAAACCTCCATTACTGTCAGTTTGGTTCTTTGCATACCAAACATCTGGCAAAAATAAGATTTTAAAGAAGTGTACACATCTGTTTATCTGCCTTGACTCATAAATAGTGGGTGGTAAAATATCACCAGGTATAATTTCACTGACTGTAATGGTTTGGTGCTGTGCACACAATAGGGCATTGCAAATATTTAAGTGTATTAGTTTTAGAAGGTTTTGAACATTTTTAATATTCTGAAAAACTCAGAGAGAAATAAAGGCAAATAGCATGACGGGCAAGAGAGTGAGGGAACATCCAATTAAGGATGTCAAAAGGATTTAAATGCTCTGCTTTCAGCTGCTAGAACTACTTATGTGTTTGGAAACCCTGGTTGAGAACTTGTCTACCCTCCTTTAAAAACCATCATTAAATGTCACTGCTTTCTTTGACTTCACTCAGAATATATCATGTTTTCATTTCTGCTTAGTGGAAATACACTGAAAGCTACTTTTAAAACACATTTTCCAGAAATTTTCTTAACATAAGAAACACAAATTGACATGTAAAAGTAATACTTTCTTTTCTCTCCCTTTGATAATTGTAGTTATTTTCCAGCTTTTTAAGATTTACAGTTTAAAATTATGAACTTGTTTTTAAAACACAGTTGACACTGTCCCATAGTGAATAATGTGACACAGAATAATTTTAAACAGAATTGTAAAAGACTTTGATTGATTGACTGCTATATAATTCAATACGTTCTGGTGTGTACAATGTGTTAAAATATTTCTTGAATTCTTTGGATTTACAAAACAAGAGAAAATGAAACAGTTGTATCAGTTCAACAGTCTATGGTCTCTACAGTGAATTAAATAGACAGTCTTTGAAGGTGTATCGTCTCTTCTGGCATTTCTCCTTGGGTGATCTCCTGGTGCTTACAATGCCTTGAGCCTTGTTCCCCCTTGTAAAGTGAGGATAATTACTCTTTTCTATGGTGTCACATGCTCTAGGATCTGCATATCAATAATAAATTTAAAGAGAGTTATCTCACTTTCAGGTATTTCTCATGTTCAAAATAAATAACTTTGCTCTTTTATCTGTAAAGGAATTTAGGATCCAGGGTTCAGTGACTGTGAAATGAGGTATCTTCGCAGAATATAAAATACCTCCTCTCAATTAACAACCAAACACACAAAGGTTTAGGCAAGCAAAATTTAACAACCAGCCTGGAATTTTGCCAAGACTGAGACTGATATATCTGTATCTGAATTGTTTACTTCTTGCACAAAAAAAGTTGGATCTTTATGTTGGACGTCTTAGCAAAGACAGCAATTCTGGGTGCAGAGCCGTGACAATGATTCAGAGCAAATGAGGAGTAAGAGTTTACCTGCTGCTGCTAGATCACCCTGTGAGATACAAGATATTTCTTGTGAGTATTGACCTTGTTTTATCCCATTTTATTAGTTTAGACAGGAAATGTTACTAATCCAAAGCTATCAGATAAAAATTGTATACCAAAGTAAGATTCTGCAAACTAGAGAGATGTAGTAAGTAAACTGTAGCAGTACTAAATTCATCAAGACTCTAATAGAAAGGTTGTGACTGAGAAGATAGGCTTAATAAGTTTGTAAATTTGGGTTTGCTTAATAATTACTTAAGGAAAGATCTTATGAATGATTCTAGAAGCATTGTATAACTTAATTTGATGGAAAGAGTGAGACAGTGAGACTAATTTTTAGAAGATAGGGCACATTTTTAATTTTCCCCCTTGATTTAATACCAGCAAAATAAAATAAAAAGGAGTAGGAATACTCTTTTTTTTTCTGTATTCATCTGTGTGTACAGTAATCACTGACCTAAAAAAACCTACACCAACACATGCTGTAGGGAAAGCTTTAAGAAGCCTCAGCATCACTATGTAAATTTCAGTAAAACATCTGTTAAGAAAGACTCAGTTATGGAATTGACATGATTGATATGATACTAATATTAATTTCATAATAAAAAATTGATTTCTCAACTTTTTTTGAAATGAAAGTCTGACAGGTTCTATGTATTCATTGTCACCAGGCAACCGAAGCCAGTGTTTTTAGTTCATTTTATTTTCTTGCTATCCAAGTGTGGCATATGTTAACAATGTAGAATGAAGTGTGCTTCATTGCTATTTAGAGCAGCACACCTATGACAGGTTGTAGGTATTTGAAACATCAGCTTTTTTAAATGTAGTGTTTTCCTCAGAGTAATAAGGGAAACGGAAAGAGCAATAAGGGGAAAATAATTTTTTAAACTACAGCAGTCTCTCATCCGTCATGTGCTCTACAAATTCAGGGTTTGGTTTCGTTTGTTTTTCTAAATAAAGAATGAAGGACCTTGGGTTGGTTTGATATAGTTCTGGGACCATCAACTCATCTGAGTACATATGATTCTTGTACTTCCACTGCTTCATCAAAAGATTTAGAGGTTGCTCTGTTATATAATTTTTTGTTCGTTCTACAGAGTAGAGCTATAGCACAGTAAAGACTAAAGATATTAATTCAACAGAGCTACAGTGCAACAGATGCCAGACTTGTCAGGCATAAAAAATATCTACTCACTTACACGTGTCTTGTGTTACATTTGATAGCATTATCCATGCTAGTGTAGTTTTACTTTAGAGAACTCCTCTGACACTATTTCACCAGCACAGTATGCTCACTTTCCTTCACCACAATCCTCTATATTTTCAACATAACCTGTTCTAGCCTTCTTCTTTGGCCAGAGCTGTAGCGTAGAATAAAGTAGTTCCAGTTCCACCCATTTGCTTTTACTTAGAAGCTCCTGTTGAGATACTTTTCATTCCCAAGAGAGTGGTGTAGAAGCTGCGAACTGTACTGATTTTCTTGTACAGGTATAATCTGCAGCTTCATAAAAGCTTTACAGAATAATAACAGGCATGGGTAAATCCCATCAAGGAGGGCTTTTGTTGACTTACTAACATGTACCATAATATCTACTATCATTACTCTTATGTTTTAATGCAGGTTTCAAACTCAGGATATATTTTTTTTTTAGCAAAAAAAAGAAAAAACTGTTTAAAAATTCTGTAATTTAAGATGAGTTTTATGTGTATACTTAAATCAGATTTTTTATTCTTGCCTTCAGACTTGGCTTCCTATTAACTCTTTGGCTCTACTTGAAATTAGAACTGTGTGGTTTTAAAGGCTTTGATGACATAGAAGTGCATGAAAGGATCCAATATACTTTTTTATTCATGACACTGGTTAACCATGAAGTTCATTAACTGGAAAACAGCTGTATGCTTTCAATCTACGTTCAAAATATGGAAGGATTTTCAAATTATCAGGACATAAAAAGTGACTCTTAAAGACAAACAAAGTAAAAACTAAAGGAAAGCTAGATAATATTTGAGAACAAGTACATGTCTTACACCATTAAGAGGCTGAAATACAGAGTAGTCATGTAAATGCTCCTTCTGTGCAAGTCTTTGATCATTGCAGTTCTGACACAGTCAGTGTTGAAATAAGAAATTCTGTAAGCCGGGTGACAAAGCTGCATTTTGCTCTTCCTTCTTTCCCAAAAGTATTTACAGAATTGATGAAAGACTAACAGGAGGTCTAGAGAAGCTGTGCTACTGTAAGAGAGCAAGACTGTTCCCAGCAATCCTGCATGGAAAGCTCAGGACAGATTTTACTCTGTCCTTGTGTGCCAGACAGAACTAATTCTGCAACAAGCAAGGAAGGGAGGAAGAGTGTAAAGTGCAGGAAATATCTGCCTCCCTTCTCCCATACCATGACCTCCCTCCTCACTCTCACTGAGTACAAGGGTCTTTTCTGAAGCCTTGCTGTGTCTGTTGCAAGTTCAAGTTGAAGATCCTGGTTTGGCAAGCACCAAGTTCTAGCTCCCCATGAGGCTCTGTATGTGCAAACTCAAAGCACATATAGATTAAAAATACAAATTGCAAAATCCTTCAGTGTGTTTTTATTATTAAGATGAAAACAGACTGTCAACAGTCTTCATATTCCATACCTATTCCTCCCATTAGAGGCATTTTTCATGTCTTTTCTTTCAAGATCAATCCAGCTCCTTGGCCTTCCTCTAACAACGCACTTGAGGTTTTTCTGCACTGCTCCTGCTGTTGTTGTTACACAGCCTAAAGCAACTTCACGAGCCTTGGCTACACTGAACTGAAGCTTTCACCAGCCTTCCTTCATGTGTAACAATACCCTTGCCAACTGGAAGATTTCTCTGAACTTACTCATTATTGCTTTCAGCAAAGACAGGAGAGGAGTTCTGAGAGGGAGGATGCTGGGAGAGTGGTGCTGGCAGCGGTGAGTTGTCCTGTTTCTCTCTCTGGGCACTACCATTTAGTTTTCCACATTTTACAAAGTCATTTTTAGATAGGCAGACTTTTCCTTCATCCTTTCACTTATCACTGACACACATCATGTCCTTAAAAAATACTTTTTTGAAGGCCTCCAGCCAAAATCTCAACCTTAGTTTTTCATTAAAAGTAGAACCCGATTAGTCGCCTACCTAAGCAAATTATTCCAAACTATGTTACTGCCAGAAAGTTAATATTGGTCTCTGTTCCTCTTTCTCTGTTTTCTCTATCTCTGTAACTTTTAATATATTTTTTCAGAAAACTATGAAATAGTCTGTTTTTTTTTTATTTTTGATATAATTAGGAATCATTTCCCCATGAAACACAGTCTATTTCTCCTGCATAAATGTTGCTTCCTTTCATTGTGTCTTACTGGCAATACAGGGTCATACCCTACCAGAACAACTCAAAGTTTTGAAATAGAATCTTAGTGGAAAAAAAAAGACAGTGATTACAAAACTATAGGCTAGCCTTAAATGGACAAACAATTGTGTTTTGTTTAAACACTCTATACAAAAGTGTTCATAAAGTATTGTTTAAGTTTTTAGCTAGTAAAGATATTGTTCTAATTAAAACTATTACAGACTATCTCTGAATTAACTCTGAATGCATTTCCATTTTCTGAAATGCAAGGTACAATAGGGGAGATCTCCTGTCACCCAAAAAACCTTTTTCACTGTAAGCAGACAAGAGTCTTCAACAGCTATTATTCTGACTTTTGAATAGTTCTCAAAGAAAAAAAGATGCAAACAATAGAAGTATATGGATAAATTAAGAGTTTCCCTACCAGGATAATATTATCTGGAAAGAATGGATTAGACTGCTTAGGTATTCCAGCCTATGTAAACTAGGTCACTGAAAATATATCTATAAAATTTCATTTATATAGACAATGGTTAAAAGCAAATAAAATTATTTTTTATGAAAGGCATACATTAATATGTATGTTAAATTCTTCTGTTAGATGTAGGCATGCTGCTTGAAGCCTTCTTCATGACCATACCTAAGAGCATGTAACACCATCTGTGACTGAGGGCAAATGCTGAATATCTTGTCGTTTCAAAATCAAGAACATTGAGTCACAGTGTCATTCGTCAGTCCTTTGAACTATAGATGTTTTCTACTTCAATAACCTAAGCAAAGGAAAGTACCCTCAGTTTTCAAGGTAGAGTATGCTCAGTTTTCTGCATTCTCTGTAGTCTCCCAAAAATAAAGTCTTAAACCACTGGAGGTTTCAATCATTTTACATATATGAACTTTGTAATGTAAAATTAAGCTATGATGATGAAGTAGCTTCCTGGTGGAGTCTGCCTCTTCCAGCTGTGAGAGAATTATAATGATGTCTTAAATTTCCTTCCATATACTCCATGCATCCTCAAAAGAAATTTTCCCTAGTCTCCTGCTTTCAGGGAAAAGAAAATGGATCTCTTACACTTTTTTTCACATCAACATCTTTTATTAAGTTCATTTGTATGCAAAAGCAAAGAAGCAAGTTCACAACACAAACTCAAATAGTGGTGAGGTCTCTTTTACTCTTTTCCAGAACAACTCCCTCTTTTTTACATCTGTGGCTAAAATTCAGTTATAACAACTTCCTTTTTAAATGACGAATCAAGCAGATAACATAACCCACTATTCGAGCACATGAATAAATCAGATGATGTCAGATCTCATGTTACAACATTTGCTCCTACCTCCATCACACTCAACCCAAGAGGACTATGTGTGAGCTGTAAAAGATTTGTAATAACAAATGCTGTAATCTTTAGTCAGTTTTCATGTTGGTTTTAATATTACATTCCAGTAATAACTACAGTTTCTGTGATATGTTCTGTATAAAAGCACTTGCCTGTCTAAGAACTATTTTGTATTACAGCATGTAACTACCAGGCTTGGCACTTGTAACACAGCGTGTGTCCTTCCACAGCGGCCCTCCAGCAACAGTGGGTTTGATGGCCCACATAAAAAAAAAATTAACTATGCTTTATTCTTCCTTGCCTTTTCTGAATCACAAATGCTACAGCAATATGTAGGTAATATTTTATTTCCATTAGCACATGTAGTACAGAAAAGGGACAGTATGTTATCTACCTCTTATTTTTGGTCTTTTGTCTTTTGAAATTTTGGATTATTTCCAACATAATTCAGATATCTAGTTGCAACAGCTATTTAGGAATTTAGCCAAAGTGCCTTCCATAGGGAATGGAGGCTGTGCAGTGACACCCATTTGTTGTATCTACATACTCATAGTGATCCTTAGTTTGGATCTCTCTGGGATCACATGTCAAACCTGTGACTGGGATCCTAGCCAGAATCTTATATGGATTCCCATTATTTCTGGAGAAAAATATGGAGTGAGTCTTTGAATATAAAGCCCATACCTAAGCCTATAAGATTTGCCCTGAAAGTGTCTATTTCCCTTCACCATTGAAAAAGGTTGATCAACACACAAACACACACACATGTATACAATGTAAACGAAAAAGGACGAAGCTGAACCTCACAGCATAATCCCTATGCAGGTCTTCTAAAGATCAATGGTAGTACAATAATAGTAAATTATTGCCATTATTATTGAAGTGAAAGAGTACACATAAGTGTGAAGTTTTTGCACAATTTTGTCATCCTGTTTTGGCTAAAAAACACCAAGTAAAAGAGATTGGCCAAATGCTGTGGCTTATGAGTATTACAAGTCTAAACAAAAAAAAAATCCCCATTATAAATTCTATATCAGCTTTTACTGAGGCAGGAAGAAGGAAAAAGAAGGATTTACTCTGATGAGATCCAAAACTTTATTTTTTCCGTAACCAAACTTAACCTGAGTCATTTGTTGCTGTAGAAGTTTATGCTGCACTTCAAAGAACAAGTCCAGTAATGATTTAATTTTCTTGATGGAAATTTTAAAAAAAAGGAATATTTCATTTTTTAAAAAAAAAGGAAGCTTAAAAGAAAACAGCAGAAGCATGCAGAGAGAAGCAAGTGAAGGTCAGCTCTTTCCCATTTCTCAGCAGCCAGCAGGGCTCTGTGGAGGACAAAGGTAGCACAGCCCTTCAGGAGGCAGAAGAACTCTCCACCACCTGTGACTCAGCAGCACAGGCTGGTCCAAAGAAAAGTTTCTTTCCTTCACAAAGGAAGTGAAGGAACAGGAATTCCTGCAGAGTGCTAGGAACAGGGTAACAAAGTATAGGGGACGAGGTGCTAAAATAAAGAGCATATGCTAAATTTTAGCCACATGAAAATTTATTAATGAGTAGTCAGTTAACCTCTGGGTAGTGTCTCCCAGCAGGAGATAAAGCCTTTATGAGTAAACAGCACTGAGACTGCAGGATGGAGTTACACCAACACTGACATGGTTGATTTAGGACTCACCGGTAGAAGTTTTCTCACTATATAATTCATATTTCAGCCTCTTAACTAGATAATATCGACGAGAATTACTACAGTTGCTTTATCTAACAAAAAG
>VWZQ01006580.1:785037-811537 GCA_013397015.1 Myiagra hebetior
AAGCTAATTTTAAATCTCTACAAATCATTTAAACATCTGAGCTTTCCTAATCAGATTTTGTTTTCTTGATATGGTATATTTTTTGCCTCTGATATTTGTCTTGTAATTTAGTGTTTCAAGTAATGTTGTGGGACTCTACAGACTGGCATTATTCTGGGAAAAAAACAATACCAAAAAACCAGTCACACATAAATACAAAAAAAAAATAATATTTTACATTAAGGAAAAATATAACTTATTTACTCTTGATTGTTAAAATGGAAGATTTGGCATTGGAAAGCAAAATAAAGTTCTATTCTGAGGAAACGGAGTGACTTTTTCAGTTAATAAATTACTTACATATCCTTACTGTCAATTTCTCTTTTCAGTTTATCAGAAAATAGCTATAAAATATAGTGTAAACGTGGTAAATTAATCCATGACTATGTGGAATACTTGAAACTGGATCATGTTCAAAGTAAGAACAAAGTATGCTAGTTATAACATTTGATTGGTAAGATCAGCATGTTTGAGAAGACAAAAATTTGTTACTGAAGATGAATGCCTTTACTACCTGGGTTTCCAGAAACTTGAAAAGTGCAGCAACATTCCCATAGGAAACTTCTGCATTTTTTGGGAGCTCCCTCCTTGTTGAGCTCTCACATGAAGGTCAAACCTACAACTATAAGGGGATGAAAAATATAATATTTATTTTATAGAGCTTGAGATGACAAGCAATGTGTGCTAGAGGACAACCCCTAATTGAATCGAGTGAATAATCCTTAGATAGTTGAGATACACTGATCAAGGGGGCAGACATTTTTAACTCTTTTTTAATCCCTCCACCATCTTTATTCTAAATGCTGAAGTATCACTGATTTCTGATTTCCTTTTGCTTAATTTGTAATATGTTGTATAAAAACAATTCATCAAATTTAACAATTTACTGATTCATCAATTTCTATCTTTTAGGCCAAAAGAAGTTTGTTTGTACATGTGTGAAGGTTTTGGGTAGGGGTATTTTTGTAGGGGAGAGGGGAGTGATTTGGGGGTTTTTGGTATAAGAACTTAATTTGAGAATAAGTTGGAAAGATTTCCAAATTGCAGGAGGATCCCATAAAAAAATTCAAGAATCTTAAAATAACATGAGTAAAACACTATGCTAATTTCTGTACCTTCATGTGATCTTCAAGAAAAGCATTTGCATAAAAACAAATAAAAAGTACACCTTGAAAAACAGACATAAAGTTTAAAAATTAAAAGAAATAAAAGGAATATACAATGAAGTGAAACCTAAGACATTTCATAAAACAAATATTTCTGTTTGGAATTGAAATAACATGTTGCCTTACCAGCCCAAAATGCTCATAACATTAAGTAGACTAGAAATACATTAAAGTACTCTAGTCTTAGTCCTCTAAAAATACATGGCTTTAAAAGCCAGTAGAGATCACATCTGTGAAATTACGTTAGCTCTGTAAAAAGAAAGACAGGTTTTAAAATAAAAATTATTTCCCCTTCTTAATTCAGCTCTAAGTGTGTTATACAACCACCAACTGCTGTACATTCTCCAAAAGTTATTTTTGTGTGTCAAATACAAATTGGTCTTTGTTTTCAGTGGCTTTTGCTTTTGAGGGAGAAGGGCGGAGGAGAGAAGGAAGATTATTCTTAGATTCTTTTATCAGTTCTTTCTGGAGAATTACTTTTTTTTTTTTTTTTTAAATGCTCTCATTGACATAACACATTATGAAGCATTGTGCTGTGAAGTGTAACATCAGCTTGTATCAGTCACACTGCGTTACTTTACATGCCCAGCCTAATGTGTCACTGCACAGTAACAGCAGAACCATCCTACATAACCTCATGCAGCAATAGCTCGCAGATGAAAATATTGTAAAATAACTTCTGTACCCAGATATACTGCTTGTATAAACATGTTTCCAATTCTGAGGGGTAACACCACTCACATGCAATTTTCCTAGGACAGCAGGAGGTCATCTGAAATAAAAAACCATAAGAAAATAGACCATCAACAAAATTCTATCAAAAGCGAACATCTCTTGTGGCTATTTTAGAACTATCTACATATTGAAAAGCAGATTTTTACTGTTCATACAATCCTCTATCAGTCAAACATAATGGAGTAAAAGATTCTACTTTCACAGATAACTTCCCATTTTACTTTGGAAACCTTATTTTCATGTAGAAGGAAGTATGCCGTCTCTGTAAATCTGTAGATATAAGGAGACTATTTTTAGATGGACTAACACTCTCTTCTGCCTCTCCTGTCCTCAAAAGCTGAAACAGCTTTTATTTTTAGTTACATTTTTACAGCCTCACTCTAGAGGAAAGGATTTCATTTAACCCTTTTGTAGTTACATCTTTTCAGATGAGGTGTAGTTATTGTCTAGGCAATCAAGTTTCAGTATTTTACCTAGGTTAAGTTCATAGGCAATGCTCTACTTTTGAATGTCAATACAAGAGATAACAAAGTAAATTTTTAAAACAAAGGTAAGGTATTGTCTTTTCTTTTAAGTCTGTGGTGCTCTGAATTGAAGTTCGTTTACTGATTGAAACATTTAGTGATAAAAAATGACCTTTGTAATGAAATGCTGTCCAGAGTTTTAAGTTAAAAACATCAGATGTTTAGGTGAGGGATAATTTTTCAAAATTATCAATTATGTCCTTCAATAAGAAAAATAGTTATCAATTTTCAAGGCTTATGTTTCATCATGTGAGATCTAAACATTTTTTCATAGAGCATTTTTCAATAGTCTGATTAAAGAATTGAGCCATATATGGCTCTGTTTTATTTCCCTTTTCTGTTCAAGTTATTGCTCGTGTGTTTGTATTTAATAGTAGTCTTCTTATGTACATCTATTAATTTAAAATGTTAATGCAGATTAAAAAACATCTGTAGGCCCACTAAGTGTTTCTGTGAATGAATACCTTTTGTATCCTGAATAAGACCAGAATGAATAAGAGCAGAATGACCTTAAAGCAACAGAAGTTGAAAGTTGAACAAGAGTGGAAGGATTGTAAGACCCTTTTCTCCAGTGCACGTGGCTTGATACAGATTTATGGATTCATTCCTGCTCATAACACATCTGAACAGAAGTAAAATCGACAGGGCCTGAAGAATTTTTCCAGCAACTCAGAAATTTCAAAGTACAGTTATACTTCAACAATTAGCACTGAGAAAACATTTTCCATGATTCCAGAGGGGGCTAAAATACACCAAAGAAGTAGTAAAAAATGGCAACACAGTCAGTGCTATAGGTACTACAGGTCACAACAGGCCCCTGATATCATATTCTGCCTACTGACTAATTATGTGGACAGATAGGTCATGATATGCATATGCTTTGAAATAAAAAGAGACAATAAGCATGTGTACCATAAACATGTGGCACCAATAATCTAAAAAATTAATTGCATTTATCATTCATATCAAGAACTCATATTGCAAGCCCCTATGAAGAGACCACCTGAATTCACAAGAGGAGAAGCTTGGTTTAGTTTCCATGGAGTCTTTAGTTGGAAGCTAAGAATTGCCTTTATTTCAGGGGAAAAAACAGTTTGATTTGGTTCAGAGTATTTCAAAAGTATCAAATGACAGTTTGAAATTAGTACTGATTTTGCCTGAGATTATTTCTTCATGGACAATAAAATAAAAAATGGCAATATAGGAATTTAAAAATCGTGCATTTATAAAATTTTGCTTTCTCCATCTCCTAATATAAAATCTTTTACTGGGTCTTACTGACAAATACCTCTCTTTCTGCCTTTATTTAAATAAAAATAGGTTTTATTTTAACTTTTATGTGGACATCCTGCCAAGTTCATCCTCATGAAACCTTAATATTTTGAAACAACAAACTGTAATAATACATGATGTATGAATATATAAAAATACAACATTGTGCACTGGCAAACATATCTATTTATACAAAATGAATGGAAAAAATTAGGTAGTGGAAAATACCAAACAAAGAGTACTTAACAATTTGTAAAATTTATAAAATTTATACGTAGGATAATTTGCAAAGAAATTTAACTGATGCTTTTATAGCTATATGAGTTTATTTTACTGGAAAGTAAAATCTTTAAGTGAACATTTAAAATATGTGCCTCTTTAAAGTATTTTGAGGAAATAAAATGGTATTTTTCAAAACTAATTCCATGGAAATGTGTAGCTTACTAAGTAGCACCTTTGTTTATCTTAACAGAAGTCTTAGGATGTTAGTAATTTAGCATCACTTTCATGTATAAACATGTATGATCTTGAGCACTTATGTTCTAGATGCTGGTTCTGAGAGCACGGGTGATGCTATTACTAAATATTTAGCAGTTTTTCCTTCCATTTTTCATGGAGATAAATTTACATTTGCAGAAGCTGGAAACTTTAACTGGACAATTCTGTGATTAAAACAAGAATTGCGGCTGCGGCTGGCTTGGAAGTACAGACTGTAATTTCTTCATGTACTTCAGCTGTCTCTTTTCAAGTCACTACTACTCCTGTGTAATTAGGTATTTCTCCATGCACTAATTAGCAAAAGAGCTCACTGCTGTCGTCAGCCCAGCAGAGTTGCTGGCTCGGCTTCCACATGAGTGGAAGAGATGTTGGGCTGTGTTACCTCACCAGGGCAGCCTCAGCATTGCTGTCACACACTCCAGCATTTAATCATAACCAAAACCAAGTGTGTCTCTGTGTGCATGGCAACATCATCTCATGCTTCAGGATAGAGCTGCTTCTCCACTTTTGTTAAAAAATAAAAACAAATTTTAAAATCTACAAATTTATTTTTCTCCTTTTCGTTTGCAGTTAATTAGCTGTAGATAATAGCCAGTCCTGGTGGGTAGAACACCTAGGGTTTTACTTTGTCAGTTATTCCAGAACTTGAGATAAGTTCCTCCATGAAGGCAAAATGCCACAAATGAACTATTTTATTTGAGATTTTATTTGACCTCTTTGCTAATTAGTGCATGTGAAAATGTCAGATTACCCAGGGGCAGCAGTAACCCAACTAACAGTTGCTGAATTACCAGAAAACGTTTCTATATTTTTAGTCCAGTAATTTGAAGTAAACTGAGGTTTAGTACATTTTTACTGCATTTTTATTCTTCCCTCATTATCTCAGAATTGCTTGTTATATGAATTCCATCAATAGTTCATAAAGAAACTCATGCCAAACAGTGTGTCAACTACTATCATCGTAAGAGACCATGAAGGCGGTCACTGAGAACAGCATGATTTTCTTTTATTTCTTTCTTTTTCCTACTGCCCCCTGAAAACATGTTCTGTTGAATTTTGACAGTAATTCTCCAGATAGAAAAGCATCTTTTTCTACAAAAATTACATGAAGGAGAGATGATTTAGATAGGTTCTTATAAATACGTAGAGTTTAAATACCTAGAGAAAATATTGTGCTATAAGGACTTTCTCATTTGTATTGCTACAACTTTGCTCAAAAAAGTGAGACTCCTACAGCATGTTGCAGAATAAATAAAAGAAGGCTTCTGCAGAACAGCCACAGACAGGATGCTCCATTCTTTCCTACTGGCACTGGTAGTGTCTGCACTTGTAGCTGTTATTTTAGTGGAAACATTAATGCAGTAAGGTGAAGAATAGAAAATACTGTGGTAGCAACAACTAATGCAGCAGATTTTTAACAGGTGATGATGGAACTCTGCAATGGCAAACAAGTGACTATAGTGCTGCTGTAGCACTTTTGGTTAAGGCCCATGGGTGATGCCATAATAGCCAACCCTCATCTCAGGACAGAGAAATGCAATTAGTGTGATATGCAAAAGTAATTTTCAGTTATTTGCTATGAAAGATGGAAAGAAATGATTTTGAAAATAAAATATTAATTCAACACCATTAGCATTTCAAGGCATAACACACACCTCAGAGATATATGGTTTTTCCAGATATTCTCATGTGCATTCATTATTTCTTTTCAATTGCATGGCAATTCTTTGTTGATGTTTCCTTCCTCAAACTGTTAATATTGATGCTATTCAATTATGTGAGTCATATTTCATTTTAACCTCAGAAGTGAATGTTAAATACCTTGCTTTGTGTACTCTTACAACTCTTTATGAACTCTTACAACTTCAAAGTTGTTTTTTTGTGTCTGGGTATTGGATTATATTTGTTTTTTAAATCACATGCACGAAACTAATTTCTCTGACTTTACGTCTGCATTCCCAAATCAGGTACTTATTTTTGTTGCTTGAACAATGGCAAACATTTTTTCTGCAATTACGACACTAAATTCTGTAATTTTTAAAAATGAGAATTTCAATGCCATTAGGAAATAATAAAGAGTTAGAAAAGTGAGGGGATGAACTATTCAGGATTTACATCAGGAAACAGATTAATATTTGCTCAATTGTCATTCTGAATCTTTTCTTGATTAAATAATCTAATTAAAAACCTAACTACATCAGAAGAAAGCTAACATTTGCCAATTGATTTGTTTTTCCCTTCCTTTTGACACCCTTTAGCTCAGATGACACACCACTATTATTTTGCAGGAGGCCTTTCAGAAGATCTATGAAGTCATTATTTTGAGGTTCCCAACTAAATGTATTCTCTGGAGTTTTTAAAGTAAATGTGAATCTTAGGGGGAAAGTATTGGCTCAGAAATGAGGCTCACTGGTGACATTTCAATAACAGTTACCTTCTTTTGTTCCAGGTCATGTACAAATACAGAATACAATTGCTTCTGACCCGAACATCTTTCAGACAACAAAATTTGGTTAAAGAGAATGACATGCCTAAAATAATGCATGAAGTTAGGCATTGAGCTGAGCCTTCAAGTGACTCCTTTAATCCCATGAGTCGATCAACTATCTTTCATGGTAAGAAAATGAAATAAACCTTTTTCAGATATCAGAAATCAGTTTATTGCATCCTCCAGTTTTTTGTTTGTTTGTTTTTTCAGTGTGTCCTTTCCACATGTCTAACTAGATCAGTGAAAAGAGAAATAGACATATATCAATTACAGATGTGATGTGCTCATAAGCCTGTTTTGTTTTGTTTTTTTCTCTTCAAGGTGTTTCCTTAACAATTCCCAATTATATTACATGAGTGATTAAGCAATAGGTTGAACTGGAGGACTTTTCACAAATAAATATAAAATGTCTGGCAAGGCACAGACTGAAGAGATTAAAAATCCCCAGCATACTCCTTTCCTTTGAACTTTGGTGTGTAATTGGCATGGAAAATAAAACCATGATAGCACATATCAAAGTGCATTTCTTTGACTGATGTGTATTAATTTCACACAGCTTTTAAAACTAGTGGGGGTGATTTTCAGTTTTTCTATTAATAGGTGCAGCCCTGTATATAAGTCCTAGAAGTAAAAATTCAATTTATAGCACATTTTTAAGGTAAGCAATATCCATTACAGAACATGGGGGAAGTGAAAGAATGCACAAAAACCTATAGGCAGACCAAGGCCATTAGCAGAGCACACACTTGAATAACTGGTGTTTGCAAGGTTTAATGCCCTGGGCCAGGGATAATGTACCAATGTCAGCTCTAACAGTGGTAAAACAAGTGACAAAGAGTAACAGAGAGAAAATGGTTAAGATTGCTACATGGTTAGATTTTTAATACAGATGGCAGCTTTGTGTCTCATGCGAAATATACAGATGCACTGTCAGGGATACATGAAATAGCTAACAACCCTGCCATGGTACATCTCCCAAATATGAGTTTTTTATTTAAAGTAAGACCATGACTACTGTTTTATAGAAAGGGCAACAGAGTATTAATTCTCCATATGATATAACCTCAGACCATCCTGACACAAATGTATATTTATTTATTTTATGCATAGCTACAAAATGAAATCATTCTCAATGAAGAGTAATTTTACATCAGACTGCCAACAGACTTGAAATCAATAAGGGAGTTTTAGATATCTATTTTGATTCTCTGTGTAACAAGAATTCACCTAGTAGCTCTTGAATCTAGTGTAAATTTGCTGTTAAAATAAAGCAAGTACTTAAACCCCTGATTATGACTGAAACAGTCATAGCTAGATTCCTGCACAGGGATGCAGACAGGTGCCATGGCACAGTCCTGTCCTGTCCCTCCTCCAGCACTCAGACAGAGAGCACACAGTGTCCTACAGGACAGGCAAGATTTGCCCAACCCACATCCTGCTGTGGGCTTGCAGAGAGGTTCCTACAGCCACAGTAAAATCATGCACCCTTTTTCCCCAGGTAGCAAAGGGCTGGGCCACACAGGAGCCCCTGCCACAGACCTAGCTTCCAGACCACAGTGTGGGAAACTGTGGTGGTGACACAGGATGCCGTGGGGTTGGTGACACAGCTGGGCTAGGAGAGATGTCTCCTCTCTGTCAGTGAGACCCAGGCTGGACAGCCTTGGTGTGAGGTTGGGAGACCCTCAGGCAGGGAGGCAGTGGCTGCCCCATGACGGTGGTGGGTGGCTGCTCTGCTCTTTGCTGCTCCTGTCTTGGACAGACGTAGCCAAACAGGAACATGATCAGATTATGGCACACACCTGTCCCCTCCTTCCTCTATCACTCACCTGGAAGTGTTGCAATCTTCAAAGACATTGACTTAGTTATAAGCAAACACACACAACCCTCATCTGTACCCCATCATGGTCCTACAGGCAGCTGGAAGCTCTCCGTATCTGCAGACAAAGGGAGATCCGCACCATCCCCATCTGAGTATGAAATCTCAAAAGAAAGTTTGATATTCATGGGGTTTTATTTTGGTTTTTTTTCTGGCAAAAGTACTGGAAGGAATATCCCATAAGGAGCAGCTGAGGACTTTGGATTTGTCTAGATTGGAGGAAAGGAAGCTGAAGGTTGGCATCATTGCTCTCTACAGCTTCCTGTGGGTTTTATTCCTCTCTCTCCCCTTTTCATTAAAACTATTATTATTATTGATTTTTTTATTATTATTATTATTTACTTTTTTCAATTATTAAACTGTTATCACATTTCACAGGGAGTGAGTGAATGAATTTGCAGTTTTTAGTCACCAGCTGGATAAGCCATGACAGGAAGGGATGTGGAGAGGGGAGTGCTGACCTCTCTTCTCCGTGGTATCCAGTCACAGGATGTGTGGGAATGGTTCAGAACTGTGCCAGGAGAGGTTTAGACTGGACATTAGGAAGCATTTCCAAGAGGGTGGTCAAACACTGGAATAGGCTTCCTAGAGAGATGGTTGATGCCCCAAGCCTGTCAGTGTTTAAGAGTCATTTGGACAATGCCCTTAGCAATTTAAATTTTGGTCAGCCCTGAAGTGCTCAAGCAGCTGGACAATGATTTTTGTAGGTCCCTTCTAAATTAAATATTTCATTATTTTGTGTCTCTCTTAAAACTGAGCTGTATATATTAAGTTGAGTTTTATATCAGACAGGGTAAAAACCCCTCATGATTAATCAAGAATATATATGCAAAAAATATTAGACCAGACAATCTATAGGGGCAGATTCAGAAAAACATGTCATCAAAATTAAACCAAGGGCTGCTTGTAGGCGATTCTTCAACATTACATTTTGATTATGTAGCTGAACTCCAGCAGACAATTAAAAATTCAGATTTAAGATTTTGCATGCAATTCCTGAAGAATTCACGTGTTATCCAAACTTCACGTAGAGATGGCATTTTCTTTAATGCTCTTGGTTACTGAAACTGAGTTTTGTGCTTCTGTCCTTATGCAAATTAAATAAAATGTGTTCGACAACAAACCTGGATCATTCACAGGGGCAAGGAAGACAGCATCATGAGAGGGAAGGACAGCCAAGAGGAAGATGTAATGCCTACCATTGCAGCCTATGGATGCAGTACCTGCCCCTGGAAGCAGATAGGATGCCTCAGCTGTCATGCTGCAGTGTGGAGTGCCACACAGCTCATGTGGAGTGGAGCTTTTGCAAATTCAGCCCTGAGAACCTGATCTAGCAAATCAATAAATAGTTTTCTTGTTGATTCTAGTGGAGTTCACACAGGCTCTCATTGCCATTTGAAAAGTTAATTTTGCAGTCTTTAGTCAACGAAGATATGCCAGTTGGAAAACTAATTTCAAGGAAACGTGAAGAGATATGGCTCTCAAGTAAAAAAACAAACCAGTCAAAAGTTTTTGGATATTATAAAACAGAAGAGGAACTGTTCACACGCACATAATAGTCTAATTGTATTTCTTTTAGCATGTGTCCCTCAAGATATAAAAACAATAACATAAAATTGATGAAGGTGAAAATATTAAAAAATGACAGCTCCCTTCTGACTAGGTATGTATTGTTAGTTCCAAATGATTGCAATGTGCAAGATAAATACTTCTCCTTTAATACCATATAGAAAAAATATAGGCAGCAAGAAGAATGAAACCAGTCATCTGCATGATTTTTAAATTTTTTGTTTTAAGTCAGCCCAAAGCTGAACATGAAAGTCTAAACACTGCTTTCATTATCTTCAATGGGAATTTTGTTTCTTATTTATCACTGGATTTTAACTGATGCCAAAGTGGTTTCTACAAAAAAAAGAGGAGCAATATGTAATTATCTAAGTGCAGAAGACACACACATAGAGAAATCAACAATGCAGTTTTCCAATTTCTTCTGAAGGCATTACAGTTTGACTGTTTTATACTATCTACAGGCCTTGTCCTTCAGAGAAAGACAAAACTGTCTTCCATCAAATAGACCCAGACTTTTCTGACAAGAGTTTTTAAATATAGCAATGATAAAGTTAGCATGACTTACAGAATTGTTTCAGATGAAGATCTGTGTTTAAGGAAAATGGAACTTTCCAATATTTTTCTCAACATGACTTTCCACACACAAATAATGAGGATGCCACTTAGTAATTAAAAAATGGGCCCTTATGTCAAAATCCTGCAAATTTCAGGGATCTTAAACCCATATAAATAAATATTAAAAAGCCATTAAATAAAATTTATAAGAAATTGGTCAAACCAGAACATGCTTTCATAAGAAGGTTTTCAATTACAATTTTACTGATTTGTAGTATTGTAAAAAAATTAATTTTCAGTTATACAAGAATATATGTTAGTATGAATACATTAATTGTATGAACAGACTACAATCAATTTGTATCTCCCAGAAGTTTTCATTGCTATATATTGCTGGTAAGTAGATGTTCTGTGACTATTTACATTCAATTAAAAAAAAAAAATAAAAGAAGAATGTCTGTTTAAATATACTTGTTAATGTTGAAGCTTCCATGTATATCCCTTTTCCTTCAAAAGACAAATTTCTGTCCTACTGTGTGTTTAAAGTTGTTTACTCACCAATGAACAACAACAGTAAAAAAAATGGAAGCAGAAATTCGTAAGTTTTATATAAATTCATCACACTAGTTATCTTGGATATGTGTCCTGAGAGACTGGTATGATTCCCTTGCAAATTGTTCATAAATGTGCCCTGGATAATCAGAGATTGTTAAATATACTAATATTTGTTAGTGAATATTTCATTGTTCTGAATCATTGCAATGACATAAATAAGAATAGATTAGGAAAATAAATAAATTTGCCTAACATTGGAAAAAATACCATGAGAGGGAAACAAATGTTGTTTCTGTTATCATAAGTTTATGGAAAAAAAATATTCAGGTCTGTTATACTTATGAATGGACTGCCAGGGAAGAAAAATAAAGATAAATCTGCAAATGTAATCACTTTGTCAATTGTGATGAAATTTTATTTCTTTCACTTTCCATTAGGTACAGAAAAGTTTAATATAACTAGCAACACCAGGCCTAACTGTAACTGTGGTAATTACCTTACATTTTATCCTCTAGCATATGCTATTTTCTTGCTTCATACCACAATTGTGGCTTATCATGCATTGTGTCATCTGGAAAGCGGTTGCAAGCACTTACTCTAATGAAATGATTTAATTTTTAAGCAGTGCTTCCATTATGTCAACCTTCTGTAATATGAGATAACTAGCTTTGTGCAGATCCCCTTTCTACAGGGAGAAAGCAAAAGGTTTATTACTGGGTGACAATCATATGATGACTTTAACAAAATATTTCCACAGATGAATGCCAATAAAAAATTTTCTCTGACCCAAAAGAGAAATAAAAAGCATGGAGGTACAAGTCTGAGTAAATGCAGAATAACAGGAGAACTCTTATTTCTTATCCAAGAATATAAGTTGCTTTGTGGCAGACTTCCAGAAAAAAAATGGAATCTGTGTATTCAGGTAAACTGTGAAATCTCAAGTTTCAGGAAGTTCTAGCTGTGGCACTGGCAAGCTCAAACTCTCATATGTGTTCTAACAATGCACAAGAAAATTTAATGAAGCCACAGGTAAGGCGCTTTCTCTCACATCCCCAGCCTGCCTAAGTGCCTACTGGCTGTGCCCAACAAATGGGGAAATTGAGCATCTAAATAGAGTATTTTCTTATGTCATTTTACTATGATTGACAAAATCAATTCAAAGTGCCCTACACTATTAGCAAATGTTTTTATGATAGCTTATTTTTTAATATTCATTATCTGATTACCTATTTTACAGACTATGACAATTTAAAGCTCCAGCTGGGATCATTTAAGATAATTTAAGCCTGAATAAATGTAACATGAATCAATTAGTTTTCTAGGGCACTTGGAAAACTAGAGCACCACAAATCAGGACATTGGGGGTTTCATCTTATTATGGAAATTTTAAACAACTCATAATGAAAAATCACAGCTCTTTAAAGATTCTATTATTCATATCCAACATTTTTTCTTCTTTACATGCTTCATTGAATCTGTGAATTTAGGGGTACACCTTTACAGAAGTACCAGCAGCTTGTGTTTCCAGGTTTTAAATCTATTCCCTCTTCACTTTTATTTTCAATTATTTTTAACAGAGCAATATTTCACAAAACTTTTTAAGAGTGTTTAGGGATTTCAATGTGTTAAGCAGTAGCAGTGAGGTATTCTCAGTTCTTGTGATAAACAGAAGGAAAAAGACACTGACCGTAGCATAGTGATAGCCAAGTTTCCATGCACATTTAACCACCAGTGCATATTTCACACTTGCAGTGTAGCGGAGTCTCTGCCCATGCCTGTAGCTTGTACTCCTTTCCCAGACTTGGAGAGACTGATCTCAGGTGTGTTTGGCTCATCTGTGTTTATTCTTGAAACTGTCTCTCTACTTTCTTGACTTTGTTCTTCATTAGACTTCATTTACTTCATTGTCCTTTGGATACTAGGTAGAGGATTATCTCAAGATTTTCCCATGTGTCCCTTAGTTGTTTTAAAATTATAGTATGAATAACTTGCTAGAAGACAAAGCTAGACAACAATTAGCCAAATATATTAAAAAGATAGTTGTGAGGAACTAGGAACTCACAAAATGTGATATATACAGTGAAGTTATTACCACAAATACTGAGAAAAAAATTGCCATATTTTGCTTCTTTCATCTAGCCACCTGACCTATGTATTTAAGAAGGAAATCCAAGCACTTCCCCCACTCAAATTTCACAGCTCAAAAATAAAATCTTTAAAATACGTTCATTGCAAATGTAAATCCCCAAATACCTTGAACAGTCATTTTAACCTTTTTTAAAAAACATTTAAATAGAAGAAAGCTTGTCATTCCGGATTCTGAAGTTTGTGGCTCTTATCCACATCCATGTATTTAATAATCTTTCTGTCAGTACTTCAGTCACAAGAACACTATGTGTACATAAAGGATATACAGAAGAAGCAGAACAAAAGGTAGGGCTATTGTAAATAACAATTGACAAGCAGAGCCACTAACAGACACAGTAAAGAAAAAAGGAATACTTTAATAGGGTGGAATTTGTTATGACTTCACACTTCTGCAGAATAGGAGAAAGAGATGTATTTCACAGCACACATGAACTGCCTGAAGTACATCAAATGATGTCACAAGATGCTTTCTAGACTTTGTCTAGAAGTGTAGACAAAAAATTTAAAACTTCCTCCTCCACTGATGAGCTAACTGCATCCTGGCTCCTGAGTGTTCTGTGAAAGCTCCATTACCAGTATCATGCATTCTATGTATCCTGATCAAATGAGAGCAATGAGCCTGGATTTCTGGTGTAAAATATGTAGCAAATAGGCACCTGACATGGCTCCATTCCTGCTCCGGGCAGGCTGCCACCATCAGCAACTATTTCGCCATTGTAAATAACATTGATATGCATTGTAAATTTTAAATGTATTTATGCTCTCTGGATAGGTTTCACTAACTCAAAAGGTCCCACATTTTGTTTTAAATCAGACTGTTTAGGTTTGCGTTATGTTTATCTTGTAAAAAAAGTAAATATTGTAAAAACCATGATTTATAATATGGCCGTGCTTTTAGGACTCCAGATCCCAGCTCCATCTGTGCAGTCACATGGAGGATGAACACTCAAAAAGTGAATTTTTATGTGAACAACATTCTAATTATTAATCTTCCAAAGCTAATATCTAGTGGTTGTTAGTACTTGCAAGCTTTATGCATGCAAGGTAGCAATCAATTTCAATATCCTCTTAACTGTGAGTCTTCAAGTTATTGAACAAAGATAAAAGTTGGAATAAAGAATTTATTTTCCTTTAAAGTAATTGTAAAACACTTTACTAAAATGAAGAAACAATATTTTCTAGCTTTAGTAACTGTCTTAAATACCTTGTATACAGTTCTCCAGTGAATTCTAGCCTGCTTTCCACATTAATATTTCTTCAGCATTTGCAGAATAACTGCAGAAATGGAAAAATATCTAAGACCTAACAGGTATATATTGAATTTTTAACTGATTTCTGGGCACAACAATTCAAATGTGTGTTCAGTGGATCTGAACAGCAACATTAGAAAAACCCTATACCTACATCATCTTATTTAGAGGTATAGTTATGTACCTGCTAACCTCTGAGGCAGCACAGATACAGACACTTGAAATTCTCCATTGCTAATATGAAACACCTATATCCAACTGCAGACAGAATTTACAGCAAAAATTACTGAAAAGAGGTCCAATTTTGATTCAGGTCTTGGCATTGACTTCTACTGATGAAACTCTTACATAGCATGAATTATATAAAGTGCAAAGAGCTAGAAAATATGAATTTGAAAATAGATTACTAAAATAATTCTGCTTTATACTGATCAAGACTAACAATAATGTTATATTTTTATGTATTGAAACTACATGTGCCACTCTTGACAAGTCAAATACAAGCATAGTCAGTCACTTGTAAAAAAGTTCACGAAACGTAATTATGTCCTCTTTACACCAAGATTCGTCTCTATCCACAGGGATGAGAAGAAGGTGATCAGGAGTAGCCAGCATGGATTTATTAATGGTAAATAAATCATGCTTGAACAACCTGATTGCCTTCTACAATGTAACAATTTCCTGGGCTGTGTGAAGGGAGACAGATATTATCTATCTTTACTTCAACAAGGCTTTCAACACTGTCTCTCACAAAGTCCTCATAGCCAAACTCAGGAAGTGTGGACTGGAAGAGTAGACAGTTAGGTGGATTGAGAACTGTTTAAATGGCAGATCCCAGAGGGCTGCAATCAGTGGCACAGGATCTAGTTGGAGGCGTCACTAGTGGTGGCCCCCAAGGTTCAACATTGGGCCCAGAATTGTTTAGTTTGTTCATCAATGACTTGATGAAGGGGCAGATTCCTCAGCAAGTTCAGTGATGACACAAAGCTGGGAGGAGTGGCCGATACCCCAGAGGGCTCTCAGCCCTTCAGAACCATTGACAGGCTGGAAAGATGGGCAGAGAGGAATTGCAGAATCATAGAACGCTTTAGATTGAAAGGGACCTTAAAGATCATCTAGTTCCAACCCTCCTGCACACATTTCATTAGACCAGGTTGCCCAGAGCTCCATCCAACCTGGCTTTGAACAGTTTCAGGGATGGATTATCTGCAGCTTCTCTGGACAACCTCTTCCAGTGCATTTTCGGGCTCGCCGTAAAGATTTTTTCTGTAATGTCTAATCTAAGTTCATTCTCTCAGTTTGAAGCTTTTCCATCTGAAGTTCAACAAAGGCAAATGCAGAGTGCTGCACCTGGGAAGGAATAACCCCATGTTCCCCCACAGGTTGGGGGACGAGCTGCTGGAAAGTGGCTCTGTGGAGATGGAGCTGGTGCACAACAAGCTGTCCATGAGCCAGCAGTGCCCTTGTGGCAAACAAGTGCACTGGTGTCCTGGGGTGTATTAGGAAGAGCTTTGCTGGCAGGTCGAGGAATGTGATGTTGACTCTCTACCCAGCATCTGGAGTGGTGTGTCCGATTCTGGGCTCTCCAGTACAAGAGAGACATGGAGCTCCTGGGGCAAGTCCTACTGAGGACAGTAAAGATGTTTAAGGGACTGGACCATTTCTCTTAAGAGGAAAGGCTGAGGGAGCTGGGCCTGTTCAGACTTGAGAAGAGACAACCAAGAGGGAACTTCATCAGGGTCTAAGGGAGGGTGTCAGAGGATGGAGCCAGGCTCTGCTCGGTGGTGCTGAGCAACAGGACAAGAGGCAATGGGCAGGAACTGATGCACAGGAAGTTCCACCTGACCATGACGAAGAACTTCTCTATTGCGTAAATGACCGAGAACTGCAACAGACTGTCCGGAGAGGTTGTGGAGTCTCCCTCACTGGAGATGTTCAAGAACAATCTGGACACAACCCTGTGCCATGTGCTCTAAGATGACTGACTTGAGCAGGGAGGCTGGATCAGATTACGCATTGTGGTCCCTTCCAATCTTACCCATTCTGTGATTCTTTGATTACAAGACCAAAGAAATTGGGAATGATGGCAGCTCACTCTGCATTGCCTTCTCAAGGAGACAGTTACTGGTGACCCGACCATCAGGAGAGTCATGAGAAGGGTGAACCCTGACACCATTCTTATAGAGGTATAAGTTTCTCGCTAACAATTTACACCTGTATTGCTAATGAGTCCTGTTTTGTGTTAATTAGGTAATTTGGACAGAGAATATTAGCGCTTGAACTAATAACAACAAATTTTTGCTGTTTTAAGGTTTTTAATTAGACTAACAACATTATTTGACTTTCTGTATGAGATGTAATCCCATAATGATCTGTTAAGTACAAAGAAAGAAAATTTGTGCTCAAAAAAATTATCAGTAAATATTTTCTTTTTAAAAAAATCCTCACATCAGTTAACACAGACAAGTAAAGTTCTGTTTAGTTTTCCAGAGGGGTGGCTATGATACATAAAAGGGAAATGCTGTTTCATGCATAGTTGCTTTCATTGAGAATCAAGTTTTAACTTATAACTATTACTTAGTCAAAATATATATTTCAAATCAGTTGGTTGCACTTCGTGGTCATGACAGTCTTAGAACTTATTATCAATTGTGATTTTATGTAGCTGAGAAGGAAAGACACTTTGTCTATATCATGCATAGAGGGCAAGGCAGAACTACTGATTAAACTTAGAATTGCCTATTTTCTGGTCCATTGCCCTAATCACAAGATCATCTTTCTATGTTCAATTCTGGATAATAAAGAAATAATATAATATGGATTTTTCAAGCTTCATTTCCAATGACTTGTCTACAACCAGGGTGAAATTTTACTTTGTCTCTTAGGCAACACTCTTTATCTCAATTTGTTTTGAAGTAAATGCGACTTTTGTATGCAGTGAGTACTTTTTTTTTTTTAACTGGCATATATTATTCAGAATCTCATCCGCAATGAATAGAGATATCCATTTGTTCACAATGTACTTCCTTTTTCTTTGGTTTGTTAATTAGTCACAATCAAAATATTTCCAACCTGCTTTTTCAAGGTCAAATTTTACTTTGAATGACGAATAGCATTAGGTCCAAAACCAAACCTGATTACCATTTTTGACAATGAATTGATTAGATTAAATACTTGCAGAAAGTGGATCACCAATTTTGCTTGGAATACATTCAAGTTCTCACATGTGCATAATCCTTACGTTGTATGGATATAATGTCCTCCTAGATCTTTATTTTTAAAAATCAGCTGTGTGTAGTAGTTAAATCAATGTGTAGTAATACACACTGCCCAAACCATCCAATGAAGTACTGCCTGTAGTTAGACATTATGGAAATCTGCAAGTACAAACATAATTGGTCCTTACCCAAGCACCACAGACATTTCATGTAGTCAGCAGTGATCCTTCTCAGATATCAGGAGAAAAAATGCAATTATTGTCAACAAGTGTCACAGCTGGAATCTTTCTGAGTGGTTTGTCAGATTTTGAAATTCCCTTTCACATCACAAATTAGAAAAAAATCAGGTTCTATAAATATAATATGAAAAATATACCCCACTCTACATCAGAATTACTTTCATAATCTTACCTCTCTTATCAGCTCTAGAGATCTTACATGATGTATCAGTCAAAATCTTCAGACTATGTGAGAGATAATTCAAGTAATATTTTAAAACAAAACCCAAAAGCTCATCAATATGCAAGTCTGTAGGCACCACTGGTTTGTGAAAGTTTGAAGATTACCTGTCTAAAAAGCCATTCTTTTTAGAATATACTAATTACTATAAAACTACATAACTGCAAAATTGTTACTATATAAAAAAATAAATTGCCTATACTAATAACAAATGTCTTAAATTACAGATAAAAGTATATATTTATAAATACATTGATATCATCCTTTTGAACTTCTTTCAGTTGTCGTGACTCAGACTATAGTGAACAACCTTTTAGTCTAGTTTTAATAATGTTTATAAATTCAGTGGTAAGAAACATGTCATGTCCAAAACAATATATTTTTTTGCATGTTCCCTTTTTTTAAATACCCTGACACTGATTTCAAGAGAGTTGCTTTCTCTAATGTTAAGGCTGTATGTACAAAAGAAATCGTAAAAGTAAGAAAAATTGCTATGTCTGACATTTTTTTTTAGCCTATCCATTTGCATTAATCCCAGTTGTTTTGTGGAAAATGTGCACAAATTTATCACCATAAACTTTTTCTGAAAAACTGTAATTTGTCTTTTCCCCAGTTAAAAGTTATCTATTGATAGCTAGAGAGAAATAACAGATTATCTCAGTTCATCTTTGGAAATGTAACAAGGAAATAAATATGAACTTGGTTTATCACTGAAAAAAGACAATTTGAATAACTCTGCAAACACTTAAGAATCAATCTAATGAGTTTTGAGCAATGAATACTTTGAAGCTATGTGCAAGTTATTGCCTTGGCTATGGGATGTCATTTATGCTTATGAAGTAATCCATCTTGTTCCAAGATTATTTTGCCTCTGCTTCTCATAAAATGATTTGTATCAATATTTATCTTTAGGCTTCAGGTGTTTTGTTTGGCTCAAGATGTAACATTAAAGCTCTTCATATTGACTATCAGTTATTTATACTAAGTTTCAATTAAACTTTTTTAATTATAAATTATCAATCATAGTTCGCTTAGACACACACTGATTCTGTAGTGGTGTGATCAATATCAATGATACAAAGATAATTAAAACTGGTTTTCAATCACAAAATTGGAAAGTTTTTCCAGTTTTTAAATATAATCGTGTTGCATAGCTAATGGTAATAGTAAGGAATCTTATTTTTCTAAATTAGCTTCAGACTGGAAAAGCTACATTTCAGGCAAAAATATTTTGAGGGAATAACTGTATATAGTTAAAGAAAATATTTCCCAATTAGATTAATTTTGCATCACATTGTTATTAGACTGTCTCTGAATAGTTTACATGTATTTTGAAAGGCATGTCCTAAATTTAATTTTAGTTTCTGTCAAAAGTCTGCTAGAACAAGAAAAAAATTTTGTTACTTTCAGGACAAGAAAGAAAAGCAAACCTTATATAGATAGTTTAGAAATTCAAATTGTTCTTTGAAGTTTTAAATTGTTTTACTAGTCACTCAGGAAAGACTAAATTTTTTTGGCTTAGTTTTCCCAGACAAGTGAGAAAAAGTTTTGTCTGATGTTGCAATTTTATATATGTTCATGGCTTCACATCTAAGCTTGATTCATAAAACCTTTCCCAAAGAGCTGGCAAAAGCCCATTCATTTAAAATCTGCTGTCTTACAACCATCCTCATTTTATGTCAAAATGAAACCTGTACTGTAAAAAGATGTATTTTGGAAATCATTTCCTTAGCTCACTTGAGATATGTGGTAATACAAAGGAGATCATGTAAAGAGAAGAGAAGGAAATGGATCTGTGATCCTGAAATTTCACAGTTATGCATCTTTTTATCTATGATGGACTAGGTGACAATAATGTTCTGTAGTCCTTGATATGGAAACTATTTGCTCACAAGATCAGACTTGAGAGTACATTCCAGACATATCAGATTCTATTCAATTTAAAGTTTAACCTCAGTTAACTTCATGTTCAGATGACTGCTTAGAACATCTGACCGTCATCTTTTCCTCTTTTTTGGAGTTTTGAGAGCAGAAGAACCTCCAAATAAGAGGTTCTTACACATGCTGTCCCAAAATGCTACAGAACCAGTGCTGAATTCATTTGATAAGTCAGATGGTGGTGAAGAACCAAGAAGGTGCCCAAGGAGAGGCAGCATTGTGTTAGATCAGGAAACATCTTAAACTTTGGTGAGTGCATTTTTTAACACGGGTCAATATGAAATCATATTTTCATATCCTTTTTTGCTTTTTAAAAGTAATTAATCTCTGCCTAGTGTTATTCATTTTATTACTATTAAAGTGAATGGGCCTGTATTTTTTTGTCTTTTTCTAATATCCCCTTCAATTAATTTTTTCCCAAGTTAGCAGAGTAATCTGGAACACAGCATATCAGAAGCCACAAGATGAATTTACAGAATAAGATGTTTCTTTTCATTCTCCTGTTCAGCACATTACATTCAGAAAATATGGTCATGAAATTATCAGTTATGGCAATATCTTTCTCTTAAATGATGACAATAAATTAAAAACCCACCAAAATGCCTACAAAATTCAAAGGATTTCAAGAGAAAAAACCCCAGCAAATTCCAGTACCTGTTTTAGAGATATTGTCTAGGGCCAAAGAGTATAAAAATTGAAATTTTTACAACTTGAATAAAATGTACAGAAAGGTTTCTATGGGGCGTACTAGATTTCCAGTGGCAACATAACAAATACCACCAACCTGCATTCCAATCCCAGCTCATCCGTAGGCTCAAGCAGTCAGCTACTTGATCAAATGTCTCTAAATGCAATTGATCTCCACATAAAAATTCAGCCCTGAACCATTTAAATATGGCAAGCCCAGCTCTATCCCTACTATGCTGCTAGAAGAGACCTGTAATAAGCCATAGCTATTAGATGCGACAATCTTATAGATTCTGAGGATTCCCTTATATTGGCAAGAAAGGAAAATGTGAATTATTTCTAATCTCTGCATTCTGACAGCCTGCTTTGAAAGAGAATGTAAAAAAAAAAAAAACCTGCAAATACCTATCTTGTGGAGTGGACTTATATTTTTCTCTAAGAAAAGAAGATATTTTGTTTCAATATTTTATCAGAGTTAGACTGGCAGAAATAGCTTCTATTAGTAGAAACATGATAAAACTGGACTTCAGAATGCCTCACATCTGTAGATTAACAATCCTCCTTGTAACGGTTAAAAATCCAGTTCTACCTGGCTTACAGTTTCATGATAAGACCTTGCCACCACTTTCCAACATTTTTTTTCTCACTCATGCCCTTAGCTGATAAATTCAAAACACAACTAACGGATCTTAAAATTAGTTATTCCTGTGTGGTAAACATCTAAATGAAGGACAAGCTTTTTCATTAGAGGCACTGAACTGCCCTTTTGCTTTATGATTTGCAACCAATGAGTATATTCTACATATATTTCCCAACAATATATTTCTCTTCCCATATACATGTAAAATATTGTCCAAAAATCTACATTTATATCCCCTGTAAAAAAAGAGCAAAAGAGTTTTGCAAAAAGCTGAGAGAAAAGAAGCTCATTTGCAGCCAAAGCTCTCTGATTAGCAAACAGCCCAGTTTTTAATTTTTTCTTCCCTTAACTAGAGCAACTCTTTCTCACCATCTCCAAAAAGATTAAATTTGTCTATTGTCTTTCTAATAAGGGGTAGCATAAAAGTAAAACTCACGTTACTGAAACAAGCACTGGCTTTTTTTTCCCAGCACATCCCTGCAACAAGAACAGATAAAGGTCTTAGTGTACTGCTGAGGGTTAAAATTTGTTTGAATTATGAGATTATTTCAAAGAACAGCAAAAACAAATAAAAGTTTAGGAATCAGAAATGCAAAAATCCTGCTGGACCTCTTTGGTAGCAATTGCTTTATAATTATTCATTTTATGTTAACTGCTGCATTTTTTTTCTCATTAAGGTCCATTGTGCTTTCTACCTTCTTTTGTTAAAATAATTTTAATATACTTAATTTATATTATATTTTCTTATTCACTAAGTTTTGTCATTTTTCTAAGTGTAAATACAGAGCAAAAAATTCAACTGCTTCCAGAAGGACCTTTCCATTTTTCTAATATTGAGTTTGCTGAAAACATTGGGAATGGAATCTCCCTAATAAAAAATAACAGTTTTAATTATGCCACCAAACACATTGATACAAGCCTGTGAAATATCAGAATAGTTTTGAAGTCCTGCCAAGAATTACTGAGACCAGTGAAAGAGTAAAAGCTGCTTCTCTGTGGTAGGTTTTAATTTCTTCTCCTCTGTCTTTACTCTTCTCATTTCATTATCGTTTACTTGAGTTCTTAATTTTTATGTCAACAGTGAACTTAAAATTATAATACTTCAAAAATTAAATAATTACATAAAGAAAAAGTGAAAATATTACCACTGCAATAGGAGTTGGGTTTTCAAAGACTAATCACTGTGAAACTTTTTACTTTCCTGACATATGCCACATTTTTTTTTAATCAATCACAAAACAATAAATAGACCTTCCTATAAAGCAGAAACAATGCTTCATTTTCTCGGGGGCTGGAAGTGGTATTGCTTCTAATGAGGATGGGCACGAATGAGTGAATAGCATCAGAGATTCACAGCTACTGCTGTCACTGATATTCATGTAACGCAAATCATATTTCAGCTGTCAAGTCCTATGATTCCTAAACTTTCTTCCACAATTTGGGGTACTTTTACAGGAAGCATAATTAATCAAAAATCCCTAGCTCAAAGTCATTCTTTAATAAGATACTGGAACAGTCATGCAGTTTCCCTAAGCGACACAGCTAAATGCTACAAACATACTGAGTGTGAAAAAATGTTATCTGTCAGTTTACACACACAGGTGTTAGACACCATTAGACTCAATTATATTCTTCTTCCACCTAATACAGATAAAGCACATCTGGCAGTTAGTATTTTGTTAGAGAAAGTCTTGCCGAGCCTCATCACAACCAAGTGTGTCCAATTTTCTCTCCCTGCACGAATCATGAAGCAACATGGTGCATCAAAACTTGTTTTGATGAAACATCACATTTTTTAAGCTCATGAGAGTTTTTTTCAGCTGCTGCTGTGTTTGAAATACAAATGTTTTAAACAGCACAGTGGACAGGTGTTTGAATGTTATTGCCAGAACTGGAAGGAAACATCTTTTCTTTTTCAAACTAAAAGCTAAAATGTTTAGTTTTTCCCTCAGGTGTAACCATAGAAACCACTTCAAATGGACAAATACCTTCTAGAGACATGCACAACCCCATTTCTGTGGATCATGGGAGCAATGCCATCCCTGTCTTATTCCAGCTGGCCTTCCAATCCATCCAGAAAGTAAAACCAGAAATTCCCTGAGACTGAAACAAACATTTTGAGTCAAGTAAAATCCTTCAGCATTAACCACAGCAGAAAGTACAGCTCCAAGAGCAAACACAATCTTCTTCCATATCAAATCCATCCCATGTTTACAGAGCTCCCAGGACAATGTTATTTTTATTTAAGATGTTAAGAGTGCTTCTATTATTTACTGGCAGCTCTTTTAACCTCCATCTCCCCACTGCTGTTTCCCCTCTTTCCTTCCTCTGTTCTTTCCCTGGATTACTACTGCCCACAAATATATTTAAATGTATATGCACAGAATATATAAAACAGCAAATTAAAGAAAGATAAATATTTGATTTCTATAGCTTTCTGCAAATTCAATCTGACTACAACTTTTCTGACCTTATTCAACATTTCTATTTTATCTGTTCACTTAACAGCAAACCAGTGAGGTTTTTTTATCCAGAAAAGGAATCAGAATGGAAACAAGATACTTTTGTCATTACAAAGGTTCTGACCACATATATAGCTAAAGTGGGAATCAATTATATGTTTGACACTTCGTGTGCTATGGCATTCCCTATGATGTTGTCAGAGCATAGAAGAAAAGAGGGATAGTCCTCTTTGTCACAAAGCAGGCTGACAAAAAGTGAAAATCATTCGAAGTTTTGATGAAAATTCAGAATAAACCCCCATTATGTGGTTTCAAATTCTATTTCAAACTTGGAATTCACTTCAGCTTTTCTTAAAGGTTAAACTCAGAAATCCTCCTTTTTCCTGTATATTGTTCTGGATTTTTTTTCCCCATTTGCAATAATCTTTGCTTCCTGCTCTCTTGATGGTGATATCTTTTCTAAGCCTGCCCCAGATCTTTTTTGATTTTATGCCTCTATATTTTAAATTTTATTTTTTCTCTGAGATTGAGGAATGCAGTATTCTGGATCAAGTCAGTCAATGTGTTTTGGAACACAATGAGAAATTATTTATGCCAAATGAAAAAGTTTAAAGTCTGTTGTCCCAGAAGATAAAAAATGCAGATATATTTCTAGAAGAAATTTCTGAGTAATCTGCAATAAGGTTTTTCATTAGCTTTTCTTCCTTTCAAAAAGAGAGGGGAAAAAATGACTAGGTTTTTTACTATTTCAAAATTTCTATCTACCAACTATTTTTATGAGATTCCAAAAGTCTTCACACTATACAAATTTCATACACAGTCATTGTGTTTTAACCCCTGCAGGCAGCTCAGCACTGTGCAGCTGCTTTCTCAATCCCCTGCAGTGGCATGGGGGAAAGAATGAGAAGAGTAAAAGTAAGAAAAATTGTGGGTTATGTTACGTAGTTTAGTAGGAAAAGCAAAAGCTTTTGCTTTGCACTCAGGCAAAGCAAGAAATTCTTCCACTAATTCCCATCAACGAGGAATCAGGGCCACATCACATATCCTTTGGAAAGGAAAATATTATTATGGTATGAATCATGATTGAACTAAAGTGATTCTTCAAAAGGACAAGAAAAAACACACAGAATTTTGGCTGCTTGTATAAGAAAGGCAGAAAGAAAAGAATACAGTTTCACATTTTATTCTGTACAATTTCACTTGGAATATAAGACACTAGTCATTTTGTTTGCAATAAAGAGCAGAAGGGAATGATGCTAATGTCAAAGTTGCTTAGATACATAGCCCTACTTAAATCAATATGAATTAAGCTTCTAAAAACATTTGTAATCTGGGCCTATGGTGCTTATGCATCAAAATAATCAGGAGAGATTTAGTATGCACGGTTTTTTTCCCTGAAGGTTGAGCAAGAGTTGTGGTCAGCCAGCATTAGAAATGACTCAAGATGAATGGATAAATAAGTTTCGCAGATTTGAGCTTCTGTTGCAGACTGAGGCATTTGGACAGAAGGACAACCCTTCTGTACTGATCAGTGATCCTCACCTAGTCCAATGGCAACAGGCTTCCTGCAAGGTTTATTGTTTTATAACATAGCCATCTGTTCTGGTGTCATGTTGTGGATGGGTCTGAAAACACAGATAGGAATTATGGGGACACTAATTTTTATATGCAATACTGCCTGGCTAATAGAATTTGGCCATACTCTCACTCTTCCGCAGCTTCAGCTGCTCTAAAAATCAAAGAATACCCATCACACTAAAATAAATTGACTTTATGGTACTTTCATGGACAATGAATTCTCTCAAAGGTAAGAAAGGCAAGATCAGACAATTAAAGAAACAATGGCTTTTCTTAATTGTTGTCTGTTTGCAGATGGGGGTTGTTTTTGCTTGTTTGTTTCTTTCTTTTCCTTGTTTTTTTGTCATCTATTTATTGAGTAATCCATTTGGGACTGGGAAGGACAATGACAAAAATAAAATATGGTGACTTTGACATCTTTTGCTAATAGAAAGTGCAATTCTGGAATCACTTTGCACAATTCCACACAGTTTAACTCTTTCTTTGGTTAGTCTGTGCTCTCTAACATTGAGGACAAGGTTTCAACAGTTCATCATTAACCAATCATTCCAAATTCCAGAAATAGAGCAGGAAAATAAACTAAATAGCACTTACTTTATAATTGTACAAAATCAATTTGAATTAAATTGATTTCACCTGTGATGGCATTTTAAGAGGAACAGGGTGCTTCATTTTGATTCCCATAAGGAATAAGTGTGCTTTGTGATAATTCCAATTTGATACACAAAGAAAGACAGAAAAAAGAGAAAGAGAAAGAAAATGAACACTGAAAAGAACAGAGTAGAATTCTTGTATCAGAAAATAAAACTGTAAGAAGTTAAGAGAGTCAGAACTTGAAAGAAG
>VWZQ01006580.1:811852-822578 GCA_013397015.1 Myiagra hebetior
TTTTTTTCTTTTCTTTTTCTTTTTTTTTTTGTTTCATTCACTCTGTTCTTGGACTGGACTTTGCTATCCAAAAATCTGAATCAGGAGGAGAGCTTGGAAAAGCACAGGTGTTCTAGGTTCCTTAACTACTCCAAATGACTTTGAAATTAGAGAGCCACAGCTGTGCTGAAGGCAAAGAGATGAAGCTTTCTTTGCTTCTGCAAAGCCATCTGCCATACCCATGTTTGCAGAACCATTCCAGGTGGTGCACAACCTGGTTAACCCAGCCTCCGTCCAGCTGGATACCCAAATGAGATGTTTATGCTAGGAGGGATTTTCAAGATTCCTTACAGTTAGCAGTTCAGCTGGCATGTTCTGCCTCACTGCTGTTGGAGCAGAGACTGAGGGCACCATAGCAGAACCTCTGTTTTCCCAACCAGGGCTGTTCTGTTGTATCCATTGGTACTTTAACATGGATTCAGCTGTGGTCTGCAAGATGAACCTACATTTTATAACTAAGAAATATTAAATGTACTGCTCTTATCTTCACTCTAGAGTTAGAAAAGCTGTAGCAAAACTATATGACTGGTTTGAAAGTATCTCAAGTGCTCAAATAAAAAAAGTTCCCAAGATGATCTATGATGGACATTCAAAGAATCAGATTGCTGGTTGAACCATCAGTGTGGGACAGAAGAAGCTAAAAGGGAAGTCTTCTGTGAAAGTGTAGCTAAAACGTAGCATGTGACTCTTCATCTTAGACCTGAGCCTCTATGATCAATATTGTGTTGAGTGAAAAATGTAGCCTGCTAATATGGTGTGATCTGGGGTACCTCTATGACAGAGTATTCTATGCCAGGTGATCTGATATTATTATCATATACAAGAATAAGTTATGAAGTGTTCTGACTTTTTGTATTTTATTATAGTGGCACCAAAATTGAGCTATTCCTAGAATAATAAATGCAGAATGCCAAGCAATATGTAAAATCAACAAAATACAAGAAAAAGAGGAAAGTAAACCAAAAGACAAGCCTGGAAAAATTCAAAAGCAGAGAGGGACAAAAAATTGTCCCTCTATTATCCTCCGAGCAATTATTCTCAGCTTTGATGTTGCTGAATAATGTTTAGAACAGGATTTTGTCTTTCATTGTATATCATGACAATGCAGGAAAGAAACATGCATTTCGAGTTTTGGCATGTAGAAACACAGAACGAGAGAGACTAAAATGGTTTTGAACAGTAGTAGGCCCTAAAATGGATTATGTCAGTAATGATAATTCATTAACAGATGACCTGTTCTGAAAAAAGTCACCAAAATGTTTTAAGACTTCTGAATTTAGGTCTTTGTAAATTTTAGACTAATTTTGACTGGTACAACTATTTATGTATAGTGTTAACTACTTCTTGAGAAATAAGGAGCTGTGTTGCAACCCAGCTCTATATCCTTTGCCTCCTGTCAAACAACATAAACTTTCAGGAGGCTTGAAACTACTGGCTTCCATCTTAGATCATGGACTACTGACAATACCCTTACGCAGAGTATGGAACCAGCCTGGGTCTGATTTCAGATTTCCAGAGTTTGCTACCAAGTTAATAGTTTGGGTACAAAATTTACACCGATTATTGTTCTCTTTCAAGTGATTTATAAGACTACTGGAGACTGAATCTAGTGCCAGTGTCAGATTAATCTTCTTTCTTATATCTAAAGGTAATATTGATTGGTAAGACTAACTGTAGGTCCACCCAAATAAAATCTTAAGGAAATATATCACATACAATAAACTTTAAAACCTTTCAAGGCTACATCTTCAGATGAAAGTTTTCCCACAAGGACATCAGATTTTACAGTCAGTTTTTACTCCAACTGTATTAAGTATTTCCAGTTCCTTCCCATCATCCTTTTTCTTTTTTTTTTTTTTTGAGATTTCACACATAAAAACTCCAAAGATTAGCATGTGGCATCTAATAGCAGTTGCAAACAACCACTATCATTTTTCACTGTATTACTTTTTGCAAATGTGATTGTTAACTTCTAAACACAAATTTCAAAAAAATAATGGCAAAAAATCTGAAACCTCAACATGCACTTCTTCCCTTTATGGAAGTAAAACACATTCTTGAGCAAATTGTGTTACTTGCACCATTGCTAAATGCCAAAAAAAAATCTAAAGAATTATGCAAGCAAAGCTATAGTCTAATAATTCTTTTAGTCAGATACTGGATTTAAGTTTTCAGAGTTAATTTCTGAAAATTTTAATATTTACTAAAATAGTGCCGTCCTGAATTGAATCACAACATAAATGATGCTTTTTGTGAATTCTAAAACACGGTGGACATAACTCTCAAGCACTGCCAGCTGTCCCAAACAGATCACAATTTAACACGCTTAGGTAGGCAGACATTAAGTATCTAAATTAGCCAGTACCGGTATAGATTTTTTCAATTTCAGAGACTAAAAATAACCAAAAAATCTATTTTGTTACCCTGTAGCAAGTTCCCATATAAATAAAAAATTCCCATATAATACAGAAATAAGAGTTAAAGACATTATGCAACAACTAATGGAAATCTGAATAGAAACTTTTTTTTTAAATACCTCAAATAAATGGGCACAACCGCCACAATTTTGCCATTAAATAAAACCACTTTTCACACATCTTCAATATCTGATTCTTTTTGTATCCTTTCCTGCCTTTTCTTTTTGTTTTTTTTGTTCTCCTTCTTTATATGCACATGCTAACATCTAGGTTCAGGCAATAGATAACATTTTCTCCATATCCTGAAAAATTTTAAAACAATCATTGTAACCAACACAGTAGGATACTAGACGTAGTTTTCAGAATCTGAAGTCACAACCTGACTGAAGTGAAACCTCTATATATTCATGAGAAAGATCTGCTAAGGCAATAACATTTCAAGAAAACATTTATTAATTTCCTTAATAGTATTTTCACCAACTAATTATTTTTTCCTCCTTGAATTGCTGCTGCCACCTTTCCCAT
The DNA here is from genome assembly GCA_013397015.1 of Myiagra hebetior. Classification (NCBI taxonomy): domain Eukaryota; kingdom Metazoa; phylum Chordata; class Aves; order Passeriformes; family Monarchidae; genus Myiagra; species Myiagra hebetior. Next base: position 814,834 of record VWZQ01006580.1, read on the forward strand.
ATTACACACCTCTTTAGATACCCAGTGTTCCAGGGCCATAGACCTCATGGGCATGGCAGAGACATGGTAGAACAGCTCAGCACCACAGAATGCTGCAGCAGGCAGTGCATCAGGGATGGAGAGAGGTGATCCTTCCCCACTGCTCAGCCCTGGTCAGATGCATTAGCCATTCTATGTCTAGTTCTGCACTCCCCAGGGCAACAAAGACATACCCTCTCTCTTTCTCTTCCCTCCTCACCCTCCCCTCCCAGTCCCATTTCTTTCTCTCTCCTTACCTCACATTTACTGTTAAATAAAATCCATAGTATTGACTTTGGCATATGGTCTTGTTTGCACCTTCATTCGGGCAGAGGCAGCTCATAATTCGATCATAATAGGCACAGAACTGAGCTCTAGTAGACTTGTGGGACCTATGAATTCACCTAGGAAGACATGTAAAAAAGCACTTAGGGGGTAAAATCTGGGGGTTTTTTTGTTTTTGTTTTTTTTTTTAATTACCTCTTCTATCCTTCTTTTTCTACAATTTTCCAAAAATTGTTATTCCAGCCATACACTCTGTAGCTCTTCAAGCTGCAAAAGTTTAAACTACTAAAAGACACATAAGGACTAGGGAAGAATTCCTTCTTTGGAATCATGCTGTTAGTTTGTACTTGTAATTCAGTTGCTCTTTAAAGAAATACTTTAGCAATCAATATTTTTAATATTCTACAGTGTTTGGTATTGAAACATTTTCATGTAAGCAGAGAGAAAAGGAAAATAGTCATTATACCAATTATTGGAGCTTAACTCTTCAATACATGAGCTTCTTTTCCATAAATAGGTTGGCTTTCATTGTTTGCTAGTGTTTTCCTTAAAAATATCAGTCTCATAAGTACTGCAATATGGATCTTCCTGTTTAATACAGAAATCATGATTGTGGTTTAACTACATGAGTTAGCTACAGGTCAACAGCAGCAGAGAGGGCCTAATATAGACCAAACATGTGATAGGATGTTCATAGTACTTTGACTCAGGATGAGCCAGTTCTACATGTCTTATGCCTACATTTTATGTATTGTTGGTTGAGTACCAAATACAGCACCAATTATAATTCATAAGCAGCATTGTGAGGGAAATTTCACCTTTAAAAGTTTGTTCACGTACCTTCTACAATCTAAGGCAAAAGGTTTCCAATACAGGGAGACACATTATGCACATTTTCAGACTTTTTTTTAAGAAATCTGATAGTCATGTCAGTAACATATGCTCAAAATACACCACTTGTCACTCTTTTTCCTCTTTGGTTTATTCTAGATCAAGTAATTTGTGAGACAGAATATGTCTCCTATCTGTCTCTTAATGAAGAGCCTATTTTCTAAAGAACAAGGAAGTACAGTGCATTGGTGAGAATAAAAGAGCACATTGTTATAATTTAAATATCTGCAATGCTTCCAGGCATGAATGATTCTTCATGTTGCCATGGAATTTCAGGGTATTCCTAAAATTTAAAAATTAATTTTCAATACTAATAAAGATGGATGGATGGATAGATAAATAGATGTAATTAATGTTCAGCTTTTCAATGTGCTTCAGTTACTTTTCAGAGGAATAAAATATTATTTTTTAAATTTATCTTGGCAAGCTAAATAAATAAGAAAAATTGTATAAATATTTGTCAGCCATACAGAGGCATATTCATTTATTCTAGTCTTTGTGCAGCTGGAACAGTTAAATAGATTACATATATCACCATGACAAAGATCAGATACAGTAACCTGAAAAATAACATCAGCTTGCATCAATCAAAATAGGGATGTCGCCCCATGTTTCTGAGCCCTTTTGAAAAAGTCAGTTGTTAGAACTGGTAGTTCTGAGTTGAATTTTCAATAAAGTAAAAAACAAAGCAAATGAAAACCCTAACCACCCACAAACAGAACAAGAATACTCATCGATGAAGATTTCAAATGTTTTGGCAAATATTAACAAAAAAGGGCACTGCATAATACCAAGAGGTATTCACTTGCACACTCTCGTGAGTATTTTCCATGAACAAAGTAGGCATCTGCTTTTGAACTTTTTGCAGAAAGTAAAATACTTCTTCTCTAATACGTAAACACTTCTTCTGAAATCTATTTGGTGAAATATAATAATTCTAGACTATGTCAACGTTGAAACAAGAGGTTCCAATATGATTTATTACTAAACTGTCGTGTAAAAACGAGTTTTCATTTTCATTATTTCTTTTCCATGGCATAGCAGATCGATGTTTGTTCTATGAGCTGCTAGATTTTGTGGACAGGATTGTAACTCATGGTAAACAAATTATACTGCCTAGAGAATAAAGTAAGCTGCATTTTTTTTCACTAGAATAAAACAGCATTTGAAGGATCTTCTGTGACAAGTAAAGAGATTGTGGAAGTAAGACCATATAACAGTACATTTTCTCATGCATAATTTTAACAATTAACAAAAAATATTGTCAGGTTCAGAAGTTTAACCTTGCCCATTAAAACTTTTCCCACATTTTCTTTTGAGTACCATAATCTTAGAACCAAGCCAGCCTAAGGATCCATTCTGGAACACTGTAAGAAGTTGTTTGATATTCAGTTTTAAGTAGTCTGCCTGCAACGAATTGACACAGTAAGTCTAAGCCTTGATAGCTAAACATAGAAAAGTAATGCTTATGAAATATTTAAGGCCCTCACACAATTGAGAAACCATACTGTCACATCTGCAAAGCATACAACATTCAGACTGAAAAATAGCATTGCTGTCTTCAATCCTAATCTTATTGTACTGAGGCCAAACACATTTTTCTTATTTCTTCAATGGGTGAAATTAGTCATCCATCTTTGCCAGCTCCTACAGCTAGCAATGTTTAGCCTAATTCATTATGAATAAGAGCCTACTAGACAACACAAGGGAAATATCCCACACTCTATCACCCCTATCCCATCTCCCCCACCCATTCCTTTGCATCCTCTACTCAGGACCAGCACCCTTTCCTTTTCTTCAACCAGTGGTCAAATATCCACTGTTTTTCCCAACTTCACATCCAGCCTCATCCCACAGTCCCAATATATTTTTTTCCAGAGTTTATGACTGGCCTTGCAGGCACTTGGAGCCCACCACTCTACTCCAGCCCTGTGACTCATTGCTCTGGGACTTGCTGCTGGTTGTTAACACAAGGCTGTCCATCAGGAGAACATGAGTGTTCCTGCCAAGGCACTCATTGGAACACCCTGTCGTGCAGGAGAGACGAGTAGTTTCATATCCCCATCTGTCCCATGCTGGGCAAAACCACAGCGACGCTGGCAGAGGAATTTCATGATGTACATGGTTCAGAAGCACTGCTAAACAGTTTGAATATCATTAGCAGTTTCAAGAAAAGTAATCAGTGATTTGAAGAGAAGCAAACATACTTAATGGGCCTACGCTGTTTCCTACTGCAATCAATGTCAATGCTTCCAGAACAAAAAGGTCTATTAAAATCACTGAAAAATATCTCTCTTTCTGAGCCAACCCTGCATTTCTTTGGGAACAGCTGGGTTTTTTGGGGGTTTTGTGTTTTCCTGGTTTTATTTATTTTTTCTTTTTAATTAAAGATATTTATTTGAAGAAATAAGAAAGGGAAACTCTTTTAAAAATAATTAGTTTTAAAAAAATCTTCCACAAAAGAAACAATGAAAATAATTATGCAGGTCTTGTAAGATTTTAATACTGGCTGTAACAGAAAATAAACAAAATCTTGTGCATACAAGGTGTCACACTAACAGTCTCTATGATGACATTGTCTTCTTCTGGCCCGTCCATTTATTTACCATGACAGACATGATATAAACCTTCAGACACTATAAACCTGCTTTCCTCCTTTGAAAAAAGAAAAAAAAAAAAAACAAAACCAAAATAAAAGTAAAGTAAAACCACACAAAACCCCCCACAAACCACCTCACTCTCAATACCAAAACAAAACTGAGGAAAAAGAAAAGCTGCTATAAATTAGACTTGAAGTCCAGTTAGCTCAGGACTTTGCCTCTGCCTCCAAAAAGTGGACGCCTAGGATGAAGTCTGGGATAATACTTTGACTACTCTCTCATCCTTCATCTATTTCTAAACTCAGCTTTATTTGTAGCTGTCTAGCACACTCAGGGAATGCATTCTCCAGTAGTTACCCAGCCTCCTCCTGAAGTTAATGTGAAGTTCCCATCCACAACAAACTGACAAGGAATTTCACAAATGTGATCTCTTGCAGGAGAAATGGCTGTATTACTTCCTTTGAACATGTCTCCTGTTACCCTAACTTGATTTCTCAAGATCTTTTTTGCACAGAAGATAATATTAGTTTTCCCTTATCTTTACTCTCTAGCCTAGTTTTGTGCTTCTTTTCACTCTTAGTTTATTTCCTGTTCATCTATTTCTGAAAGATTTTCTTTGCACAAAGGTTGTTCCAAGACCTTTTTTTCATCCTTGTACTTCTCTGGACTGCTTTGCATACCAACACTTCCATTTTGAGACGAGGGGTGGAAATTGAATAGAAGTTACTAAATTCTTCCTTTTTTTTCTTCTAAAAACTCCTGCTTTTGATTTGTTCTCCCAAAACTACTGAGTTTATGTTTGTTTATAAATTAAAATATATCAGCAGCCAAAGAGCTTTAACTTAAGTGATAATGGTCTGCTGTGCACTCATGGACAGACACGTTTCCCAATATTTTTTGTTGTTTGTTCTTAAATCACTGCTGCTTAAATACACAGCCCCTACATTTCCTAAATTTTTCATCTCTTCTTGTTCTTCTCTCATTTTTACTGCTCATATATTTCCTTGCCTTTTTTTAGAGCGAGCTGAAAGAACATCAGCCAAGTACCACCTGGCAATAAAATGAACACAATGAAACTATTTACTCTGTTCTTACCAAAGTACAATAGAGATACAAATTAAAGTTTTTACCTTTTATAATCCTCCATAATATAAGTATCTACTGATTTTCAATACAGTTGACAAAAGTACTGACAGCATTTTGGATGAACTGGCCGGGGATTTTTGCAAGCGGCATAGCAAGAAACTGAATATACATCACCCAATTGCAAAAGCAACTTTGTAAGAGCTCATGATGGCAACCAGAAGCAGGAATAAAAGCATGAAATCCCACAGCTAAGGACATCTATTTCTATTTTGATGCACAAAAAGAAGTTATTCATTTGACAATTTTGTATGCTCCCCTGGGCTGCAAAATCCTGCAAGTGCCTCCATGACTGTGGGATAGATGCGAATGCACATTGGCAAATATGCTGAACAAGGAACACATTCCAAGTGAGACTATAAACCATTCAGTGTGCTGAAGAGAGCTTCATATATGAGCAAGTCTGAATGAGTGGCCAAAAACCCCATTCCCTCAACAGAACTGAGCCAAAGAGACCAGTAGAGTAATTCAAATTCTGTTTCTTAGACATCTTGTTGCAAAGAGACTTCTGTCTTTGGATGTTGTTTTTGTACATTTTATGCAAAACACATCCCAGTTCTGTTAGTGTTCAGCTAGCTACTAGATGACCTCAAGCCTTCCAAACTTCATAAATACATGCTTTCATGCAAATACAGGCTATAACTGTCAGTAACACACAGTCATGTAAGGAATAAAAAAAAAGCAAAAGTGTTTAGGACTGGTTTCTATTCCTGCTTAGGAGTCAAAAAAAATGAAAAAGTGTGGCTAAAACCACTATGGTCTCAAAAAGTGCATGGAAACCATGACACTCTACCTGCATAAAAAAACCCCTGAAAAGTAATCGGAGGTGTCTACCGGTTTCGTTTGGAAAAAATATAATTTTCTTCATAGAACTTTGTATGGTGCTATGTTTTGTATTTGTGACCAAAACAAAGTTGATAATGCAAGGATATTTCAGCTAGCACTGAGCAGTGCTGAAAGAGAATTGAGGAATTTTCTGTTTCTCTGACCACTATTCCAGGGAGGAGGCTGGGTGTTGAGCTTTTGATGGGATACCCTTCCTTTTCAGACCAGGGTAAAAGAGAGAGGAGGAGGCTGATGTTCTGCTAAGTTCTTTATTTCACTGTCTCATAGCTTCTTGAAGGCAGAGTTCAAAGAGGGTTGCATAATAAAGCCAAGCAGCAACAGCAGCAGCAGCAAAACAGCCGGCAGCAAACAACTTCTTCTAATTTCTTCTAATTCCTTCTACTTAATTTTTTTCTTACAGAAGTGTGTATTATATTTGTTAATTAACCAATGAAATTAACACACAATTCTAGTTTTTCTTTTCTTAACCTATCCTGGTCTAATTCTAACAATCGTAAGCATTACATAGGTATTACACAGATTTGCGTATACAGTTTCTATCAGCTCTTATTTGTTTCTATGAACACTATATCTAAAAAATATGAACAATTTTATTCTATCTATATTTTGTCTAAAATAATATATCTAAAAAATGTGAACAATATCTTTCTATCCATATTTTGTCTAAAATAAAGAACTCTATGAAAGGATAACACTGCCACAGCAGAAAGAACTATGCTCAAGGTCCCTGCTGCAGCTTTTCAATGTTTAAGGCATTTAGCATGTATTTCTACTAGAAGTTAAAAATTTTATATTTCTGTTTCACTTTGGTAAGAGTTCATGTATCTCAGTTTGTCCAAAGGCTTTAATTCAACTCCTGTGCTTTTGCTTTTCTGGGCCTGAATCCAGAGATGCTCTCACTCCAACAGCTGGGAATGCACAAGAAACTGGGAGGGGATGTGGCCAAACAGCTGACCCTGACTGACCAAAGGAATATCCCACACCATATAACATTTTTGTTCAGCAATAAATGCTGGGGGATGGAGGAAGAGGGATATTTTGGGTTAAGGTGTATGTATTCTCAAGTAACAACTACATTTGATGGAACCCAGCTTTTCTGGGCTGTTCAGGATTGAACACCTGCATGTCCATGGGAAGTACTGGATTAAGTGGATGTGCAACTTTTGCTTTCCATATTGAACTGTCTTTATCTCAAGCCATTAGTTTTCCAGCTTTTACTCTTCTGATTCCCTCCCCTATCCCAATGCAGGGGAGTGATCAAGAAGCTGTGTGGGGCATAGCTGTCCACTGAGGTTAAATCATGATGGAAGTCTCATAATATTTTATTGTCTTATATTATCTCACACTTAAAAATCATGAAAATACATAAATTAGCTAAAGTACTAGATTTCTAAGAATCCATGTAAAATTGTGAATACTTCATAATATGCATACTGAAGTAGATAATTAAACAAATTAAAATTAATAAATGTTGGAAGTATAGAAGGTCAAATTAAAATCCAACTAAAAGATTGCTTTCAAATCCAGTTTCAGTAGGATAGAAAACTTTCCAAAATACTTGGATTTTTTAATTTAATGATATTTCATCAAAATTTCCAAATTCCCATAACTTCATTAAAAAACAATAAAAATACCTACTCTAGTGGTTTCTAGAATGATTTAAGTTATCACATTCATCATACTAAGGATTTCTGGGAAAGCATGCAAGTCCATCTACTCACTAGACTCCCTCACGAACTCGCAAAGTCAACATGCATACAGACAGTATTTTGATCAAGAAGATAATCTTCAATGCCTCCTGAGCTATGCTGGCCCTTTCTTCTATATTCTTGTCCAGCCAAACTCTATTATTAAACAAAAAATTTAGTTGAAATAGATCAGGACAAACTCACTGTCAACGATCCTTCTGAGCCTAAACTTATTTCCTGAAAGACAGAAAGAGAGAGCACAATTTCAACCTTA
>VWZQ01006580.1:823375-871543 GCA_013397015.1 Myiagra hebetior
ATGTGTGTATATATATAAATATGTGTGTATATATATATATATATACACACATGTATATATATATAGCATTTTCATAACACTGAAGGACTACATTCTGGATATCATTTCAAATATAATCAATAGATTATTTTTCTATTTTTTCCCCAAGTGTTTTACCAATGTGCATTTTATTACAGTATTAAAGCAACACAGTATTAAATGTGACAAGCCATTATAAAGACTAAACACAATTGCAAACTCCCCTTAGTGACTCAAACCTTTTTTGCATTTTTAAGAATCATTATGCTGTAAAAAGAAAACATCAAGTCTCCAAAGTGTTAGATCTGAGCAAGACTCCAGACTGCTGTGCAGAGACAGTACACACCAGCAGTAGCAAATTAAGGCTGACATTGTTTGTTAACTTAGGAAAGCACAGCAAACTCCAACTGCCATTACGCTTTTCCTCTAACAATCCTTGCTGGAAAGATATTCAGGGCAAGAATGAGAGGGAAGAGAGTATGTTGTACTGACCAGGACTAAATTTAGGTTCCCATGTCTCAGTTAATTCCTCTTGTTTTTTAATCATCTTTTCTGCCTTGAGAAAAGCAGCGACTGTCCCTTCCCACTGAGGTCAAGAGTAGTTTTACATATATAGCACTTGGCCCCCAGAGATCATTACTCAATTAAGGTACCAAATAAAAGTGCTGTGATGGTGTTCATTAATCAAAGACATGAGAGCAGGTCAGTGTTTAACTAACACAGCAGTAACAATGGATTTTGTATTCATGTCAGTACAGCATATTTAAACCTCAGGGAAGGACTGTCATGGTCTGCTTGTCCAACTGCGAGTGCTGGCCTCCTCAAGCTATGTTTTGAATAACTGTCACAGGACAGCAAAAGCTTCTTCTTCGAAGCCTCAGGCTGCCAGACGGTTTAGTCTATCATGATGGTAAAAACTCTGAGGAGGTATTTTTTTAATGAAAAACACATTTTTAAAGTTATGCCTACATGTTTTTGCATAAATATAGTTCAGTTTTTTTCTTTGTGTCAGCAAAATGCATTGCTGAATCACATATTCCAAACAAAACTTCAACTATCTGAAGGGAAAATAAAAATCACAAAGATATGACCTATATAAAGGTAAAAATGTCTTATGTTTGACATTAAAAAAAATGGATGCTTAATGCCTGGAAATGTACAAGACCAGGTTGGATGCAGCTTTGAGCAACCTGGTCTAGTACAAGATGTCCCTTGCCATTGCAGGTGGATTAGAGCTACATGGTTTTTAAGGTCTCTTTCAACCCAAACTGTTCTATGATCCTATAATTATATATATTAAGGATACATGAAATTTAAGTAACTAAATATAATTTAAATATGATTTACCAATTTTCAAATAGTCTTTTTTTAATCAAGCCATCTCAATAACATTTATATTCAGTAACAGAAATAAATGTTGAAAATATTCCACTATCTGATAAGGTTTATATTGAATATTAATTTCAAGGCCAGCATTTTGGTCCACAGGGTAAATTAAAATATGAATGTATTTCATTATAAAAATGAAATTAACTACCCCACACACAAAGGCTGGAGACTGGATTCTTTCTAGAAATGCAGTAAGACCATAGACAGTGAAACCGAGGAACAAGGTCTGAACCTGCTGCTTTGCCCGTAGTGTTTTGGTTTGCCACCAATGACTGCTTTTTAATGCATGATGCCAACATCTTTTCCTTCTGGCCTTCCCATGCTCCTGTTCTTTAGATGACAATTAGGCAGAGATAGAAGGACAACTGAAAAGGTTCAGCTTACACACTCAGCTTTCATTCCAGGGCAGAACACAAATTTGGCAGCCTTTGAAAACTGAGAATTGAACTAAACACATGACAAGAACTTAAATCAGAGCATATTACTTCACTTTTCTGCTTCTCAGAAAGCATTTGCATCCCTTTCCTCTTGATAATCATTACCATACCTTTTGGTGAAAACAATAATGTTTTGAGCAGAACATTCAACATTTGCATAAATAAACAAAATTACCAAGTGTTCTGGCTTCTCTAGACAACTATTGAGATCTCATCATAAGCATAATCTTTAACCACAGGATGAAACACTGGCATTCAAATGTTACTGGAAATGGTCAAGGCAAGTTAGGAAGTGCTGTACCAGCCCAAGCAGTTGCAACCTGAAAATATATAGGACTTTGCTACATAACCAGGTAAAGCATTAAAGCATACCAGGTGTAAGTCACATCCATCAGAAGGTAGCATAAACACATGAAGAAGAAATATAACTAAAAAGTAAACAAATTCTGAGTTAAAAAATCATGAAAAAATGAAGTACCAAACAAAAATATCTGTCAAAGAGTAATGGACCACACAAAATCTTCTGCTTTTTGCAAATCTGAATTGATTCTGTTCTTAATCAATAAATCACTGAGGTAGAGGGGTAGAGGGATGTTTAGAAAAATCAAAGTGGCGAATTCTGGGACACAAAAAAGTCAGAAATAAAAAGAGTTAAGGCAGAAAAAGCAGCAAATTTGAGGCACTCTTTAATATCTACAGATCTTTTATAGTAAAAAGAAATTTCGAACTTACTACTTACATCTGAAATGTAGCAGAAACCAGAAAAATCAGTAAATTTTTAAACTCCATACATACACATGATTCAGATAATTTATGTAATAGAAATGAAGCAAACTGGAGTCTTAGAGTAATACATGAAGCTTCTGTTAGCCCAAACCTAGACTCTGCACGCTATTTAACTCTTATTTGAGTAGTTCCTTCACTGGATGATCCGAAAGTACAGAATATGAAAGGTAGAAGGTAAAAGGGACAGCTCTTTCAGAGCACTTCCAGCACTTACAGATCATTCAGGAAACAAAGGGAAACACTTGTTGATGCTATGACACAGGTACATTGGGAGGCTGTGCTGCCATTCAGTGGGACCAAGCTGGACAATTGGGCATTCTGTTGCATTGGTATGGTACCAAAGTACTGAGTTTCCCTCCCTGATGGGCAGAATACATCATTGTATTCAATACCTCGCTGTTGTCATTATGTAACTTCAAACTCGCTTATGTCTAACTGGCTTAGAAGCCCTACAAAGCACCTTAAAGCTTGTTTTCCTGCTGTAGAATAATGTGTTTTTTCAACTGTTTGTACTTGCACACACCCCTTAGAGTGCTGTGAGTCGGATTTTCATCAAGAGTCAAATTTGCTCTCCTCCACTTTGAGTGTGGACTCACAGCGGTGTATCTAGTTGTTAAGATTGGCGCTGTGAGCACGAGACCTTGAATGGCCTCCCAGTTGTACTTTCAAAGTCAAGAACTTCCATCCCCTGTTTCCTTTCTTCCCCAACTTCCCAAAAAAGGTATACTTATCTGGAAAGAGCTACTGCCCCCACTACAATCTCTATTTGTTATGTCAACATCTATCAACACCTATAATTATCTATTTCCTCGCCTGATAACATTAAAAACATACACTTCAGTATCTTCTTAATTCACAGCATGTTCATGTCTCAAAAACTAATCATAAATTTTGTTTTATGATTTGAAAGTAGTATGAATTTAAGAGATACAAATGGTCTGGTTCAAGAGAACAGTCTTTTTTCTTTTGTAATTAAAAAGAAGCAGTGAGATGTGCAGCCTAGAGACAGCTAACATTCACTTACAGGAGTTAGACACCAGTAAAAAGAATTTCATCCTTTATTACAGGTTTCCACCTATCGCTGCTAAAAATGCATTCTTTCATTATGAATTCTGGAACTATAAATAAAGGCAGAAGTAAAAACACTTTAGGAACTGATAAAATAAAGTCCTTATCAACAAAAGGAGAGCAATGGGGTTACATGAAATTTATTAAGCTTTAATAGACTTCTTAATAGGTTTCAAAAGGCTGCAATATTCACTGAAACTCAAGAAAAATGAATTTAATTATTTTTATATAGATACAAAAAATATAATTCTATACTATATATAATATATATAAAAAAGAAAGAAGATGAAGAAGAGTAAAAAAATAATATTAGGAATTCATTTTCACCAACATTCGCTAAGAGAAAATACACAAAGAAAAATCAATACAAAAGAATGTGACAAAAAAGTATAATTATATCTTGTGGAACTATTTAAGAGTGTGTCAGCCATTAGTTCAGACTACTAAGCCTACAAAATAGCAAAAAATTTCCACCAAACCCCAATACAAAACCAACAACAGATAAAATCTGTTGCTCTACAAACATCCTCTCTGGAAGAATGATTTAACAACAAAAGAAGGTTCAAATGTAAAACCATGAAAATATAGATTAATCAAATGCATCACTTCAGACAAGGTCAGGAAATCCTAACGCTTTTTTTTCCCCTCTGTTCGTAATTTTACTCCCATAGCAGTGGCTCAGTATCTTATCTAACCATCCTGTAAGCATCTAAAAAAAAAAAAATCAAATAAACTAACCCCCACCAAAAAAAAACAAACCAAAACACCCCAACAGATTCCCAAAGTAGATCATTCTATCACATTTCTTAGAATTTCATATTATTGTTACCAGAATCAGTCAAACTAATAAATCTATAACTGAAGAATAAGTTGTTTTTCTCTAGAATCACTAATACTTAAATCCATTCAAATTCAATTTAACAATACTCTTCAAGGTTTTGCTCAGCGTTTATTACAATATTGAAATAGTCTTATAAATGTACTATCTACATGCATAGCTGTTCTTTAGACTGCATATCACATTTAAACAGAGTATATATTTAAACAGAGAAAATATTTTTCAATTAGCAGGTAGACTGAGAAATTAATTAGTAGAATGGCAAGGAGGAGTGGAACTTTTTCCAGAACTCTATTCTGGAAAAATTTTTTACTCTTTTTCTCCTAAAACTGCCTTTAGTGGCCCAAAAAGTCCCTCATCTATCTCATCATTGTGAGGACATGATGGAAGGAAACAAAAAATAATAAGCTCAGAAAGCTCATTTATTGTAAGAAACTTTTAGCTATATTTGTTAAGCATAAAAGCAGTACAGCATGGATTATTTCGTTACTCAAGTGATAGGATACTAATTACCTGAGATTCAGTCTCTAATAAGACATTCATGCTGTTTTGCATGGGTGGAAAAATATGTACAATAGGCACAGCAAAGAGCCCTGACCATGAACATTATTGGAAATTAGCTTAGTGCAGAAGTGTTCTGCAAAAACATCATTGATCCTCAAAATTAGTGATCAGTGGAGGATATGAAATATTAACAAAACCAAGCTTTCAAGCTTTTTTTCCAATAATGTTGAAGAAATGCATGTATCTCGAGTATATGTATACACAAATTTTCTAAACAGAGACATGCAGATCATTTGCAGCTGAGTTAAATTATTTGAATTTGCAAAATCTCAATGAATGTTGTTTTTATAATCTAATGACTAAGTTGTAGATGGTTTCATTTCAGTGTAATTATGTCAATAATTTAAGACCTAGAAGGACAATGGAGATTACAGGAAAATGTGAGGACTTCTCTCTGGTGTAGACTTATTCCCATAATAATTCTCTATGACATTTACTATTATGAGATCAAATTGTGTTGTCGATTCCGCATATTTTCACCAATGTCAAAATGTAGACATGATTTATTTTATTTTAGTCACTACTTCACAATCTTCTAGCAAGGAAAGAAGACAAAAACAACATGTCTCCATCTAGAATAATATTTGGAAGCATGAAGCATAAATCAAAGTATGGAAAATAAAACAGAGCAGCAATGGTGTTGGAATGAGACCTAAGCAGTCGGCTGGTACTGGTCTGAGTTATACGCCAAAAAAGACTCAAGGTAAGTCTTGTCCTAATGCATGTAGGCCTGGGAACTTAGATGTCCTGTTGAGTCACCCGATTTAGAAAGTTCATGTTAGTTATGTTTCAGGTCGTACCATAATCTGTGCAAAATGGACAAACTAAGGATGAGTACAGTCATTCATTTGCCAAGAACAACTTTGCCATTGCACAGAACCCACACAACCCCAAGGGATAAACACCTTTGCTTTACTTAGCAAGGAATAGTTTGTTCTTAATTTTTGTCATATATCTTCTCAAATAATGCTCTCAGAGAAATTAAAATGTACCCTCACAAACAATAGATGCTAACATTAAGTTCCTTAAGTCAGGAGTAACAACTGAAGACCTCATGGTGAAATAGCCATGGTTTTTACTACAGTAAATGGTACAGAGGCCATATGGTCCCTTTGGACATATTTGCAGCCAAAAACAAGTTGGTGCCCAAAAATGAAAATGTAACATGAAAGGTCATATTGAATAAAAACACATTTGTGTCATAGAGTGTCAAAATCATAGCCCATATCCATAAAATGTCAAGTCAAATCAAGTCACAAGATGTCTCCAATGCAAGGTCCTGGGTCTGATCGTACTTCATAGCGGACATTTCAGGAGATTTTCAAGTAGTTGTGCATGAAGACTTGGTTAATGCATGCTCTACAAGAGACACACAACTACCTACCTGCTTTTTTTTGTCACCCCTACCTGCTTTTGATGTCCTATATTAACATCAGCCTTCCAAGCTTATGGTAAAATCAGCAACAAATAATCGTATAACAAAGTTTTTTGTATTGTGACAAGGGACCTCTGTAAGTCTTTCCATACTCCTGGACTGCTTTCAACTGTGCTCTTCTGTGCTGGAAGACACCTATTTCATTTGAATCCCCTTAACTGAGCAGAAAATCCTGTTAAGTGTCTGCTGTAACTGAACTTTATGCACTCCATCCATCTCATCCAAATTTAATTATTTATAAATGGAGTGCCCACTGTAAGCTAGGCAAATAGTGGAAAAATACTGAAATTCCTCAGTTCAATTTTTCACAGCCTAATGCTCTTTATGGGAAGTTAGCCTTATGAAGGTGCTTGTCCTTTCCACAATTATTTTCTAAAATACAAGCTTTGATAAAATGTTTAACATTTTTGATGGTTAGTGTGAGTGAAAATGAATTCTTCTGCCCACTACTTATAGCAACTCTTAACACCCGTATTTTTTCAGGGTGAAGAAAGGAAATTTGCAAGATGACGTAGACATTTGGAGCAACAACAGACTTGTGGAACAAATTTTAAGAAAACAAGTGTAATTAAGTATGGCAATTCAATTTTCCTAACAAATCCCTCAAAATAAGGATTTTTGTTCAGCAGAAATAAATCTAAGTAAGCATGCAATGAGAAATCTCTTAAACTAATTTATTTACCTGTTTAGGCTTGGTGTTTGTCACTAGAACATGATGGTTTAAGAACTGTCATTTTTTACTGAACTTACTTCCAGTGTGAAATACTGGACACAGATAATTTGCAGTAGTCTTATTTGAAAAGGTGGTTATAGGAAACTGTCCCTGAGACAGGCAGTGCTGGACAGTCTATTCTTGTCAAAATCCCACAGAACTCATTGCCCCAGAGCAGTATTTTTCCCTATAGTTTTGAGAGGAATTGCCAACGTGTTACCACATAAGGGCATAAAACTGTAGAACTGCAGTGGTGACTACAGCTCTGGTGACAGCCCCTATGGGTTTCAGGGATACCTCTCTATTTATTTTATAACAATTCTCTGTCCGTTCTACTTACACCTGTCTCTTACACCTAAAATGAAGAAATATTTCTAAATAAGTAGTGGCTGCTGTGACTGGAGATTGTAAATTTCTGTCATGGTGCATAAAATACAGTTAGAAAAGTGGAGATAATCTTAGCAATATATTTAAAGTTTACAGTGCAGCTTGTCTTAGTGTTCTGTTTCCCTTTAAAAGATGTAGCCTGCCTTTCTACAGGATGTAAATATAAATATAAATATAAATATAAATAAATATATGTAAGGCTTTGTCAGTAATACCGGGCTCATCATTTCAATGCTAGGCAGAGATAGAATATTTCACAAGAGTTACTTATTGGGTGAATAGACCTAACTCCTGCTCATCACTGCTAATAAGACTGTGTGGGATGAGGTCATGGTCTCAGCATATCTGATGCGACATGAAAACATTTTGTTCCCTGGTGCAATCAGCAGACGCAGCATCCATTTTCATGCTGCAATAACCTAGCAACAGCAGGATGTGCCCGCATGACCAAAACGTGCAATTAACTCCCACTTCACAAGATTTACATCTCGGAAGCTCCACTACCTGTGGCTTGTTTCAAATATCACAACGTTTTCCAAGTAATTTGAGCAACTGATTTGCTATGCAGACCTACACACTTTTATTTTCCTTTTAGTATAAAGTATTTCAATAAGATTAATCAGCTCTCACTCTATGAGTAGTTACCATAAATAAATTAGATTTTTTAATGAATAGGATTTTTTAATGAATAGGCTGAGTAATTTTTTCTTTTTCTTAAGAGTCTTTATTACCTCAGCTGTTTTTAGGTCCTACTTGAAGTGCACAACCATATCCTCAAAGGTAAAATTACTGGTTATTCTGTACTGTTTGCAAGCTGGTGCATTTTTCATGACATGACAGGGAAAAGGGCAAATCAACCACTGAGGCGCAAGACTTGAACTGGCCAAATTTATCTCACAGGTGTAAAAACAGTCTTTTTATATCATGAGCCATCCGCAGCTCCCCATAGGATGCTCCCCCTATTCTACCTGCCAAATGTAGTCCCACACGTCCCTGAAGCAAGCCAGTCTTTGTGTCCACAGTCCTGTGCTATTCCTGGCCGGATTACTCATGTGCCCTAACAGAGGGCAAAGACAACTGTTGAATTCCTCATGACTCATACCAAACCAGGAAAGGACTTTCAGCATGATAAATTAAGTGTTTCTCAATTTTGAGCCCAAGAGGAAAGCTGAAGATTCAGGATAGGTTCAACTCTGATTTTTGAGGAGGGGAGGAAGGCTAACAAATCTATTGAGAACAGCTAAGAGCAAAGACAGAGATAAAAAAAAAAACATTAAGTCTTTACTTATTGTAATGCAACAAGATAAATGGGTAAACATTTTTCTGTACCCAAGATAATAATTACATTTTCCAGCAGAGCTTTTGAAACAATAGCATTTGTGTGCATGGTAAAGAAACACAATAACTAATTGTGAAAAATTAGTCATAAGCAAGAGTGAGATAAATTTGTTTACATTTAATTTAGTATTTATAAATAGCAATGCATTTTAACTGCCAAACCATATTACATATGGATGAAAAATGAGTGATTCCCATAGCAGATGAAGTGAAAACCGTTTTTCCTATGTGTCTGGAGCCCAAAAGAAATATACAGTAAAGATAATTCCTGCAGGGGAAGATCGCCAGCACCAACTCAGCCCGCTGACCCAAGAAACTCACTGACTCGAAGAGAAAGACTGAGCATGCAGACTAATTAGCATTAGAGAACTGCACAGCCAATGAACATTAATTCCTTTGTTTGCTAAAATGCATGAATAGTGAAAAGTTTTGAACATCAAGCTCCCCACTACTGAAAAGTCCAGGGTGAAGAACGACCAAAAGGATGCTAATGGATCCACGGATGTTAACTATCTTCTACTTGATCTCTCTCTCTCTTTCTCTTTTCTATTTCTTTCTATCTCTCTACTTCAAATTAATTGTTTAATCAAATCCATATTATTAACTTTGGCATGCAGTCTCATTTGCACTTGAATTTGGGTGAAAACATCTCTCACTAATCAGATTTTAACATGGGCTCATGGTCACCTGGTGCTGTTAATATTAGCTGACTTCTTTTTCTCAAATAACATAAATTCAAATAAAAGGTCCTAAAAGGATTGCTCTTAGACTAAATATATGAGTTTCCAAGAGGCTTTTTTCAGAGTCTTTGGAAATAAAAGGTCTTTTACAAGACCCACCCCCCCGACCCCCCAAAAAAGAGAGGAAAAAAAGTCATCTGGGCATCATTAATTTAAGTTTTGTTTAAAATAATCCTATATGATCCCTACATCAAAAATAGTATTAGCCTGGCACAAGAATCCTGTTTTCAGGATTCTGGCTTGGCATAAGCAGGGTGGAACTTCTATGAGCACTGTCTGCTCTTGATATGCTTATCTAGCCCATTTTTGTAAGTCAGTTTCTCACCTGTTTTTTAGGAAATAGCTTCAGGCATATCTTGTTCAGTGATATTCACATTTACATTCTCTGCCAGATGAAAATCAGTTCTAGAGTATTAAAAAAAACCCTTGTAGGAAATAAAAAAGTGCCAAGTTTTAAATGATAAAATGAATTATTATACTAACTTTATGAAAATTAAATTATATTTTAATTGTGGTGCTTTTCAGATCTATAGCATTCTAAGCAATTACTCAGTATTGGCATTGCTCAACCACAACTGCCAAGCTTCAAAACTCATGAACTATAGTCTCATATCAGCAGTGTTTAAGCTCTCTGTTGTATTTTTTCCAAATGTAGCTCCTTTTAGTCTCAAGGGAGCAAAAATGCTATTTTTTTCTTTGGTCTCTATCACTTTCCTCTCTTCACACCTGTTGCAGCATTGTTATTTTTTCCTCCCTATAAGAAAATTTGACCAAAAAACCACCCAAGGCATACCAAATGACAGTCTAATCAAAATGCCTTTTTATAGGCCAGAGAAAGGAGAAATAGTATAACCAAATCATACTACTCGGAAAGGCAAAAGGATCACCTACACCCACAGTGAAGAAATGAGAGGTTACAGGCAATAAATAAATTTGGCCTCTTGATTCAGAGATGTATTTAGTGTTGCTTTCAGAAACACAGATTTTCAAAAGGCAGCTAGTTGTTTTAAGATGTTATAGGTTCACCCCCCCAATATTTTTTTCTTCTTTCTTTAGCATGAAAGGAAATTTAAATCTTATAATTTAAACATACAGTACTTTTCTTTGGCTTTCCTCCTCTAAATTGGAAATTAGTATAAATTTGAAAGAAAACAGTAATTTGGCATTACATCATGCATTTTTCACCCTATTTTGGCTCCTAATTACTTAATAAAATGCCAGTTTGAAGAGCAAGATGGTTTAAACGCTACTGTTTATTTTCAACTTATTGAAATGCCTTTGAACTTACGAACTTTATGTGTAGAGTCAAAGTTTTTTTTTATTTTTACACATCAACAAAGTCTTTTTTAGAGTTTGGCAGCCGCTATGGTTTTAGCATTGAGCAAATCTGATAAATGTATTCAGTGATATTCACGTAATTACTATCAATAGTAACTGCAAAGGAACACTTTCAGGCATTTATACAGCCTACTCAACCCAATCTGGATCAAGTTATTCACATTGGTCAATAACATTAGTACAAAATGTATGTTTCTCCAAGATTATAGTCCATACATCTGAGCATGAGGGATACAGAAATTTCACAATTTATGTGTTACATCATAGAAATTTAATACTTGCCTAAAGCAGTTTTTACATTTCTACTTGACTGAAGATTCCCTATTCTAGTCCAAGTTGCAAAATTTTAAATAGTAAAATAAGTGTTCCCTTTTAGCTACTTAAACAATCCCATTTTTTAAATTGAATATTTATTTTATTGAATTAGGTCATTTGTGACAAATATCTGGGGAAAGAAAACTGAAATGTTTTATCTACTACCTGAATTGCTGTGAAACTCTAACCTATAAAACACGAGTTGTTATTGCTGTGCTGGGGCTGGCTGGAAAAGACAAAGCAGCTGTTTCACTGTCAGAGTGACCCTGCGCCTATGGCGCCCACATTTTTAATACATTTTTTTAAAGAAAAAAAATGCATCCTTACACTAGGAAGGCTTTTTCACCCAGGGGGTAAGAAATGAAAATAAATGCTTACAGATCTTTATTTATATTGCTACCTTGAATCCACTTGTGACCTTCAGTACATTTGCTTCCTGAAGATCAATTTCTTCATGCCAAAAAATAAACCAACGGTACATTAATTTTACTTTGTACATTTCCTGATATCCACTGAAATCACCTGAAATGAACTAACGTCCTCAGAAATAATAATGACAATTATGTTCATTTGTTAGGTTCAGAGAAAGCAGTAGTTGAAAGCAGGCCATGCACAGTTCCTTATTTACTATCAGTTAATTATAAATCTTTCTTATAAGTATCTTCTTCCCTAAGAAAGGAAGACTCATTAAGCCTTCTGCATCATCTCAACCACTTGCAGTCTATTAGCATGTAAAAAATAAATTGGAAAAGATAAAAACTGCCAAGTAAACTATAGAATTTTTTTAAGCATGAGAACTCATAGGGAAATTGAGTTACAGACAAGAAAATTACTTTTTCCTATAAATAGTTATTCTGATTACAGAATTGCAGTATCTCAGATGATAAAAACCCCCCAAAACCAGATGAGCAGTCTCTCTGATACTACAAGAAATTATTATGTTTCCTGTAGTCTGTTCTTCGTTGTACTATTTATATTCTGGACATTGGTTTTGTGTTAATGTAGAGAACTTTGGGTTCAGGGCTTTTTTTCCCCTTGGTCTTTCTTGTGATTCTCATGGTCTTTTAGCTGGTCTAATAATCAAACTTTTTATGAACACAACTAAGAATGAACAAGAATGAAGACAGCTTATTAATACAGTAATTTTTGCAAATATCAGAATCACAGAATGACAGACCTAACTAGATTGGAAAAGACCTCTGAGAACATCAGGTCCAAACCATGGCTTAATACCACGTTACCAACTAAAGCATGGCACTGAGTGGCACGTCCAGTCTTTTTTAAATACCTCCAGGTTTGGTTACCTCATCATCTTCCTGGGCAGCCCATTCCAATGCCCAATCACTCATTCTGTGAAGAATTTTTTTCTAATGCCCAGCCTAAGCTTCTCCCAGCTCAGCTTAAGACTGTGTCCTCTTATCTTGTTGGCTGGGAGAAGAAACTGACCCCCACCTGACTACAACCTCTTTTCAGGAAGACCTTGACCCTTGACCCTTGATGATTGTTTTAGGT
This sequence comes from Myiagra hebetior, assembly GCA_013397015.1. Classification (NCBI taxonomy): domain Eukaryota; kingdom Metazoa; phylum Chordata; class Aves; order Passeriformes; family Monarchidae; genus Myiagra; species Myiagra hebetior. Next base: position 836,253 of record VWZQ01006580.1, read on the forward strand.
TATCTTCCATTTCTTACTATTGTTATTAGTAAAAACATGAGTTCTGTCTATGCAAAAGACAGCCTAAAATCAACAGGGGAGGTTTTTGTTAAAGTCTCTAGGACGCAGCTAGCCTAGAATGATACAGAGTATTAATAACTCACATTTGGTATCTTACATAATTTCAAAAAAATTATCAACTGTCGTCTAATTAATACAGTTTTTTCATTTAAGAACTTGAAATGTTGCTTCCTAACTCTCAAATGGAGGTGGATTTTTTACAGCAATACTCTTAAAATTCTATTAACATATGTGGAGGTCCTGCAACAAACATATTTCTTTAAAAGCTTTTGCCATCTCAGTTAGAGAACAAAAGCAACACAACTTAACTGAGAAATGTTATTCTTTTAACAAATATGCTTCCAATTGAGTGGAAGAGTCAAGTTATATAAACACAGTGAGAATAAATATTTGTATATTTCCCCAAACTGGACTTCAAAAAATATTAGAATTCAATTTTACTTTTTAATATAAAATTTATCTTCTAATTTCTATAAAAATTATTTTAAAGTAATATAAAATAAGTAATTTTTTCTTGCAAAATAAATTTGGTAATTTATTTTGAAGGCTTCATTTTTTATGAGTTCAAAGAACTAGTTAAAAGATAATTCAAAGTGTTTTGTCACCTTAATGAAATAAGAGATAGAGCAGATGGCACAAATTAACTTTCATTTTCCAAGCAAGGTGAAGAAATACAGATGATTTGTTTTCGCAGCCGGATCTGTAAAAGTAATTTTCCATAAGAGACAGCCTACATATAATGTGTGGCAAATACACTGAACAACAGACTTCTTTCCAGGATGTGTTTTTGTACACACAACACTTGCAGTTCCTCAATTGCAGCTCTTCTGTGATACCAGATGAGCAAAGACAAATTCTGGAAATGACATTCCCCATGTCATTTTATCTACAACTGAACTATAGGATATTTAACCACATAGGTTCAGTTGTCATTGTTGACTTGACTTGTCAAATAGAGGGAGGCTTATTTGGTGAAGTAAGCTGACTTTGCCAAAAGCAGGATCAGAGAATAGGCATCAGAGAGGGGTTCATTTTTTTCTTTTTAAATAGCACTGATGCTTATGAAAATAGATTCTAAATGGCATTTCTATTTTATAAAATGTTTAATCAAAAGCAAAATATTATCCTATCTTCTGACATAGAATTTGGTCCAAATCACAGAATGAATAAGGTTAGAAGAGACCACAGTGGGTCATGTGATCCAGCCTCCCTGCTCAAAAACAGAGTCATTCTAAAGCACAGGGCAGAGGATTGCATTCAGATGTTCTTGAATATCTCCAGTGAGGGAGACTCCACACCCTCCCTGGACAATCTGTTCCAGTGTTCTCTCACCCTCACAGTAAAGAAGTTCTTCCTCATATTCAGGTGGAACTTCCTGTGGATCAGTTTCTGCCCATTGCCTCTTGTCCTATTGCTCAGCACCACCAAGCAGAGCCTGACTCCATCCTCTGATACCCTCTGTCAGACACTGACAGACATTGATGTGGTCACCTCTCAGTTGTCCCTTCTCAAGTCTGAACAGGCCCAGCTCCCTCAGCCTTTCCTCCTGAGAGATGCTCCAGTCCCTTAATCATATTTATTGACCTCTCAACAGGAGCTCCATGTCTCTCTTGCCCTGAGGAACCCAGAACTGGACACAGTGCTCCAGGTGAGGCCTCACCAGGGCTGAGTAGAGGGGCAGGATCACCTCCCTTGACCTTCTGGAATGCTCTTTCCAATGTACCCCAGGTCACCATTGGCCCCTTGACCACAAGGGCACTGCTGGCTCATGGACAGCTTGGTGTCCAACAGGACCTCCAGGTCCTTCTCCACAGAGCTGCTTCTCAGCAGCTCAGCCCCCAGCCTATCTGGTGCCTGGGGTTATTCCTCCCTTGGTGCAGGACCCTGCATTTGCCTTTGTTGAGTTTGTGTTACTGATTTATTTGAAGAAGCCCTTCTTGTTGTCCTTAACATCCTTGACCAGTTTTATTTCTGGATGGGCCTTGGCCTTCTCCTTGTCTCATTTCCACAACCTCCCTATATTTATTTCAACTGGCCTGAATCTGCTTCCATCTCCTGTGTATTTCCTGATTACATGTACATTACATGTGCTTCCAAATAGAGATTAAGCAAAAAAACCAGTTTTGGGCTCTGATCAGTTTCTTTTTATTTACAGAGTAGACAAAGGAAGAAAGTGGATTAGAAATCAAAAAATACATAATATGTATTAGTAGTACTCAACACGTAAACCATATTTTACCATATACCAACCAAAGCTCCAACCATATATTCTAATCTAGCTCTTTGAAACTTGAACAAAATTAGCATAGAAACAAGGTTTTACAAATTTAGGGGATACTGCAGGACAGAGCAATGCACATTTTAAATATTTTTCTAACAGGTATTAAAATTATGTGAGTTGTTTTCTGCAAGGACAACGTACAGAAATTATTCTACAGAACAGCAGATAGGAAATATTTTCATATTTCTTTTAATTGATGACAAAAAATATAAAATAATTATTAAGTAATTTTATTAATTTATTATAAGAAATCTTTACAGGACTTCAATTTACTGATTTACTAACTTTTTCCCTTACATTGGGAAGTAGTATGACTGAAGATAAAAATTATTCTCCTTGAAATAGCATTTCAAGAATCTGGAGCTGATTCTACTTTTCTGTAGAGGTTATTTTGTTACTACAAGAGCTTAGGAGCTTCAAGAATATGAGAATAGAGGGCTCACACCATTCCAAATAACTACTCTTTTAAACAGAACACAAATTGATTTCTTTCTGTCCAAATTTCATTCCTTGTCAGTTATGAATCTCAGCACTGGTTTTTTGCTTATCATCTCCAGCTGTGAAGAAAAAAAATTAAAAGAAAACTCCATGCCATTCAGAATTTTTCCGAAGTGTGGACAGGATATTTGACATTGCTTCCAATTACTTTGATATTCGGACATACAGTCAATGAGTATTTTTACAGAAAAGTAATGAAGAACCCACTAGTGAAAAAAACAACTTATTTTCTGGAATCAGAAATTTGAACTTTTTCCCCAAGAGCATTACAGTTTGCTTTCTGAGAAAAACATCTTAAAAAAAAGTAAAATTTCAAATTTATATATACACACCCACACCCCCCACACACCTTGCTTAATTAAAAATCTGGCTTTGAGATACAAGATGACTTTATTCTTCAAATGACACCTCCAGAGGCCTTTATATGAGATTCAGATTTTTTGTGGTAGTCAGACTTGCAAACACGAGACTGTGAAGTTGACACTTCTCTAAAGCCTGGAACAAAAAGTCCCAGAGCCTCATTTATCATTGTTGGAGTCTCTAGGTCTAGAAGGAACTATCAGGTTGTTTCCCAGACTTTGTTTAAGAGACTTCAGCACCAGGAGTTATGACAGAGCACAGGAGTGAACTAACAGAAATGAACAAAAAAGAGGGTGCTTGGGAATTGGGAGAAACATCCATTAAATTAAAAATTGGTTTGAAGAGTCATTGATGTGTACAATTTCACATGGAACTTTTGAAAAAGAGAAAACTGCTAGGTTAAATTCATTTTAATACTGCAGTGAAAATTTGACTTTATGTTTGTGATGTGTTACCAGGTTTATATTAACACTATTTAACTAATAATCTTCAGATTTATTCTTACAATTGACCAAAAAACAAAGTCCCAATAAATTACAATAATTTTAATTATTAAGTAGATCAATCAGATCAATCTTTGAGTGCACGTAGTGAGATATTTTCATCTGGCAGCAATATAGAAGGCATTAAATTGTTCTAAGAACTATTATGAATATTGTTAACTTGTAGATCTACATTTTCATCCCTTTAACCCTTTTTATCTCTTGGGGCCATTATAATTTGGACCTAAAATCTACATAATTAGCTGCTACAAACATCTTCACAGCTGGAGTAATTGTCTTCTGTCCTTTAAGCAGTACTCAATCTAATGGAATTTACTGCTGCTGTAAAAACAGATACAGATGTGTTTAAGCAGTCCTATAAATATCAATGGGTTTACTTTCATTGATTACAGTAACCTATGGTCTTAGGGAAGGGATATATATTTTACAAATAAAATATTTTTTCATCAACCTCATCTAAAGGAGGACACAGGACAGTCTGCATTCTTTCACTGAAGCCATTAAGCTCCAAAAAAGTTCAGTGGTTCAACTTCATCAGCAGAAATTGCTACAGGAGCACAGCCTGATCTCGAAATCCACTTGCTGTTCAATGATGGATTGAAAATAATCTGTATTTGAAGTAACTCTTTTGGTTTATCTATACAATGTGAAAAAGCCACTTAAGCTGCATTGTCATGTATGATTACTACTTTATATAGATTTTGAAACATCAGTGGACTGGCAAGATATTTTACCACAGACTCGATCTATGTTTTTGACTCTTGAAACTTCTTGGTTTCTACAAAATGTTTCCACTAGCACAACACATTGGGCAGACATCAGAATGTCCACATTGTACATCACTCCTGCTGAGGTCAGAAATATTCTGTGCTGTGTTTAAAAGACAGGGAGCTGCTAACAGGCTTTATTGAATTGGGGCAGTAACTGGAGGCTCAAGAGAGCAGCAACAAGCTGTTGTTAACTAACAACAACAATGTTTTTAAACTGAACATCTCCCTTGAGTTAAGCGGAAATACAGAAAGAACTTTTGATGTTTTCGTTCCAGGAAGGAGTTATTGCAATCAGGGACTAAATGTAGATATTTTATAAAAGGAAAACTGCTTTCACGATACCCTTAGTAACAATAAAAATACTTTAACTCAGACTTCTATGTCACCTTTCTGACTGAGTAGAAAATTTTACGGCTTTATTAATTAGAAAAATCATAGAGAATCAGGTGAAGTAATTCTTTGCATGAGAAAAACAAAACCTCCCCCAAAAAATCAATATTTGTCCATTTCTGTAGCTCAGTCAACCAGTGTATATTTTGAAATAATCACTGAGCTGTGAAATTAACAATTGAAGTAATAAATTGGACTTTTTATCATCTTAGTTTGAGGAATAATTCTTTTAAAGTTTTATCAGTAGGACAATCCAAAGTAGCTAAGTGTAATAGGAAACCAAAGTTCCTGTGACAACATTCAAAAGCAAAGAGTACCAAGGAAAATAAATGATGTTAGATTTCATTTAATCTAGCAGCAACTGGATTCTGTAGAACTGTTGAACACAATTTTTTTTTTGTAAAAAAAGCCTTTCTAGTGATATTAGCTGTTCTGCTAAAAACCCTTTAAAAATAAATACTGTGGGCTACATAAAGGAGAGATACAAGAGTGAAAAAAACATTGATTAACAGGGTCCTTTTGCATGTTTTTAAGAAAGGGTAAACTGATTAGGGTTGCTAAGTGAACTACACACTTATTTTGATTAGGGGATCAATCTTTTTAGTATGATGGTAAGCATGTTCACAGCCAGCAAACTTTCATTAAGAAAACAAAACAGAACATAGCACAACTTCACCCCCCCACCAAACTCAATGCCACAGCTCCTATCTGTCAAAGCTATTCTCATCCCTTAGTGACAAATTACAAACCTTTTTACTACCACAAATCCCTTCAACTGCAGACTTCAATATAAATAAAGCTATGATTTCTATCTTTGTCCAAATATAGAGACTGCTTTTGTACAGTTTTAGAACAAAAAAGTCAAAATCTAATCTACCCACACAGGAGGTGGCAACTGAAAATTGACCAGCAAGGCACCAACATCACCAGATAAAAATCTCAGTTTCTTTGTACGCTGCAGCCTTACCAATTTGCACCATACAAAAACCCACTGCATAACCCCATTCCCATGAGTCACATACCTTTCTGGGAATGGAGCCCTATGCCCCAGGAGCTGCAGAGGAAAGAAAGTGATCCTGTCCTTCAAACACTGTAATTTTTATTGGACCCTTGTCTCTGCAAAGTACCATTTATCCAGCTACACTAGGAATTACAAACACATGATTGAAAATGTACTAGGGCTTGCCTTGATTATTTGTTAGCCTGTGATTGTCCTGTTTATATCTACAATCTATCCTTAGCATTTTTATTTAACTCCTTGCCAGTGCTCCTAATCACCATGCAAGAAAGCTCTTCTTTTTTATTTCCTTTGCAGATTATTAAAACAGAAGCCAAATTGAATTCCTTCTAATAGTTACTGTAATAGAGCTTTGTTAATGCTTAAAACCTTAAACTTTTTATCGTAAAGGGCAGTAAAAGTTAGCAGTTCTTACATTGTAAAGGGCAGCCTAGATGAGATAGAGTTTTAATCTGACCTCTTCTAAATAGAAATGAGATTATCTCATTATCAGACATAAAGTTAGGGCTATCAACACCACGGTCACCTCACCTTAATGAGGATCTTTGTGCGATTGTCAGAGCAATACCTTATTGGTGCTTGGCTGGCCTATTTCTTCAAAAGTCTCCGTGGCATATGTGTTAGGTAAGAGTATGTTCTTTTAATAGCTGCTGTCATACGATAGGAAATGCTCCTTTTATCACATCCACCTATTTTAAGGCATTATTTCCACTTGAAATGCTATAGAGAAAGACTATACTAGCCTAAGGTAATACAAATGTATTCTCTCAGAGTAATACGAAGATAAATGTATGACACTTCAGAGCAATACTTCTTTGCAACCAGACCATATGAACAAGAGCTGTGAGCTAATTTCTTCCAAAAGCCCAGGAGCTGCTGTGGTCTAGGAGAAATAGTGTGGAAAGTCCAAGCAAAGAGCTAAATATATTGGGTTTGAGGGGGAAGGAGACAGGAAGGCAGAGGGAAGAAAGGTATACAAATAGTAAGCTCTTTAGAGAGGGTAAAGCTTGGTGAATCCCGAGTAAAAACAAAAGTCTTCATGAATTAAAACTTTATAGAAAATCTGTTGTGTAAGACTGCTACCAAATAAGCAGAGATTATTCCTCTCGGGTGCCGTAATATAGAGGACCCTCTCCATTTCTCACAGGTATGTGGACTTTAGGAAGACAGAGCTACTTGCTCTGGGAAAGCAAAAGCAACATTGTTATAAACACAGGAGGAATGAAAACGTGGCCTGTGTATGCAGCACAATACCGATGATAGTGAATTACTTGAGCTCTGAATAGCCTAGGGCGCCCAGATTTCTCTCTCAAATCTTTGCAATGTTCATGCCTTTCCTGGTCAGGCAGAGCAAGAGTCCTTTTCCTGCCCCACTGAGGCTCTGAGCACTCATGCAAATACTAGAAGTCTTTGACTTCTGTTCAGGTCACGTTACCCAACCAACTTGTCAGGATCACACTGCTCTGCATTTGTGCCAGTTCTGACCAGCTGCAGACCTAAATCATTTTCTCACAAATGTTTTTTCTGAAGCTCCCCTCGCATTCTGAAGCTCCCCATAGCATTCAGGCCAGCAACATTTTCCTTCTTTTTGTCCTGTATAAAAGCACCCCCTTTCTTTCTCAGAGCTTTCTGTGATATTAAGGGATAAAATGTCAATTTGTCTTATCCTTGATAGGAAAAAAGATTGGTTCTGGATCATGGATGAAAGAACTCTTCTCTAAATTTTCAATATAGCTGGAAAAATATTTCATTTAAATTTTCTTTTACTTTCTTTAAAGAGAACGCAAGTATAGATTTATTTTTCCCTTCTTGAACAAATACAAGGAAGGGAAGACTGTCTTCTGAGATACTGAACAAAGGATAGAGTTCACAATTCAAAACTTGAAAGGTCCGGAGTCTAAGGGTACTCTTTCCTGCAAGTGGCTCAAAATGTCAGAATCTAGTACTTCATTCTCTCTTCAGTTTTCCATTTTTAAAGAATTGATTGAAAGGCTAGAATGTTTTGAAAGCTAGAGCAGAATCCCAGACAAACAACCAAATGAGATTGGAAGAGATGAATCTTGGAAGGCCTGACAACCTGATAATTGTGACAATTCCTTATAATCTGGACAAAGTTGATTTATTCAATACAAAGATTTAAACCTGTAGGCCATTTCAACTCACACTCAAGAGTCAAATGTTTGAACACATCCTGAAAACATAACAGCTACAACTGAGTTTAACAGAAAAAATTGGCCATCATTTAAGTATCTTATTTTTGATCCTCATATAATACAGTTCTGGGGAAATAAATAATTGCTTTGCTTCCTAAAATATTCTGGTACAGGGATAGAGTTTTCATTTGGTTTAGATTCAACATCTAAAGAATCAATTATAGAGTCACAGAATGATTTTTCTTGAGAAGGACCTTAAAGATCATCGAGTTCCAGCACTCCTGCCAGGGACAGAGACATCTTCCAGGCTCAAAGCCCCATCCAAACCGACCTTCAGCACTTCCAGAGATGAGGCACAATCTTTTTGTTACACCAAGACTCCTGAATTAGTTGACTGCAATTTTAGTTAAAAGAGATATATCATGGAAATGAACTATCCAATCTAGAACACATTGCTTTCCAAAACTTAAAACATTCAGCGAAAGATGCTAAAACACAGCTACTTATCTTAAAAAAAAAAAAAAAGTGAAATAAAAAAAATCAAGACATAGAAAACAGAAGAATATTTATATCAATGTCTCAATTACCCTCCAGCTCCTAAGAAATACATTCTCCGTGAAAACAGTGCAAGTAGGCATCTTGACTGTAACATGTACTTGAATGATTTTTAGTGCTGTAAGAGACCCTCCATTCTAGACTTTTTACTCCGTGTACAGCTGTGAAATGTGACTTTCAACATACATTGAATAACTTAAAATTCCTCAGAAAATACGGAATTATATCATTCCCAATACAAATATCAGAAATTTTCACTCCAAGCCAAAAATGCTAGTAGTCTGACCAAATCATTGACAAAGACATTTCTTTTTTATAAGGTTATCCATAATTTTTTCTACTTTTAATTTGGTTTGCAGATCAGACCAATTTCCAGAATTCCTATTCTGCAAGAGAACCAATATTCCAAGAGAACCATGCATATTTGGGTGCAGTCTCTTCATTTGTGACTGCAATCAAATAACATGTCTTTAATAAATTATATGTCTTTAATAAAAGAAAGAAAATCTTATATTCTGTCCAATAGCATTTTTTCTTGTTATTTATATAAACTAAAATTTTGTTTTGGCAATGTACATTAATTTAAAAATTAGAGTACAAGTCAATTGGAAAGTTCTTGCTCAAGGATTCACTAAAATATCAGATTACTGAATTAAGAAAATTTGATTTTAACAAAATTTTGATTAAACAAGCAGGTTTCCATTATAAGCAGCCCAGTGGTTTCCTGTCCAAGAACTCAGGAAAGAATCAGAAAATCAAAGCAACAGAAGTTCATCACTGCCCGCTGGTGGAAAGCAGGAATATTTTCCAGCTCATGAAGTTAATTTTAAAAGAAACAAGTAATAGAGATGAGAACATGCAAGCATAGGACTCCCACAGAGAATATATGCTATTACTTGCAGAAACCTTCAATTAGCCAAAGCAGAACCAAAAAATACATTAAACATACTGCACCATTTACACCTAAAATTCAGATATGTAAATTTAGCACTTCAAATGGTCACCTCAACACTGTTGGAAGGAAGGCAATTCTTTCTTGGACATACACATCAAGACATGGGAAATGGAGGCTGGGGTAACAGCTATAGTCCTGCTCAAGTCATATTTATTTGTATAAACCATGGATCCAATTTAAGACTGTATTTGAATGCAGGTCAGACAAAACTTATAGGAATTCTGATACACAAATAGATTATCAGAGGCCAAAATAAAATATTTAAATTGTCCTACCAATATTATTTCACTTCTAAAGTACTTACAAAAGAGGACTAAAGCCATCTGACATGCAATAAAGCAGTTGTTCCAACTTGAACACTAATTTATTAGAAATGTAGAAATACCAACAGAAAAATCACAGTAAAATATGCATGATCAACTGCAGATTTTTCTTTTATGACCAATAGCAGCCATTCACAGTCTGTATTTTATATGATCTCGGCAGGGTCTCTGTTCTTCCATTTAAATGTCACAAACAAACAGTAAAAAAATAGAACATTTCTACTTCCTAAAAGAAATTCCTATAAGACTTAAAATACAAGGTGGTTTTGAGATCTTGTAATGGGCTGACCCTGGAAGGACACGAGGTGCCCAGTAAAACCACTCTGTCACTCCTCTTCTTACATGAACAGGGGAAAGAAAATATGATGAAAGACTCTTGAGTTGAGATAATGGTTTGGAAGATAACACTCACCAATTTTGTTGCAGACAAAACAGACTCAGCTTCGGGAAAATTAATTTATTACCAATCAAATCAAAATGGGATAATGAGAAACAAACCCCAAATCTTAAAAGCACCTTTCCTCTACTTCTCCCTTCTTCCCAGGCTCAACTTCACTCCCAGTTTTCTCTATCATCATCCCAGCAGTACAAGGGGGCAGGGAATGAGGGTTGCCATCAGTTCATCATGTCTTTTCTGCTGGTTCTTCCACCTCAGGAGAAAGACTCCTCACACTCCTCCTCTGTTGCAGTGTTGGGTCCCTCTCTTGGGAGGAAGTTCTCCACTTACTTCTCTAAAGTGAGCCTTTCCCCCTGGCTGGAGTTCTTCACAAACTACTCCAGTGTGGGTCCCCTGTGAGGTCACAAGTCCTGCCAGCAAAGCTGCTGCAGCATAGGCTTTACCCTCTTCATGTGTCCACTGGTCCTGCAAGGAGCCTTCTCCAGTACCAGCTTCCCAGAAGGTCACAAACCTCCTCTGGGTATCCACTTGCTGCAGCATGGAGTGCTCCAGGGGCTGCGGGTGGATCTCTGCTCCACTGGGGACTTCCATGGGCTACAGGGGGAGAGTCACCTTGCCATGGCCTTCAGGTGAAGGGGAATCTCTGCTCCAGTACCTGGGGTGCCTGACACCTCCTCCCTCTCCTTCTTCATTGACCTTGGTGTCTACAAAGTTGTTGGTCTCACATTCTCACTCCCCTCTCTGGCTGCAGTTGCACAGGTTGGTTTGGGTTTTTGTTTCTTCTCTTCTATCTCTTATCTCACAGATGTCACCACCACTGCTGATGGGTCTGACCTTAGCCAGCAGCAGGTCTTCGTTATTGATTTCCTGTCTGACATACCTGTCCCAGAACATATTTTCCACCACAAGAGAGACTTGAAAGGAAAACTACATTCCATAGTTAATTTGTAAGAGTCTATACAATATTCGATTGCTCTAAAATATGACAAGAGGAAAAGTTCCCTCCACACACCTCCTATGCCCTTTCTTTCCTCTGTGACTGAGAACTTGCATTACTTGCATCTATCTTCCATCACAGGGCCCAAGACTTGTCCATGTAATACTTTCTAGGCTCATGAAATATGACTGAACATGAAAACGCTGGAAAAAAAAAAGTGTAGGACATTTCTAAGGACAAGAAACTCCCTGTTTGTGAAAGTCTGTGAGTTAACATGAATAATTTATCCCCTCAGTAAAATATCAGATGTTACCTAGACCATGTTATGTGATTGATACACAATTAGAGTAACATAATAATTATTACTTGTCATTTTTTAGCTGAGTTTTGTGGGTCTTTTCCATTAGGGAGGGTTCCAGAATTAGAGATAATCGATTTCCATTGAATCAAGACAATGTTTTGATTTCTGAAATATGTTCATCACTCCTTGATTTTTTTTGTTTAAAAAAATTTAAAAATCAAGTGACAGTTATTCAGGTTTGAATTTTGAGATCTAGATGACTGTGGCTAAACAACCTGAGATGTAAATTACTTCTCCTTCCCTTGAGAATATAATTTTTCAATGCTGATGACTAAGGCAGAATTGTAAATTAGCAATGAAGTGTGGCGCTTCTAGTAAAATAATCTGTAAAAAAAGGACATAACCAGTCTCATATTTCACTATAACAATATTTGCACATGAAGTCTCCAGTTTGGTGGCATTAAAATTAATTTCTGAATACCCCAGGAATTAAGAATAATTACACATTTACTTTGCTGAATGTAAGATTCTACTTGGCAATGAAGTTTATGAAGCATTTATCCTGTTACTGACAATGAAAGAGAAACACCTCAGGCAAAGTCTCATTTTATGCAAGTGTGGTATCGAAAGGAATTTTTATATCTAAACACTCTCTTCCAGATATTTTTTTACTAAAACACTGACACTGAAAAAAATAGTTATGAAATAAAGACAAACTAAAATAACTTAGGAGAAAAGGAGAAAGAGATCTGTCTGTATGTGTCTTGGACACTGCAACTACAAGACAGCATTTAACTTTGGCAAAAGGTGCATATTTGAGTGAGCTTGGATTGAAACTCATCTTTAAGTGTACAAGAGCCAGTGACTTGGCTTTATGTGGTGGATGTATGATGAGCGTACACACACCTTTCTACTCAATAATTCTGAACACATTTTACACTTATGTTGGTATTTCAGTGCCTTATCATCAAAGTGTTGCAGAAAACAAATGGTCAATGTTTAATTTCTCATATTTGTAAACCGTCATACCAGCATTTTTTTTTTTTTATTAGAAAATAATGTGATAGAATTCTGAAGTATACTGAAGGAAATCTCTTTACAAATGCATAATAGGATTTGAGGACCTGTTATGAACACAATACAGTATAAAAATATCTGTCAATAATATGTGTGTCAACAAAATTCAGCAGAATTTATGTTCTCAAATACTTCACAGAGACAAGGAAAAAAAGGCTTTGCTTTTAGCTTTGTGCTGTGGAACCCAGTCTCACAGCCAGAGCAGCTAACAGCAAGGCAGGGAATGCTGTGCCATCTTTGCTCCAGGCATGTCCCAGATAAGGCAAGGCAGTGTTGATTGCACAAACTACTGCTCCTTTGCCGTCAAAACCACAAAAATAAGTTAGGCTAGGAAGGGAGAGACTCAAATCCTTTCCCTTAAATGATGCTTTAATTTTCATTTAAGATTTGTGTAGACAGGATTGATGAAACAGAAGGTCAATTTAGAAGTAAAACATCCAAAAGTCAAAGAGTACTGAATCATGTTTTTAATAAAAATCGTGGATTTTCACTGTATCACATTTATAACCGAAGTCTTTAAAATTTTTACTTTGCTTTTACTTGTACCTCAGACTATTTCCTCTCACATTTTATTGAGAGAGACTATGCCAACTGAAGCTTCAAACCAGTGGGAAGGAAAAACCAAGAAGTGTGACCATCCATAGAATTCCATAGCTGAAGTGAGCCATCAAAAAGCCCAGAGTGAGCAAGATAAAAGCCCAAGGTGGGGCAGGAAGCAAACTCTTCTCTTCTTGAACAGTCCAACAACATATATAGCTGTAAAGTTCATAACATCTTTCCGATGTCTATTCAGTTATTTTTTCAGTTCTGCTATCATATCCAGCACTGGCATTTAAAGTTAAAGATGGAAGGTTAAAAAAATCAATTTAGGACATTCTTCTATTTACAAATTTGTGCACCTGAAGATCATTGCCCAAGAAGGTCTGGAGGAAAAAAATTAAATCTCCACAGAAATAGGAGAGTGGAAACATTAATCCTAAGAGGTCAGATCATTCAAAGTCTTCTAGAAGAATCTCAGGCAGTGCACATTGAAACTAACCTTGTGATCTCACCCTCAGTTCAAAAGATTCTGAGCTTGAGTAACTGGAAATCAGATCAAGTTTCCAAGTACAAATGGTTAGGTATTTGAAAATAACAACAACAACAACAATTCAAGGAATTCAGTTAAGCTAGAGTCAAATTTTGGGGTTTAGCTGAGAGCAAATGTTCAAGTTTTAACTCTGTAGCACTTTCTGCGAGCGTTGGAGTACCCAGCCCCTAATATTGCTTCATCCTTCACAGGCTGCAAGGATGCAGAACCTCTCATAAGTGCTATTTCAGGTTACTAATATTGCCATCACATATAGTTATTCCATTCCTAAAATAATCCCTCTCACAGTGTATAAGGACAAAAGGGTATACTCCATAGTAGAAACAGAACAGATGATTTTGAAAAGACATGGTAAAAAGAAACCCCAACAACCTATACCCAAGATGATGCACAACAGCCTCCCATGCAAGTCCCAAACTATCAGTGAGAAGAAATTTCAGAAAAGCTTACAAGGAATTTTTTTCAGGTAAAAAGATTGGCAAGATTGAAAATACATCTCCAATTTACCCCTATAGATACCATTCCCTCTCCTATTTCACATATATATTGACTTTTAGATATGATACACACATGCATACTTTTCACCAGGTATTAAATACACATTTGTTCTGCATTGTAAATTTTTTCTTGTAGATATCTTTTTTATTAGTTTTATGCTATGAAATTAGACCTAAGTTCAAACACCGCTCCTAATAACAAGACTAAAAAGAAGTCATTTTGAAGTCTCAAAGTGTTCATGCTGAAACCTACTCCAAAAGCCAGAACAGAAACAACATACTTTATTTTTGTTGCATTGTAGTTTTCATCAACCAAGAACCAAGATCCATGAAGTTATCTACCTGTGGCTATCTTGCAGACAAGGAATGTAAAAATCAAGGAAGACTTTGTAGTACAAAAAAGGCATATTAGCTCTTCACACAAATTTTAAGTTCTTCAGTTACTATATTAGACTATGCATTTCCAAATAATTACATTGTCATCATAAAAAAATAGTATAAAGTCAATCAAATTTGTATCTGTGTCTCTTTCCCCTTATTACCTACTGAAATAACAGAATAAAACTCAGGTAGTATGTGTAAACTTTATATTTCCTTCCAGTTTCACCATTTCAACACTATTATTCAATTCATACATAGTTACACTTAATAAAAAACACACTAGTTTTGAATTCTTCTTTTTTTGTCATACTGCTGCATTATTCCATAACAAATAACACATTACACTTTTTTAAATTTCAGTTTTTCCTTGAAAGACTCTTAGAACTAACACAATCTCTTATAATGCAAGTTTCTACTAGATGCAAATGCTTTAGGTAAATTGATCCTAGAAATATGAAATTTATTTAATACTTATATCTTTACTTTTGAAAAATATACTTTTAAAAGACTGTGTCAGTAGCTTTGTATTCTAAAATATTTTTCTGTCCTGGGAGGTAACACAGATTTTTTTTAAAAACCTAGAAACACATCCATTTATGTCACATACAAATTCTTGTGTTCTAGTGTTTTTTGTTTTCCATTGCCAATGCAATGGAAAAAATTTCCATTTGTATCTCCCTTCATCACCCAGTATCCAAAATGTCTATCATTTTCAGAGTAACGGTACTGCATGCAATAAATAGTAAGCCATGAGGTCAGGAGAGACAGAAGTATCAGAAGGTTCCTCTACATCCCACAGTAGTAATATACCAGTTTCTAGCTGCCACCTGTGTCTGCAACCGGAATGTCCATAGGCAGAAATCCTGGCTTCCTCATGTGCACCTGAAAACCTAATGTTCCCCTTACTGCTGTCATGCTTGCTTCTGCTAGTCTCACTCAAAATTAAGTGACTGACATCAAATAAAAGTTGACACAAACAGAAATAAGGCAGAACTAATTTCCTATATCCCAAGTGATGTTTGTAATCACCAGACAAAGACTTGGGTGGAAGAAATTCCAATCACTAAAACCAAAGAAATCTCAAAAAACCACAATTCCAAAAAGCCCACAACACTCTGCTTATCTTGGCAGAGATCAAGTTTTTCTGGGTATTTTTAGAAAACTGTAGGGTAGTTTTGTTGATAGATGCCAACATCACCAGGTGAATTTTTCAAGTCAAAACTTGACCTGAAGAAGAACTTCAGACCCTAAATCCTTTCTGGAACTCATCTCTTTTTCTTCCAACATGCTGAAAATAGACATCCTTCCCCAGTCCCAACAGAGTATTGGAGTGTTTAGCATTGAACTCACTAATTAAGCTTATTGGTGAGAAACAGCAAAAGGCTTATAAAGAGTTTCAACACTGGCATTTAAAAACACAGTGATGGATTCACAAACAATACAGAGTATCATATTCATTTCAATTACATCTAATATCACTCAGGAGAACAGTGAATAAACCTGAATCATTCTGAATTATTGTAACACAGCTAGAAATAAAATATGACGGATTCTGCAACTGTATTTTAGAAGGCTGTTATATTTTATGTAATACTGCAAGTCAAAGCTCTGAAATGATTGCGCTGAATATCTTTCAAGCACAGATAAATTCAAGATTTTTATATCTCAATAGAAACTACAAACAGTTTGCAAATATCTGTAAGCCAAAATTTCAGTTTGTGAACTTTAGTAACAAAAAAAGTGGCTAAAGATTTATCAGTGTTTACAATGCTAGGTGAGATTGACTGTGAAACAGTGAAAGAATTTATTATCAACTATATACTAAGAACAAAGGCAGAGTATAATGAATTAAATGGAACTTTGGACATCTGAACCTGTGAATTTTTATAACAGGTTACCTGGATCCTAAAAACAATCTGGAAATATATCAGTTCCTTAAGGTTTAGGGTCAGAATCTTGCAGTGGGAAGAAAGAGGAGTCTCACTTAAGGAAGGGGACAGAGAATATTTGTGAATCGGGTATGTAAGTCAAAGTATCTGATTGACTGCTGTCATATACATTCCTGTCTTCAACACCCAGTGGTGCCTAGAAAGCCAAATGTTCATCCGTCCATGTTATCACAAATTCTTACCATTGTATCCAGCATTAAGCAGCAATGTAAGTCCTTTTTGTTTGACTGCTTGGGAAAAAAAAGGCTTTTCTTGTTTGTTTCCAAGCTTTATTTGAGCCATTTTTAATGAGCCATAATTGCTAGATAACAGCACTGGTAGAAATATTAGCCTGGAAACTATTTCCTCCCTGTTCATAAAGTTGATGCACAGAAATTGTTTGTCCTGTCTATTATTAAGCCACTCATGAGTCATCTGCCTTGAAAGGCTCACACTTCCCATTGATAGCTTCTCAAATGCTTCACTATTAAAGGCTCATTTTACTATAGATGTTGTATTATTTTTCATTATAAAGTTTTGAAATTTGAGAGCACTAAGATTTAACATCAGTTATTAAGATGTGATTAAGCCATGACTGATTATAACAATAAATGTGTCTGATTCATGCATATATTTATTGTTGAGTCTAGCTTTTAGACTAGTGGACTGTACTGAATGCAGAAAGCTGAAAAGCAATTAATTGTTTTCAGCACCTTGTATATATCTGCACTGCAACATCCAGGACACAGGACCAAAACTGGCTAAATAAAAATTCACTTAATGCAGCATTTATTCCAAAATATATTAGATGATACATGAAATTCAATAAAAGAAAATATAAGCCAAACTATGAGCCAGAATGTTTAATTCTTCCTTGCATTTAAAACACTTCAAAAATTCTGCAAAGAATGCCTTTTGGAAACAGAAGTTTAAAATTCTAATAACTTGCAGGACACTTCTGCTCAGCACAGAACACAGTGCTATAGGACCACCTACATAATGTTAATATTCAGTCCTCAAACCAGAAATACCTTGGTACAATATGTCTGTCTTAAAATTTAGTCATACTAAAACTTTGTCAGGAACAAGATCAAGCTCGAGAAGTCCTCTACAAAAAGTGTAGTTTAGAGGCCACATGTAGTTTCCTGAAGTATAACCGAGTAGCAAAAAAAAAAAAAAAACAAAAAAACAAAACAAACTTGGTTTTTGTGTAAAATGTGAGTGATTTAGTAGAAGTTTATCTTTTAGTAAGAGTTCTGGCCTAGCCTTGTAACAAATCAAGGCAGAGACAACACAGAACACAAAAATGTCAGACTGTCATGCATGTTACATTTAATAATCCATATTTCAGAAGTTCACTGGGCTGTTGTTAGCCACTTTAGGCTATTTTGACAAATATGGATAAAATTTAATACAAAAGAAATTCATAGTTTCTCTCTTTACTCTAAGGTATAACTTCTTCGTTTTATAAATAGCTTTGGGGCCAGTAATCTGCAATGGCTGATGAGATTTCTAGACAGAAAATTGTTCCCACAAGGAGTTACTGGTACCCTGAAACCATGTAACTCTTAGGAAAAAAATATGCCAGTTGTTTTTAAATTATTTGCAGTCCTTAAGAAGTATACTTGAAGGTTTTGTTGAGATAAACACTTCTTAATAAATACTTTGATTGCTCTATTAATATTTAATAGGAGAAAATACGTGATTAACGGTATTTCTGTATTTTATTTTCCTGAAGAAGTTCAAGACCTACGATTGCATTGCAATAAATACCATTCACCTGGGAAAAAAAACCCAAACATAACACCCAGAACAAACAAACAAAACCAAAAAGTGCTCATCAAAAGGTCAGATTGCAATTGGCAAGACAAAGTTCTCTCAACCTTACTAATATTGAATATGGTAGCCACAAGAATTAGTCTTGCATGATCACGGCTGCAAGCAATGACAGCCTGAAGGGCTTCAGCATGAACAGAGTTGCCTGTACATATCCACTGGCAGAGCAAGCTTTGGTTTCAGGAACAAATATCCCTGAACTTCCTTATTAATTCGCTTAGAAATATATTCTGTTTAAGTCAAAGTAATAAGTCTTATATCCAGATTAAAAAACAGATATTATTCTCTTTTCAGCTCATTTTAGTTCCATTCATTATGTTAAAACACCCTGAAGGTTTAAATGTTCTATAAACTTTTCTGTCTGTGGGATCACTTTATGATTCACTTCTTGGGTGCTTCCACAATACCTTATGCTTTGGCTCTCCTTGGGACACGTCATTGACTCAGTTGTAATGTCACCCTTGTCTAGATTTAGATCCCATGGGGACAGCACACATTATCACCTCATGAAATCACAAGTAAAATCTCTATTTGAACTTGACATGATTCAACAAAATCAAAAAGTGTTTAAATGATCCCTTATAAAAATTTTTTTGAAAGTAAAATCCATTTTATTCTAAGTGGAAGTTAATTACTGGTGTATTGGCAACAAGTATTTCATTGTAGGGCTGACAGAATTCCATATTGAGTTAGTGGCATAAACAAACATCTAATTTACACTAAAATATTGATCTCATATGTTCAGTTGTTGTGGGGGGGTTTGTCTAAAAATAAAAGTGTGCGATTGCGTATACTCATGCATGCTCCCTTCTGCATAAGCACCAATCCCACCAGTATCCAAACTACTTGGTCACAATAAAGTGTCCTCCTTTAATTAACAAAAAGTGAACTTCTTTCCTGAAGCATGTATTCAAATTACTCTGAAAGTGGAAATATTTCTATTTCATTCAGCAATACTGATACATTTATTTTGTAAAGTCTGAATTTATTTTTGGAAATTTGTCTTGGCAAATCACTATCTGGCAGAACTACATCTAACCAGGATTATCTTGGGAAAAGAAGATAACATAGAGAAGTACTCAGTATTCTAAGTTCACATTTATATAAAAGCACAAATAGAATAGAATCTATGTGAAGTCTGGCAGGAGGAGCAGTTTAAGAAAATCAGTACATGCAGCTTTCTCCTGTTTCAAAGCTTCCTTTAAAGAAAATATTTATATTTTAGCAAGGCAATATAAGGTCATAAAAAGACAGTGAAAATGAAGTTGCCTTTCCTCTAGCAACATAAAAGGGGGAGAAGAAAAGAAAAATTTTCCCCTTGTCATTGTACTCATTTCAACTATTTCTAGCACTTTTGTTTGAAACAAGCATTGTCATCAAGATAAGAACAAACTGTAGAAATGTATTCACTATGACACGCCCACTTCGCTCTTCACAAATCCAAAGACACTAGTATCATTTTTATCAGCCTGGATGTTTATTTGTAGAAACAACAGTTTGGGAGATTCTAAAAATCCGTGTTTCAAATAAAGTCCAAGAAGGTTCCACATTGTGTCACTTGTAGGTCCACTTGCTGCTCTAACTATGCTGGATACCAGCATAACATGTTAGTATCCCAAAACAGTAAGAGGCTTGTAGGATCATCTAAATCTTATCTCTGTCTGTACCTGTACCAAATTATATAAACTAGGTTTTGATTCAAAAATTCACACTGCCTACTTTTTTGTGTGTGAACTCCTGCAGCCAAGGTAGATATTAAAATCCTCAGTTGGAATATTGTTTTTCATTATCCAATTGTCGATTTTGTAGCCTTTCTTACAGAAAAAATATGTTCATACTTACTAGCAGTAGAAATACCTACAACATTGACAAATAAGGGTATCAAGGACCACATATGTGTGCAAATTAACATGCAAATGAAAAATTACTCCAATGTAAAACACCCAGAATAAGGAGAATAGCTGCTGAGGAACATTAACTGAGTATCACATTCAGTAAAAAAGGATTTCTATAGACCCCTTACAGAGTAATAAAAACATATTCCAGACAGCTGAATAAAAATTTAACAACTCAAGAACTCATATATTCAGTTCTTAACATACTTGAATTGGGTAATTTATTTGTCACTGTGCACTTAACGACTCAAGAGCCAGGAATAGTTTAACAGCAGAAACACAGAAGATTTCAGCTTCGTAGAAATAAGTGTTGCAAAGCAAAACCACAAATGACATGAGATATTTCACTGCTGCTACCACAGAAAGGGTTCCGTTTTCAAACAAGGACCAGAATTTGCATCATTTTTAAGCTCACCAGATTGAACACAGCGTGTCTTGAACTCACAGATTTCTGAAAACTCTGGGTGTTCTGGAATCACATTACAGTTTAGAGGTATATTTTCCATCACTCTGAATTTTTTTTAAAGTGCATTTCCAGCTCTCTTACCTTCCCTCCTCCCCAGCCATTCCTTGTAGAAAGGGGACTTGAGCCATAATCTTGTAACTGGTACTAGGATTCACTCACAAATATACTACATCAGAGCCTTATGCCTGAATTAAACCAGGAAAATATTAACAGTCCCTGACAAAGTGAGTTTATTGGACTATTTCCTCCAGCTAAACCAACATAAATTCCACTGACACTGGAAGCCTGGAATGTTAGTTCACTTAATACCAGTCTCTTATTTTTAATGTCCCTGCAAGAAAATAGTGGCTTTTGCATCTTTCTCTTGGTATGCACAGGTAGCTGTAGTCACAATAATATTGTTTGTATTTTTTTGATAAATGAGTAAATTCATATGCCCAAAAGAATAGAGCGGGAGAATCACCTTCCTTAAACATGACTCTTTGTCCTGCCACAGGATGTGGTTAGCCTTCTGGGCTGCAAGTGCACATTGTCCAGTCATATTGAATTTTTCATCAAAAAAACATTTCCCCAGCTCTTTCTCCCCAGGGCTAGTCTTGATCCATTCTCTGTCCAGCCTGTACTTGTGCTTGGGATTGCCCTGACCCAGATGCAGTATCTTGCACTTGGCCTTGTTGAACTTCATGAGGTCCACACAGACCCACCTCTCAAGCCTGTCTAGGTGCCTCTGGGTGCCATCCCTTTCCTCCAACATGCTGATGGCACCACGCAGCTCAGTGTGGTCAGCAAATGTGCTGAGGGTACACTCAGTCCCACTGTCCATGTCACCAACAAAGAGGTTAAAAAGCACCCATCTGTTATGAGGAAAGGGTTAAAACTGGGGGAGTGGTGAGGAGGATGGTAGATTCACTCAAGTGACCTTGCAGCTGGGAATGTTGAGGCCTGAAGAGCAAGAGTGTGGGAAACCCCTCACATAAACCATGCATTATGCCTACTGCTTTTTATCCTCCATGTGTTTTGAGAAGTAGAATTTCTGTCTAGAGATATCATAGGTTCTTACAGAGACTTGGAGGCACTCTCATGGACATGCTTGAGCTTCGTGTCTTGGGAGAGAGATGAAAGCTCAGAGTTCATGAAAAGCGCAGGGAGATCACAGCATGGTGATAAACCAGGTGTGTGTGGGCCCTCAATAAAGGGGTGCAGACAGCAGCCCTGCTGTGTGCTGGGGTGGACTGAGCCTGACAGTGCCTCTGCTCCTGCTTGTGTGTCTCTGCCTGGGTGTTGTTTTGGGATCCTCTGGTTAGTGAGGTAATGAAATAAATTTAGTCTTGGCATTTCAGCTGTGGCTTTGGGGTTGTTCTGGCTGCCTGCCTGTGTTGACTCACACAGTATCTCAGAGGAATGCCACTTGTCACTGCTTTTCACTTGGACATTGAGCTGTTGACCGCAAGTCTGAGTACAACCCTCCAGCCAATTCCTTATCCACTGAGTGGTCTGTCCATCAAATCCATGTCTCCCCAGTTTAGAGACAAGGATGGCGTGTGGGACAGTGTCAAATGCTTTGCACAAGTCCAGATAGACGACACCTGTTGCCCTTCCCTTATCCACCACTGCTTTAATTCCATGATAGAAGGCCACCAAATTCGTGAGGTATGACTTGCCCTTAGAGAAGTCATGTTGGTTCTCATCAGTCACTCCCTTATTTCTCACGTGCCTTAGCATAGTTTCTAGGAGGATCCACTTCATTATCTTGCCAGACACTGAGACCTGTATTTCCCTGGGTCTTCCCTATTTCTCTTTCTAAAAATGAGATTTATGTTTTTCCTTTTCCAGTCAGTAAGAAGTTTACCGGACTACCATGACTTCTCAAATATGAAAGATAATGGGTAAGCTATTTCCGCAGTCTTTTTTTCAGGACCTAGGGATGTATCCCATCAGGTGCCATGGACACATATACCTTCATGTTCCTTAGATGGCCTCAAACTAGGTCTTCTGCAGTTAGTGGTGCTTCATTCTCCCAAACCCTGCTTTCACCTTCTGCAGCTTGGGTGCGGTGGCTTGAACCCTTGCTGATGGAGACCAAGGCAAAAAAAAGTAATTCACTGCCTCAGCTTTCTCCATGTCCTGGGTAACCAGGACTTCTGTTTCCTTCCTGAGGGAATTTATATTACCTAGTATTTCTTTTATTGTTGGTATATCTAAAGAAGGTTTTTTTGGTACCTGGGATGCCCTTGGCCAGATTTACTTCCGTCAGTACTTTAGCTTTGCTAAAAAGATCCCTGCCTGTTTGGACAATTCCTTTATATTCTTTCCAGGCTTCTTTTCACCGGTTCTACCCTCTAAGCTACCTGTTTGTGTTTAAATTTGTGCAGGATCTCCTTGTTCATCCATGCAGGCCTCCTGGTGTTCTCCACTGATTTATTCTTTGTAGGGATGCATTTTTATTGAGCCTGGAGGATACAGTCCTGGAGTATCATCCAGACCTCTTGGGCCCTCCTCTGACTGTCCTTCCTAAAGAGCCTGTATCCTTCCATTTAAACACTACAGTCACAGAAGCCATTCCACAGTGTTTCCATGATGCCAGCATCTCATTTCTCCTGTTTATTCCCCATTCTGTATATGATAGCACAGAGGCATTTAAGCTGGGACACCAGTGAAGCTGGCTTTCTGACTGAAGTGGCTGGTGTTCCTTGGTGCAGTCCTAATGACCTGTGTAGCCTCAACAGGTTCTGGACATCTCTTGCTGGCTCTGTCATCTGAAATATGAAATTAATTGGTTTAAATTGCATGCCCTACCACTTGACTACTCTTACCTGAAGTACACGGTCCCTGACCTATTATAATCCTCAGTGTTAGTGCTCAGATTACATCCTTCATCTTCATGCAGGAAAAGTGTGCTACCACTACTCCAGTCTTCTGCATTTTACTATTTACCTCCTCAACACAGTATCAAAAGAGATAAAAGGAGGTCATGAGGCCTGACAGCTCTTCTAGCTCTATGGGTTGCTGTTATTCCTTTTTACCTTAAATTAGTTTTTGGTCTGGGATATATTTTTTTTTTAATTTTTGAATAGTCAGGTCAGTATTCAAGACAATGTGCCTCCATAAAGAGGAGTAAATCTTCCCAAAGTTTGATCTAATTCAGATGGTGTAGGTACTATTGTCTCCCTGCTCCCCTTTCCAGACCAAAGGGACATGTCACCACCATTTAGCCTTAGAGTAGGCTATGGTGAGGACATCTTCCTCTGCAGCTACAACAGAGAAAAGTGTAGCTAAACTTATGACAGCATATCAAAGATAATTCTCCTTCATGGCAAAGAGGCACAGGAAGCAACATTTCTGCCCTGACTCCCATAGGGAAAAAAAGATCCATCCTATAGTTAAAACTTGCATATATTTAGACTATTTTCTTTCATACAGATCAGACCATCCTGAAGGATATTTTCCACAATCCTGATCCACCTCTCCTATATCACCTATATTTCAGCCTTTTTGAAATTTCAGTTTCAGCTCCTTAGTGCCCTGCCTTTTCCTCACATGGTTCAAATGGCAGGGAAAAAGTGAGAAAAGTCTGACATGAGGAGAGAATATAGTTCAGTAGGTTTGCTGTTATAAACCTCTCCCTTTTCATGGTTTGTAAAACAGAGCAATTTAAACACCTCACAACATACTTCTGAGAAATTACTATTACTGAAAAACTTACTATTAATGCATGTTTTCTAATAATTACTATTTACAAAGGCCAGGTCCAGCAAGCAAGATACCATAGTTCTGATCCAGCACCATTTAAAATATTCACATATTAAGCAAGCGTGGGGGGGGGGGCTTGAATTAGCATTTACATCTGTTTAAATAAAGAATAAAACTCTGTTTTCCATTGTACTGTTCAGATAATTTTGTGTGTGGCCAAGAGGGGGTGCTGGCCATTACGGTTCAAGTCCAAAATCAGCACTAGATTACATACTGGTAGTCAGTATCACCTATAAAACAGCCTGTGGCTGAGTTACCTCACTTCAGCAATAGGCAGCCTCAGTTTAAGGTCACTTGCAAAGCTTGGTAGAGAGCTTCGTATACAAAGACTGTCTGTGGTTTAAAAAACCCAAACAAACAAATCCCTAAACCGTTCATTGTATCATCAGTTCTACATAGCAGACCCTCTAAAAATAAGTACTTTCCCTTTATCAACCCCCACAGGCCTCGTTTTGGGTTAGAACTTGTTGCATTTATTACTCCCAAAAATGCCATCAGTTGCAAGGTAGTGCTTATTAGGCTGAACAGGTAGCAAGTTCTGTTGTCAAAGCAAATGGGGAAGAAAAAAACCCAACATCAGCCCCTTCTTCCACACACACTTCTTCCCTTGTTTATTATGGACTCAAACTCCTTTCTTCTGAGCCTTCTCCTTGATAAATATCTGTGATTGTTTACCAATCTTAAGATGACTCCACTGTGTATGGGGGTTTTTCTTTTTTAATTAAATAAACCTTGCAGTTACCAAGCAGCAAAGGAAACTTCTACAGAAAAAAAAAAAAAAATGTTGCAGCAAAACTTTTTCCAGTCTACTACCAAAAAGAACAACAAAAAAAAAAAAAAAAAATCCAATTCATTTTTCAGTAAGATTCTAAAATGCTCTTCCATTAATCTCATTACTATCCTTGCAAGTAAAACACTCTGCTTATTTGTTAGACTAGAACCTCTCTCGGAAAAAAGCTTTAAAGAAGCATGAAAACAAAAAGAAAACAAAAACATAGTCACAAGATGCATTTTCGCTGGCTGTGAAAGACACTCCAAAATGATCTGTCTGGTCATGAAATGAAATTTCCTCTTTGAAATTCATTAAGTCAGACACTATCAACCCAATCCTGCAATTCTGATTCAGGCAAAACTGTCATTGACATCAGTGAAAGCTTTGCCTTTATGAAAAAGCAAGAACGGATTTCAGGACCGGAACCTAGTTGTGTTTCATTTCATTACCATCTTATTTCACAAACAAAAACCCCATTAAAATCAGAATGATATTCTAATCTAAAGGAAAAACTGCATACCCACAGAACACAAACCAAGCATGGTATGAATTGCAGTGGAATTTTATTGTGGCCTTTATTTTAACTTTCCGTTAGATGTCAGGACTGTGCAAAAATCAACATATATTTTCTTTATGAGTGTTGGCTTCTCTCAAAGTGATTTATGAAAACAGATCTGCTGCTAGAAGTGCTGTAGGGTAGACAGAAGGTTGTAGGGAAAATGCCAGCGCACTAAATAGACTAAAGAAAAATAGGCAAGAACAAAGCGTAAAACAAAGCAATATAGGAATATTCAAGGATTTAATATTTTCTTAAGATATTACAAACACTAAAGAAGCTATCCCATTCATGCTTGGGGAAAGATAAAACCAAACAGCTATTGCATCAGATGGACTTTCTTTCCAAACTCTGCTAAATTTGGGAATAGAGATCTTAATTTTTCTCTTTTCATACGTCTTGCATGTGAATCAAACCAGAGGCTAAGCCTGATTATTGTAAAATTAGCATGGATGATAAACAGAGATGCAAAAGCATACTCTGTGATACTGGAATATTTTGCTAAAAAGATTTTACAAAACTAACTGGTCAAAGACAAATATCTATAGCTTACTTTTGAAACCCAAGAGTACAAGTCTCTGATATATATTTATCTTCGAGAAAGTGTTGGATATTTCAATTTCTATCTTAAATCTATTGAATCCTCTCTCAATTTTAATTTACCAAAGCACCTCTCTTGTTAAGAACAAATATCATGAAAATTTTAATGTTACAGCTCAAAAGTAGACCACATACGAGACTTCTCATTGCCTGATCAGGAACAGTACGTCTTCAGTTCATAAATTTATAGAATATCTCAAGTTGGCAAGGACCCATAAACATCATAAAGTCCAACTCCTCCTCTCATTTGGTGATATTTAGGTGGTAATATAACTAATCACAGTCCAAAACCTAAAGAAACAGTGGCATATTTGACACTACTTTAAAGATTCGTTAACTCTTGCAAACTAAATGGACCAAGCACACTTATATTTCCTACAACTCCGTGGTTATATCAACCCCAAGAAAGCAATCTACCTCAGAATTCAATACATGGGTACTCACAAGGGGGCTGACATGCTGCTATAGTGCATATTCAATGCTGTGATCACTAAGTCAACCCATACAGTAAATTATACCCAGAACCTGCAGAGCCTGGCAGACGTCACTTATCTGCCCCATAGACAAACTGATTGTTTACTGAAAAAGTAGTCAAGTCTTTCTTCCTCCTCAAATCTTCCTCAGACAGAAGCTTTCACAGGTATTCTGCCATGCTGCTTTTTTGTATTTGTTTTACTGTTAATCGAATAATATAAGCAAATATTTGAAGACAGATAATTCACATTCACTTTTCCTAATTGAATTGTTCCCAGTCCAGTACAAAGTACAATGTTATTGAGATGCTGAATAACACTTGTGGAGTAAGCTCAAAAATGATTGTGGCTGTATTTCAGACCTCCCATGTCTGAAAGGAATTGCTACATATCCCTCATTTTTTGTTTAAACTTTGCCTTCAATGGATTCTCCTAGCCGTGAAGCTACAAATGTCGAAAAAGGCATCTGTACCACAAATGAACTTCAACCAGAATGGGGAGTCATAAGAAAATTCTTAGTATCACGTGTGTAAGAGTCGTACCACACTATGCAAATCTGTTACTTTACTGAATGTGTAAGACAGTTTAAAATACGAATACAACAAAATATGCAGTGTATATTAAAAAAACATAAATCTAAAAAAAATATCTGCATGTGTATCTTAGTTATTGTATAAATATAAAAGCAGTTTTCCAGCAGGATTCTTTAAAAGAAAAAAAATTAAAACAAAAAAGGCCTGAAGGGATAGAATAAAGTTTAATGGTTAGCAAGTAACTTTTTTTGCTAAATATGTCTGTTTGGAAATCTGCTCACTACGACAGAAAACTTCATTAATTTAAAGAAAGCATTCACCTGTTAATTTCAGAAAAAAAACCTTCTGAATTATCTCTTGGAGGCAGTTCTCCTCTTTGGACAGTCTTCTAAGTAAATATTTCAGTCCTTAGTATTGTTTGATGTTCAATTTTTTAAATTATTTTTTAGATATGTCTGTTTTGAACATGTATTTTTCAGTATTCACTAGAGGAGGGGGCAGAATAGGGTTTAAGAGCAGTGTGATATTTTCAGCAGCCATTTCATCATGTATAAGTGGATTACACTAACATTCAGTACATAAAAACACCAAATAATGATTTTAAAAAATTTTGAAATAATATCTTACACATCAAACTAATTATTTTTGTGTGTGTGTATTTAAAGGTAAATTTTTCCATGTTTTACAGTTCACATCTTGGAGACACAGTTTCCCCCCCTTTGTTTCATTGCTCAGATATGCTATAAAGTGTGTGCTCTCACAGGCAATTCTTCTAAAATAAACTGTAAAGCATATCAATGTTAAGGAAATAGCATTGAAAACACAAAAAATCCTGACGTCTCTCAGGTCTAAGCAAAGTTCTTACTGGACAAGTAGAACCTTTTAATAAATTTTTCTATGGAACTCACAGACATCATCTCCACGTGGCGCTCCATGCCTTTCAGCACCAGCTCTGCCAATACCTAAAAGGCATTGTTTGCTACATTGACCTGACAAGGGGTGTGTCTTCATCCTTGGAGATGCTCCAAAGCCTGCTGGATATGGTCCTACTCTACATGACACTGCTTGAGCAGGGGAGGTGCACCCAACAACTTGCGGAGGACCTTCCTGGGATTCTAAGATTCAATGATAAGTTTTTAATTTTAATCCAGATTCCTGGATTTCTGATTTTTTCCTATTGAAATAAACCACTGGCAACCAAGTTTTTACTGTTTCTAGATTGATGAATACTGTTTTCCCACAATTTTTAAATCATATATATATATATTTATCTCTACAAAATTACCCTCATCTTAATTGCTTAAAGCACATACCTCAAAACATGAGCAAAGAAATATTAATCATGTAAAATCAATTATACCAATTTTAGAAAGAAAACAATCTTCATGAAATTATTTATACTTTTCTGAGGAAAAAGAAACAACCAACAACAAAAAAAAAAAAACAAAACAATGCGAACAAACAAACCCCTCCACATTACCAAAAGTTCCTATCACCCCCTTCAGCCTAATAAGTGTTCTTCATCCCCACCACGACCCTCAAGGTACACTTATTCGCTTTTGTTTGGTAGAGGACCCATTCAAGCCACTCTAAACTTGTAAGGAATTCTTCACTCTAGGGTGGTGAGGCACTGGAACAGGTTTCCCTGAGAAGTTGTGGATGCCCCACTTCTGGAAGTGTTCAGGGCCAGGTTGGATGGGAATTTGAGCAACTGGTTTAGTGGAAAGTGTCCCTGCCCATGGGCAAATCAGTTGGAACTAGATGATCTTTTCAAACCAAACCAAACCAAACCAAACAGTTCTATGACTCTCTGAACTGTGTGACCAACATGATAGTATTAATTCCTGGAGTAGTGGTCAGCCAGTTTCTATTTGGCCTGTTCAGGCAAATTAAAACCTACCTTTGTGTATTATATTAAAAAGTGCAAAGAAATTTTTTCTTATGGGAAGCATAAACCCAGGAAATCAAAGGACATGGCTACAAAACATCCCAGTATTTCACTGCACACTTAACTGTTACAATTAGATCCAATAATGCTGAATCCCACTAACTTATATTCAATAGGCTTCACAGCCCTGGGAATTAGTTGTGTTTGCTAAGGCTGCAGTGCAGCTCTCCTACTCTGGAAGAAGGAAGGCAGAGCTTTCAGCCACCCAGGTGAGAATTTGCTTTGTCATTGTTACAGTTTCAGAACTGAGAGCTGCAGTACCACCTGCAGCAGGTGAAGATCTGCCGGTCTTGATCATTTTGGAAATCTGACACCATTTGTCTGTCAGTGATAAGCTATGACTTCATCCAGATGAAGTGCTACAAAGCTTCGGTTTCTACTCAGACAGTTTAGACGATGCTCAACCAGCACCCTTGACCAGGCATCCTGCTAAACACATCAGAGAAGTCACTTAACACTCTATCTTTTTAAAAGGATTTTACAAATTCATAGCACATTAACAGCTTTTCCCGTTACATACTACTTGGANGGTTTCCCTGAGAAGTTGTGGATGCCCCACTTCTGGAAGTGTTCAGGGCCAGGTTGGATGGGAATTTGAGCAACTGGTTTAGTGGAAAGTGTCCCTGCCCATGGGCAAATCAGTTGGAACTAGATGATCTTTTCAAACCAAACCAAACCAAACCAAACAGTTCTATGACTCTCTGAACTGTGTGACCAACATGATAGTATTAATTCCTGGAGTAGTGGTCAGCCAGTTTCTATTTGGCCTGTTCAGGCAAATTAAAACCTACCTTTGTGTATTATATTAAAAAGTGCAAAGAAATTTTTTCTTATGGGAAGCATAAACCCAGGAAATCAAAGGACATGGCTACAAAACATCCCAGTATTTCACTGCACACTTAACTGTTACAATTAGATCCAATAATGCTGAATCCCACTAACTTATATTCAATAGGCTTCACAGCCCTGGGAATTAGTTGTGTTTGCTAAGGCTGCAGTGCAGCTCTCCTACTCTGGAAGAAGGAAGGCAGAGCTTTCAGCCACCCAGGTGAGAATTTGCTTTGTCATTGTTACAGTTTCAGAACTGAGAGCTGCAGTACCACCTGCAGCAGGTGAAGATCTGCCGGTCTTGATCATTTTGGAAATCTGACACCATTTGTCTGTCAGTGATAAGCTATGACTTCATCCAGATGAAGTGCTACAAAGCTTCGGTTTCTACTCAGACAGTTTAGACGATGCTCAACCAGCACCCTTGACCAGGCATCCTGCTAAACACATCAGAGAAGTCACTTAACACTCTATCTTTTTAAAAGGATTTTACAAATTCATAGCACATTAACAGCTTTTCCCGTTACATACTACTTGGAAATTGGCAGTTAGGCAACATAGTGTCAGTAATCTCAAGTGCAACACCATATGTCAGATCTGTTGGAATTAGCAATAACAACAGAGAAACACTTACAATCTCCAACATGCCCAAACTCCTGAGCATACAGGGGGTCAGCACGCATGAATTTTTACAGGCTGTGAAGAAGACTCTACAAGGCCTTGGTGAAATAATACATTAAAACTCATTTATAGTATCCATGAAAAGAAAAAGTGAGGGCATTTAGGGTTGCTTGCATTTGCCCCCCTCTACCCCTCCCCTGAAAGCCCAATGTAACAGAATTCTTGTTGTAAATTCTTATAAGCCATGAAAAATTGCAGCATTGTTTCTTCCTTGGGTAAGAAAGTTTTGTGAATCTGGTAGATTTTTGGTTACTTTGACAAATTTCATCAGTGAGAGAGCATCAACAAATGAAAAAACTTTGGTCTGTTAAAGAGAAGTTTTCCCAGATTAAATAAAGCACATTCAGCAGTTTTCAGTTGCTGTTCAGCTTTTCTATTAGACTTTTTTCTATTGTTTAACTAGATGCTAGGTAGAGCTAAGAAGGGACCTGTCCTACATTTATGCAAAGCCCATTCTTATCTCTTCTCTCTGAACATTTAATTAGAAACATATACAAATAGCTATGTTTCTTCAACAGACTAGCTAGTACTATCTTCATGTTTAACAGAAATACATATATAGGTATAAACACACCCACAACCCCATAAAACAGGAAGCTGAAAGCAAGTCATTACATATTCACCTTCTGCTTTCCACTGGAAAAAAATGCTTTAGATTAGAAAAACTACAGAAAAAGCAAGATATTTTCCTGGTCAGTTCACCTTAGCAAATGCAGGGACAATTGTTTCACATCTCTTTAGCGTCCTTCAGAGTTTGGTGACAGAAAAACATAGCATTTTCATAAAGTAAAAGATACAAAAATATCTGGAAAATAATCTGGCACTGAAGGCTAAACTGAGTCCATGACTGAGTGTTTTCTTAAATTTCACAGGCTGTTTTTGTATGCCACTTTCAAGCTTTATCTGTATGCACTTCAAATCAAGAAAAGTTTTTTTAAAATCTCATTTATTTTTATGACCTGGTAAGGTCTAGGCAACATCGTCTTGGCAGAATGGCCCTGTCTTAAACCTAATCAGTTCAGGGTAACAGTACAAGCTTTTCCATAAACAAAGAGATCCAACTCACAATGGACAGTTTGTTGTTTGTTTCACTGTCTGGAAAGCAAATTATCTCAGATAAGGCGTATCAATTGCTACTGGTCATAAATTACTGTTGACTTTGACAAGTTGTCAGTGAAAAACAAAAAAGTCATATTTCAAATTTGTTATCTTAAGACAAGGAAAAATTCCTTTAGCCCCAGCAGTAAACACAAACCCTTCAGAACTCTCAGACAAGCATCTACACCTGAAAATGGTCAGAATGAAACCCATTCCAACACAAACCTCGTAAAATATTCTTATTCCATAGGAATAAGAGCAACCCAGGTTGGAAGGGGCCTTGATAGGTCATCTGCTCCAGCCTTCTCTCGGAAAGGGAGCCTAGATGAAATTATTTAGCAATGTCCAATTACATCTTGAAAATCTTCAGTTATGAGGACAGATGATGATCACATCCCTGGGGAGGCTGCTCCAAATATTTTATAAGACATTTAAAGCATTCTGAAATCCCTCCCATTCAAATTCAGTCAATAAATAATAGATTTTAAAAATACATTCACAGTTTGTGACACATTTACACAAAATAGTTGTATCATAAAAACTTTTCTGAATGCTATGTTGGAAAAGGAAAACTGGAGTCCACCAAACCATCTTCCTTACTGCATTCTAATGTCTGTTGAGATAAGCTCCTTGCATATATTTCATTTTCAGAGAAAATGTTTCAGAGAACTGAATTTTTTCTTTCTTGTAGCTGGAAAGAAATTCTGGTTCACTGTAATGCCAGGCTCCAAATGTCTCACAGTTGCCCAGGGAAATTTGTTTCCTGCCCAATGGCTTTGCAGAATGCCTGCACTCTATTTAACTTCAGAAATTCTTTTATATGTGCAACCTTACAATAAAGGATATTACATCTCACTACCGCCAATAGGCATGAAGTAGCTTAGTTATTAACTCCAGTAACTCAATAATTTTCCATTTTCCATTTGTTTCACCTAATGGCCTTCACTCATTCAAAGCGGATTCCCACAGGTATCAAGGCATGCATAATAATGAGAAAACATTTTTCTGAAATAATAGTCCATAATATACTACCTTTACAAAAGAGCACTGTGAAAGAAGGGTCATTCTTGTTATATTGATTTGAAGTTTTTTTCAAAGTGCACTCCTAATCCCTGTTTTAAATACAATCATTTAAATGAAACGTAACAGTAAAACGTAACTGTCAAGATAAGTCTAAACACATTTCTAAAGCCTTCCTCCTCACTCTGCATGGACTACATCATTATAACAAAAATAGTCTCTCTCATTTTAATATTGAAAGAAAAATAAACATCATATTTGAAGTCTGGATTCTTGATTAACATGGCTCAGATATTTGAAGTACACTGTTTTATTTTATTTTTAACTGACATCAGAGTTTACTCCAGTCACTGCTAATCTTTGCGAGATACTGAAACAGATTGTAAAACAAGTAAACAATTACTATTGCCGCAGGAAGTAGAGAATTGAGATGCTTTCAAGAATCAATATGAATTAGCTTGGATTTTCTTTATATAGATTTTTTATTACCACTTTTTTATGAATGCAGGACATAGATTTGTTCTTTTTAGTGCAAGCAGAGCTTCTGAACTATGTCAAAATTTGTCTGTTACTATTGCTGCTGAATCCCATTAAAACTAAGTGGAGGTAGCAGTCATCTTTTTCCTAATTGTGTTTTGTTTTGTTGCCTTACCTGCTGACAAAGATGTCTTAACAG
This sequence comes from Myiagra hebetior, assembly GCA_013397015.1. Classification (NCBI taxonomy): domain Eukaryota; kingdom Metazoa; phylum Chordata; class Aves; order Passeriformes; family Monarchidae; genus Myiagra; species Myiagra hebetior. Next base: position 869,859 of record VWZQ01006580.1, read on the forward strand.
CTTTCAATAAATGAGAAATTTTTGTGAAGAGGTTTTTAAACAGCAAAAATAGTTTTGGACCTTCCTCTAGCAAAGTATCTCAACATTCATGGAAAAATTAATAATATTTCCAGCAGATAAGATCTGCTTTAAAATCCTCTATATTAGTAATGTCTCACATGTGGGATTTCTTTTTTATATCCATCATTGGGGTGGTACTCAAAAAGCTGGATGGATCTCACATCTACATTCAGCTGTGCCAAGAAGCAGATAAGAAAGAATTTTTACTCCCATTTTAGAGTTAGTACAGAAAAAAGAAATATAAATACTATAGAACAGATTTTGAAAATAACTACATACATTCTCAAGATTAGACAACATTACAATCTCCAAACATTTGGAGACTCTTCAGTTTGTCAGAGAATTAAAAACACAGTTCTATTTTCCTAAAAGTGGTATGAAGCAGTGCCACAGAGACAAGAACAGAACTGTTGACAGCATCAGTTTCTCTCTGTACTCCTGAAGGCTGCATCCTAACCCTACTGAGGCCCAGAAAATGCACAGCAGCCTAATTTGCTTTTTGCAATTACTGCATTCCCGCTCCCCTGGTAAAGGACCTCATATTGTTAGATATCCTAATTGCTAAACTGACACACTACATTTGTAATGCAAAGCAATTTACATTTGTATTGCAGTTTTTCATCCAATTTCTTTTATTCCAAGGAAGAGGTCACAAAAATCCACTATAGGATTACTCATCAGCCAGAGACTATTTGAGTTCTGCACATTTATGTCTCCAGATTGAAAGGATGAATCACTCTGCAACATCATTTCTGCATATAGACCACAGCTCCCTATCAGGAAATATGAATGAATTTGAATTTGATCCACCAGGGCCTCATCTGTTTCAAAATCCCACACTCAATACAACTGGCATATTTTTCATCTGTGTCTCTCATCTCCTTAGCTGACATACAGGAACATTTCTTTAAAAAAACTCAAAACATAGTTTGATGACAATTTCAAAAAGAAGTACCCTTACTGAGAATTAAGAATGAAAAAAATACCATTTATATACAATTGAAACAGTGATATAAATTGACCTCATTAATTCTTCCAGTATCTCTGGAGTTGTTCAGGGTTCAAACTGAAACTTCAGTATTAAATACTTATTAATAGTACATGTCACTTTCACCACAGTTTTAGGATTTCAGTTGAATCTGAATTTTCTTGTCTACATCTATGACTGAAATAGACTTGCTTCAAGTGCTGCCTCTCCCCAGGAAAAAACTAAGGTGCAAAAATATACAAGAAACACCATTCAGAACAAAGAAACTTGATACTCCAGGTGAGATTGCATTTAACAAATAAGCAGAACCAAGATATTTCCCAGTGAAAGAAGCTTCTTAATTCAGCAAAACCTCTTCTTCATTAATGGCTTGGATGCAGGACTCAAAGGAACACTAAGGAAGTTTGCTGATGATACTAAACTGGGAGGAGCTGTCAACTCCTTTGAAGGCAAAAAAGCCCTGCAGAGAGACCTCAACAAATTAGAGAGCTGGGAAACACGAGCCATATGAAGTTGAAGAAGGGCAAGTGCACCTGGGATGGGGCAGTCCTGGATGAACAGAAGGACTGGAGAATGAGATGCTGGAAAGCAGTGCAATGGAAAGGGACCTGGGGGTCCTGGTTGACAGAAAGTTGAA
>VWZQ01006580.1:871705-955318 GCA_013397015.1 Myiagra hebetior
GCCAGATGGGCAAGGGAGGGGATTGTCCCACTCTGCTCTGCACTGGGGTGGCCTCACCTCAAGTCCTGTGTGCAGCTTTGGGCACCACAATTATAAGATTATAAGATATTAAGCTACTAGAGAGCATCCAAAGGAGGGCAACAAGGAGGGTGAACCGTCTTGAGAGGAAGCCATATGAGAAGCAGCTGAGGTCACTTGTCTTTTCAGCCGGGAGGGGAGGAGACTGAGGGGAGACCTCATTGTGGTCTTTAGCAGGGAAAAGACAAGGGCAGGCACTGGTCTCTTCACTCTCATGACAAGTGACAGGATGCAAGGAAATGTCCTGAAGTCATGTCAGGGGAGGTTTAGGTTGGATATTAGGAAAGGGTTATTCACCAGTGGCTAGACACTGGAACAGGCTTCCCAGGTAACTGGTCACAGCATCATCCTGGCAGAGTTCAAGAAGAGTTTGGTCAATGCTCTCAGGCACACGGTGTGACCCTTGGGATGTCCTGTGCAGGGACAGGAGTTGGACTTGATGATCCTGATGGGTCCCTTCCTATACAGAATATTCTACAATTCTATGATTGCCAGTCTTCAATAAGGCCAAAACTATGAAATGTATGGGAACTTGCCATCCCACCACACACAGAACTCCACTTCACTTCTTCTGTTTTGTAGATGTAGAAAGTTTTTTCCCTCTGAAGTAACCAGGCTGTTTGACACTACAAGTACTGCAACATGAGCATGTAAAGCTAAAGATTTCCATTTCCTTTGACCCCCTTATCTTCATGTCTCAAAGCATCCTCAGGGATATTCTAATCCACAAATTTACAAAAATTAGAAACTTTTAGATACTGTTAGCTTCCAATTCTTTAGCTAACTCATTAAAGCTACAGTAAAATGTGGCCTATGGAGTTTCACTGTTGTAACTGTGCCATGTAAAAACAGCATTCTGAAAGAGCAAACACCTCTTTGCTTATAGAGCAGGACTCATTTTCTTCTCCATGGAGCAGGACCACAGGGTCCTTCATGTGCCTGTGCTTTGCAAGCACCTACTTAAGGGCAAAGCAGATATTTTCTGAGTACACAAACGCATGACCTAAGTGAATGGGAGTCTCTGAGGATAGTATCTCTTCCATTGCCCAGCTGCTATCTTCTTCAAATGGTTACATTAAGTCCCCAAAATAGTTTTATCTACTAATAAAAAACCTGTATGAGGGCACTGTCTTTCTTCACATTAGGAAAGTATTTGTTTAAGTAAAGCCTTGAAATAAAAATCTCAATCCTGCTGCGACTGTATATTGTTTAATGAGTTTACTACAAGTGAAGAAAGAAGTGCACTTCTATAAATTTTGCATGCAGTGCCTGCTCTTTTCTGAAATTCCTTATCTTAGTTCATATGCTTTCTTTTTTAATAAATGAAATAAACCTTAAAGTTCCGTATCAGCTTTATATCTACAACTGAAGCAAAATTCATGTTTTATTGAACTAAAAATGCAACCAAGGATGTTACATTTAATATGTGAAACATATAGGTCACTAGAATAGAACATTTTTATGATTTATTATCACTTTATACTTCTGAAGATTCTTTCAATTTATGTGTGGTTATGTCAAAAAGGGATTTAAAAACTTTTACCTTGTCTCCACTCAATGATAATGTAACAGAGAAAATAAAAAATAAATACTTGAAATGAAGGTATAATTAAGGTATAAACATTTTCAATCATTAATTCAAGAGGAGGCTTTAGTATTTCTTTTGATCCATATTTTAGACAGAACTTATTGCTGTCATACTTAAGCTTATGCTGTAGTGTATCTATGCATGTGCACTCATCACAAATACAATGGAAATTCAATGAGTAGCTTTGAGGCAAAAGAATTTGATTACAGAGCATTTGGAGAGGAAAAACAGTTTCTCTAACACTTTGTATTATAGCATGTACAAGTTACAGAAGCAGCAGTTAACCTCTAAATCTGTGATATTTTTGAGACAAATAAAAAGAAAAAAAATATCTTTAATAGGGTTGTTTGTTAACAACCTAACCTATAACAGCTAGAACTTCTACCAGAAAGAATATGTATGAAGTCACATCTTAAGGGATGAAACAACATCTCTTCAATAAGAGCTACTTTGCAGTCAATATCTGATAGAAAGCTACTACTGAAATAATTTCTTCACTGTGACACTAACATATTCAGTCTTAAAAAAAAAAAAAATCCACCTTCATAAAATGTTAAGCTGTTCTCTGCAAGGCTCAACAGTAATGCGCTAAATGCACTAGTCCAATAGTTTTCCTCTGCCCTTCCTCTTAAAGGATTACAATGAAGTGTATATCTGATGAAGCCAGAGATGAATTATTGGATACGGATCCTTGAGGGCAGAATTGCACAGATATCAGATTCACAGATCAGGTCAGGACAATCATCTTCACAGCTCTATGAAGACAGTTGTTGGCTTAGAATCATATCCAGCTATACAGTTTCTTGTCAGTAGATAAGAGGATTTTGAATTCAATAAGTACATGCAAATGATCACTTGGGCACCAAATTTAACTTAAATACCACATTTTTTATAAGTTATTATAAAATACATGCTCAACCAAGTTGAAACTCAAAGTATTTCATAGCATCATTCAGAGTCATAGCATCATCACCCTTAAGAATCTGTCCATAGGCCAGTACCGAACACCACTAAACGACCTACCCAAGTGTCACATCTACGCAACTTTTAAATACCTCCAGGAATGGGGTCTCCACCACTTCCCTGAGCATCTTGTTCCAATGCTTGGCAACCCTTTCAGACGTGAAGTTTTTCCCAATATCCATCTAAAACGCCCCTAATGCAATTTGAAGACATTTCCTCTTGTCCTATCATTTGTTACTTGGATGAAGAGACTGACCTCTATCTTGCCACTGGTGGGATATATATAGAGAGAAAGTTCCCCTGAATCTCCTTTTCCCCAGACTAAACACCCCCAGCTCCCTCAGCCACTCCTCATCAGACCTGTGCTCCAGACCTTCACCAGCTGTGCTGCCCTTTTGTGGACACGCTCCAGCCCCTCAATGTCTTTCTTGTAGTGAGGGGCCCAGAACTGAGAGCAGGATTTGAGATGTGACCTCACCAATGCCGAGTGCAGGGAGACAATCTCTGCCCTGGTCCTGCTGGCCACATTATCTAGTGCAATTTAGTGTATAATATTCTCAAAACTATGTCCTATATGCATTTCTCTTTAAAGCACACATGCTGAAGAACAGCCTTGCAGCCTGCATGTGCCATTCCTAGACAAGTGAGCCTCAAAAGGCAGAAAGACTTGTCCTAAAACGTAAGTTAAACAGGTCACCTTGAAAAGTCAGTGAATTTCATTTGTTCCCATTTTCTAATATTAAAGAACTCTCTGGATGCAAAGTCCCTGGCACAGCATTATCATTACTGAAAGTTTATCCTTTCAAGATTTACATGATATTTTCAAATTATATTCCTTTAAGTTATGAACACATGATCAACTTACCCCTTCCTCCTTTCCAGAAGAAGGAGGCTAAGGAAAAACTCATTAAAAGGGTGGCCAAATAGTTGCATTAAGTGAATCAGCAAAGCGGGAGTAACTGTTTAGAACTACATCTCTCAAAGCTTTCCTAGACCCCCTCCCCAATAACAAGCAATTTGTCACTCACAGATAGAAGCCGGACAGTGAGTGGAGAGTGGCACACCTTCAAAAAAATACCCCATTGGTCAATTATTGAAACCATCTTCTTCCACTGTCGAGCTACTGTTAGGCAAAAAATTACAGTACATCTATACACAGCCCACAGCTTCAGTTGTACAGTTGAATTTCAATTATGAAATTGAAGTCCAATAACTATCTCTGCCTTTTCGCCGCTAGTAGTCATTACTACACCTCAGTGCAAATGATCCAGTCATCCAAGCCCTTATAAACAAGTCAAAATACGTTACTTAGCACTCATTCCATATTAAAAAGTAATGCACATAAAACCAATGAAATGTAATTGATTATCACAAAAATAATACATTTTACAGTAAATTAATTAGCTGAAACAGGTCAATAGATGTAAAAATGTGTTAAAGAAAAGCTACTGAGGAAAAATCAATTTTGAGTAACAGTGTTAATAAAGAAACAGCCAGCTACCAAACTAAGCTAGCCCAGATCTTACATTCTGGAATCACTTTCCAGAACATTTTAAAGGATCCCCTGCAACCTATTTAAGTCATACAGGAATTCAAAGGGTTATTGAACATTTATGCAGCTCATAATATCCTTACTAGGTTTACGTTCTTTCTTTATCCTTATGATACAGGTATTATGTACAGTCAGTAGAAATGGATCTGAGCACAAACCACAGCAAGACAGAGAGGAAAATCAGTGGGAGATTTTCCACCATTCTATGTCTTTAGTATTTGCTCTCTCCCTAAATTCATACTTGTGTTTCTTAGTTTCCAGGACATGAAGCAAAATCTGTATACTCTCAAGATGAAAAAGAAAAATGCTGTAAAGTACGGCAGGAAAAGAAAATCTGGGTGTCCAGCTTTAATCCCTTCCTTTTTACATCCACCCACTGTCACCATTACTTTGCTGCATCTGTTCATGGACACTGAGAAGTGTTTTTAGAAAGTAGTTTGATTTGGGGTTTTGGTGGGTTTTTTACATTTAATGTAAAATACTCCAGTAAAGAAAGGTAGTCCAGCCCCAAAAGATTTCAAAAGGATCATATCTAAACCCCATCTTTAAGCACAAAAACCAACACAGTCTAAAATATAAAGCATTGACATGTCCTCATAACAATTCTGCTCAATCACAAGACCCACAGATTTTCAGCTATATTAAAAAATGGTCTTAACCCATACTATGGTTTACACATGCAAGCAATAATATTTCTAGCATCAAAATCCATGGGAGTTAATTTTTGCAAGTACAACATGCTTCTCTGTTATTTTTTTGCATGCAAAACCGTCCCATGGGTGAATTAAAAAAAAAAAAAATTACTCAAGCAAACAAAAGAAACTGAAAGTTTCACACTGGGAAAATGGCAGGTCGGATATTTAAGAATTGTTCTGATATGATTACATGGAATAATTAAATTAAAAAAAAAAAAAGAGCATTCACTAACTTGCAGGAATGGTCTCCCTTGAGGCTTGAGCCAGCAAAACACTCACAGGGCCGCTGACTCCAGCAGAACGGCTCACTTATTTTGAGCTAAGCAGAGTTAAATGGATTGAACCCTTGATTAATAAACGGAGCTAATAATACAGGATGAAATTAACTTGCAAACCTTTCTGCTTTTGATTGAACCGTGCACACAATGGTTTATGGGCATTTCTACCCTCTTTATAGACTACTGTTTATTCTGATCTTTTTTTGTAAAACAGAGAGAAAATACTAAGCTCCCATTGACTTTTATTTTCTAACAGAAATTATAAGCACACAGAGAAAAGATCAGATCTTGCTCCAAGGCAGTCAAGACACCACAGTGAACAGATCAGGTATACCTCAGAACTTCTTTTCAGTGATGACTACTTTTGGAGTACAAATTTATACTGTATTTATATCCTTGCTTAGTTGTCTTCCTATGAAGTGAACACATGCCGACACTTTTTGTAACCATAATGACTAATATTTAACAATAATTTTATACTTAGATATTAGACAACCTCGTGGTATTTTTATGTATATACCTTTTATTTACAAGACTGTGGGGGTTTTCATGTGATATATTATTAATCTGAAATAATATTTACATATTACACTAACTCTTCTTAACATTGAATGAGATCTTACACTAAGAGTAAAATATAGACCATTTATCTGCATTTTAATTTCTATTATTACTATAACCTACCTCCCCAGAGATTGGTGTCTCATATAGATTAGCACAGATCTGAAGATCATGATAGATAAAACAGATGACACTGGAACTCAGGAGCTCCATGTGGTTTATGAGAATTAAGGCTTAAGATAGAATGTTTGAGAAAAAAAAATATCTGAAGAAAAATACATGCAATCTGGTACTTCACTGTTTGTTGAAAGACTGAAAATTTAATTAACCATGAATTAGAAACAATTTCTTTGCATGCATACCAAAATTAAATGTAACGGCCAACAGTTCAGCAAACCAAATTAAAAAGTTTATTTTTTTTAGTTATCCAAAGACTTGCTTTTGAGATAATACATTTTCAGAATGTTACGTTTCGGCCTTGTGGTGAGCACAAATATTTTTACAGAGAAAACTGTCCAGCAAATTACTTCATACAGACTCCACTTTGTTTTCAGAGACTGAAATACATTTCTAAGCTTTTTCTTGCTTGTTGAGGTGTATTGAACAACTACATTTTTCTTTACAGTGAAGTTACTCTCATATTTTAAAATTGGCCTTTCTATTTTAGGACTGTGTTTATCGAAAAACATTTATTCCATTTGTAGTTTTGTGTTTAGTAATAGGTCAAAGCCTCTGGGGTTTCACACTTGAATGAATTACATCCTGGGGAATCCTGTGTACTGGGAAAGCCAGACTAATTAACATAATCAAACATGTCTCAGTAAAACCAGTATCTAAAACTACAGTGATGTCATATCCCATCACAACACCCTCTTAAAATGATGGAATGTTCGAACTGGCAATACAAGTGTGGTAAAGGACTACATACATGAGGTCTTTATTCCTTACCATTATGATACATGTGGTTTTCAACTGTCAGTTCGGAAGCCAACCCAGTGCTTGTAAGAAAGTTAAGAACTCTTACTTTGTTGCTGAATGTATCATTATAAAACATTTTGGGTTTATAGATTCCCATGTTTGAACATTGGAGCCATCATTGACTTGAACTGAATCTCAAGGATCATCAGATTTTACCCAGTGGCTTCTGGACCAAACCCAGAACATACAACAGACCTAGATCTAAAGAATTTAAAAGTGATAAGTTCTGATCCCTCTTTAGATATTTCAATCATTTAATTGCTTCAAAGTAGGATTATTCTTCTTTTTTTCTGAATTCATCTTTTATCAGGTTACAATCCTGCCAATTTACTACCTCTACTTATTTTAAACTTTAAAATTTTTACTTTGACTTCAAAATTGCTTTTACTTCACACAGGTGTCTAAAGACCTTTCAGTTTCTTGCAAGGTGAACTTTAATCTTATATTTAAAAAGTATTCCAAACTAACATTCTTGTAGCTCTTTTCAGAAACCCTTCAAATTTGTCAGCTGCCTTTTTTACAGAATGATTAAACATATTGAACCATAGTGTGTTTATGCCTGGGCATACGAAAATGATAATAATAACTTCTCATGACTACAACTATGATTAGTTTGTCTTAATATTCAAGAATAAAACTATCACACCAAAAAGCACATTAATTCATTCCATATGTGCACTTTGGTTCTTCTGTGTGAATAATTTGGAATAGCTGCATTATCTTGCATTCAGTTGTATAAATTGTGCGTTAATAAACTGAGGTAGTCTATAATATTGACCTATCTTATTTATTGCTGCCCAAATATACAAAGTTTTTCAAGTATCCCTGTTTTTGGAACAACAAAAAAAAAATACACTGTTACGATCTGCATTACGAACATCATCTTCCAGTAACCTTAAAGCATTTTTGCTTCACAGGCTACTCCTGGTGAACATCTCTCAAGCTCATAAATACAAGTGACTTCCTTTCATACCTAAATCATGGTTGGACCAGAGATACAGTAGCTATCCAGCTTGCTGGTTGTAAGGAGAATTAGAGATTGACATTAGAATATTTTGCTGAAAATTTTATTTCAACATACTAATGTTTTCCATTTGTGAGGAATGTACTTCAATTAACCTCCGATACTACTGAAAGTAAATGATGCAGCTCGGTTTTATGTGCATATGGTACACACATACCAGCTATCATCTTTTGAATGATGACCAACATTATTTGATGTTTTTATCCAGGTATATGAGGCATATATAAATAAACAACACTACTATTTAAGACAGAATCTCCGTGGATTCTGGTTTTAAAACGGATGCTCAAACAAATCTCACCTTTCGATCTATTGTAATTGCCAGAAGTATCAAGAGATACCATAATGATCTTCTAAATATGGGACAGAGCCATTTGTTTAGCTTTTTATAATAAGCAGGTAAGACTACCAATAATGATATGGAAAGACTAAAAAGATGCTAATTAAAATAATAGTGAATGAAAACATTTAAAACAATTAGGGAATATTTTACCAAAGTTTGAAGTCAACAGTATACATTTGAGTGTTTTGTTGAACTGGAACCTTTTATAAATTAAGGTGTGCAAATTAAATTGTTTGAATTCACTCAGAAGAGAATATTTTAATATTCAACACTACCCACAGAAAATTTTCAAAAGCTTGAAAACAACACTCCTATTTAGCAGAATAAAATAATGCAACAGTAAACTGGTTTCCCACAAGGATTTTGAGAAGCTTGAACTCTGTATATCTAAAGTGTAGCCTGCACTTATAATTATAGAACTGTTCCTATTGGAGACGTGGAGAGTTCGGGATGGTAGTTTTAACTAACAGCACCATAAGAAAAATGCATTTACCTCAGTAAAAATAAATTAAATGTTAGACCAATTCATTGTTGAAGTGCATAATGCACAAAGATAAATAGCACATGGAGAAGCAGCCTCACTGCATACTTATTTTAAGGGGAAACATAATAATCAACTGTTCTAAATACACAAAGTACTCCACTGATTCTGTGGAGCACCTGCATTGACAGACTGCCCTTGAGCAAATAGAGGGCTTCTTTAGTTTGTTTGTTATTGTGCTTTCAGTTGAGGGTTTCTTTCAACAAGTTTCTTTCATGATCATTGTTGACATCCAAGGCTAAAGAAAGAACAAAAACAAAAGGATCAACTTTTTGCAAAGTGGACCTTGAAACTTAGAGCATCCCTACTCTACTAACTTCTACTAAATTAAAAAGTTCAGGAAGAAGAGGAAAATTTGTTAGTGATATTCTAGTGCATTCTTTTCCATACACTTGATAGGTATCAACAGAGAAATCCCAACTGGCTCTAAAATGTGTGGTAGGCATTAAAATTTAGTGATACCTGCTGTGAACAACCTTGAGGAAGACCTAAAAAAAAGAATAAGAATATTGTGAAAATGGACAATATAAGTTAAGAACTGTGGTGAAAGCTGTATGTGGGATATATTTGAAATTAAAAAAAAAAAAAAGAAAAAAAAAAGGACAATATACCTGGAGGTGGAATATGATTGCTTTCAATGTTTCTAATGAAATACCCTATTTCTAACTCACACCTATCTTTGGATATAAGGAATGCATAAAAACCCTGTTTCTAATTTCTTTCCTCCACCTTCTCTACTAGATGACCTTTTAATCTTTTCTTTTTCTATTCTGTTTTAAAAGTTGTTCTATATTTCAGCCTCTCTCTTTCCATCTTCCTTTTTCTGTAATGAGTTTATAATACTTCCCTCAAATTTCAGTTTCTTTTACTTTGCTTCATGTGCCTTATCTTGCTGAACCTTTGCCTTTTTCCACATCTGCTTCCGTCTTTGGCACTTAAGGTTTCTATGGCATTTTAATAGTTTTAATAAGAGTCTAGCATGAGATAATTGTGTGGGCTGTGCAACCATTGGAGCTGCACATGTAGTAGGGCTGCCATCTAACACAAGTTAGTGGCTACAGGAAGAAAAAGACATCAGATCATACTGAGGCAGTCAAGAAGAGGGGGATAGGCCCAGTCAGATAATGTTCACAAATGTAGGGCTCTGTCCTGAACTGGTCCCCTCAGATTTCTCTTTTCAGTGGCTCTCCCAGACATGACGTGGGTGTTCAAAGGCCATTGTCTTTTAGGCTCACAGAGCACCCCTACTTTACAATCTCATACATATTTTCCCCTTCTGCACTTCTGAAGGTGTAGCCCTTCCTACAAATCCTTCATTTTTCTTTTTGCACAAACCATACAGATTCCCACAAGAATTTCTCAAACAATATTTCTCAATATCAACTCATAAAGCCTTAGCACCTGGATTGCATGCAATGTTGTTTGGTTTCTCTGACAATAAATGTAATCATGTCACTTTCCTACTGCTACCTGTGTACTAGCAACCTTATTCTCTGTCCCTCCTTGTTCTTATGAGTAACTTTCCAGCTTTTTCCCTCTTCAGATGTTCTTTCCCTTGTTCATCCCATAATCCCTTCCATTCTTCTTCCCAGTCAAACTTGCAAACTCTTTGGGTTTCCCTATTAGTCCAACTTATGTCATTAGATCACCTTTCTTTTCTGAAAAAGTCAATTAGAACAGGATATACTTTTTCTGCGTCAATCTGCACTGTACTTTCAAAAACGGGACTGAAATTCAGAGAGGTGGGTTTCTCACCCCCGCTCACCCATTTCGTAAGAAAAAGCATTCCACCAGACCTACAGCCGAAGCAGACGCGCCCCTCTTTCCCCAGCCCTTTCCGAGACCCGAGGCTCAGTGAGTTCACCCCATCCCTCTGACGGTCGCTACCCCGTGTAGGCACCGACTCCGCCGCCCCTGCCCCGCGGGAGGGAGGGAAGGCTCTCGGGCAGGGCAGTTCTGAGCGCAGGCATCACCTGCCGGTCAGCGGAGCCCTCCCCGCTCCCCGCGGGACATCTCCCCCGCCCGGGGCAGCCCCTCCAGGCGCCCTCTGGCAGCAGCCGCCGCGCCCGGTCCCGCCCCGCGCCCTCCGCGGCCGNNNNCAGCCCGCCCGCCCGCGGGGAGCCGCGCCGCCCCAGCCCGCCGAGCCGCGCCGCCGATGCCGCCGATGCCGCCGATGCCGCCGTTCCCGGGCTCCGCCGCCTCTCCGGGCAGCATGGCCCGGATTAGGTACCTCCGCGCCGCTGTCTCGGGCTTTTATCTGTGGGAAGCTGCTGTACTGCTCAGGTGAGTTGCTTTCTTTGGGGAACTAGAGGTGTCTCCCTTCCCGGGTTTCGGGCTGGTGAAATGCCTGGGACGGGTGCGGACAGCCGCCGCGGTCGCCGCCTTTCCTCACCCCGAACGCCCGGCTGCCTTCGGCACCCAGGCTGTGGGCACAGAAACTAAATGGGTGAGCTCCATGCTTCCTGAACGGCTTCGTAACATTGCCCTGTCCCGAATCTGATCTTGCATTTTACAAGCAGGAGGTTGTGTACTTTCTTCACCTGCTCGCAGATAGTTTCCCTGTAAGATCTGTGAATTTTATCACTGTTTTTAGCAGGAGTTGTAACTTCATTGATATTGAAAATTCTTAAGGTGCAAAGTGTCTACCTGTAAAAGTTATAGAAGATGATCTGAGTTGGGAATATATAGACTTCTTTATTACTGTCAGCTCTTATCAGCAAAAGGAAAATCAAAGATTGCGTTAGGTCAGAAGTCTTGGATAGAAGCAGAAAAACACTAGCTGGGTGAAGAGAGGACATGGTCTACAGAAGTTCCCCTAAGAGGGAAAGCATTTGCTGTACTACCGACAGTCTAGGATTTGTATTATGAAAGATGGCAACATATCCATAAATTATGACCGGAGTGGAATACTGAGGTTCATACGGCTTTCTCTACTTTCTGCCCAGCACACTCTTTCTAGCTGAAGTAATGTTATTATATCAAGGCAAACATTCTTTTAATACATAGCACTGCAAGTGTGGTGATACCAGGCTAAAATGAACTTGAGTCCTCTGTGAGGGAAAACTTTAAAAGAAAAATCACACATGTAAAGAAAGAGACTTCAGTGTCATCATATATTCACTGCTAATGCTGTTAGCCATGCTTGTTATCAACAAACATTCTAGCTCCGCATCACAATAAACAAACTATGACATATAATATGACAGTGCCAAACTATTTTAAGAATCACATTGTTACTTAACAAAGACAAAAAAAGGAAACTTATATTTGAAAAGAGAGTTTGGGGATTATACACGTAAGGGATTTATAACCATGAAGCTAAATCAGGAGCATGTCGTGCCCCAAAATGATGGCACACTTCACAAGTGCTCACAGGTTTATAGCAAATCTTTCCTTTTTGAAGTTAATTTAATTACATGCTTTGCATCAACATATGCAACATAAATAGTTTATAATGCAATTTTATTGTAATTGTGCCTCAAATAGATTTTAAGAAACTTGGTCACATGGTATGAGATTGACGCTGGGAGGAAAAAGTCAATGCATGTATATTACACTTAAAATTTTGCAATGTGTTTAATGTTTAGTGTAAGTGACCAAATCCTTGTATAGTGTAGGCAATGCAAGCAGTACTATGCTATTATTATTCTATTTCAATGTACTTACAGAACTTATTTTTCCTCTGCATATTATTCAATGCAAATGCCATCCTACTGTTGAATTGTTTATCCTTTATTTTAATGATATACAAACTCTTATTCCAAGGGGAAAAAAATCTATAAAGTCAGTTATGAAAAGGATACAGGTATTTTGCATCACATACCTCTGAACTAATATTTAATTGTTTCCAAATGTACACAGATATCTTATTTAGCATAAATTCAAACTATCCTCTTCAATGTCCTGATAACTGTGGTATTGTAACCTTTCTCTTTCTGCTCATAAATAGTTCATTTTATCATAATGAACATGGTTACTGTGCACAAGGACTACATGGTTGGAGAAAGGGGTCAGAAAGCTGTTCATAATCTATGTATATCTTCCATATCAATCTCAAAATAGAGACTGCTGATGACTTTAGGTCTAGCAAAAATACATGAGAAACCTGAGTCAGTGCAAAACACATAGGAGTCTTCTCAATGCTTTAAAATGGGGGAAAAAATTAAAAAAAAAATATTAAAACCTGTAAAATTCTCAACTCTCCTGACGCCATTAATTTTATTTCTTTTCCAACTTAAGCCTTGTGAAATGATTTCCACTGGAGCAAAGGGAACAGGGAATAGTAGACCCAGACTCGAGTGTTAGCACCTATATAACACTTGATGAGAAGATGGATGTTCTTGAATTTCTAGGAACAGTCAAACCTTAAGTGGTTTACTTGCTTGCACATTTTGGAAGAAATAATGTTATCTCCTCTTACATTATGCAACTTTGAAACTTTTCTGCTCTTCTTTAATAAACTGAAGGCTGTGTGAGAAAACTGAATGAAACTAACAGGAAAAACCTTCATTACTTGTCCAGCAGCCCTGAGGCTATTTAAAATTAATGTTTAAATTATATGCCTGTGAAGATAGAAAAAGGATGTTTTTCAGTATAAATTTAGACTTGCTACTTTAATGAGCAAAGTCTCGAGATGCATGCTTCACAAGAAGAAACTTCACCTGATTTATTTTTTTTTTAATTTTTAATTTTTCATTCCACATCAGAAGACCCTTCAAATTACGACTGAAACAAGATGTATATTGGTCATTATAGGATCTAATTATTAATTTAAAATAAAGACATTGTAGGAAAAAAAAGAACATTTGAAGAGCAATGAAGCTGGCAAAGGGTCTAGAGAGTAAGTCTTGTGAGGAGCAGCTGAGGGAGCTGGGATTGTTTAATTTGGAGAAAAGGAGGTTCAGTGGGCACCTTATTGCTCTCCACAACTCCCTGAAAGGAGGGTGTAAGCCAGGTGAGGATTGGCCTATTCTCCCAGGTAGCCAGTGACAGGACAAGGTGAAATGGCCTCAAGCTGTGCCAGGGAAGATTCAGATTGGATATCAGGAAGAATTTCTTCATGGAAAGGGTGATAAAGCATTGGAATGGGCTGCCCTGGGGGGCGGTGGAGTCACCATCCCTGGAGGTGTTCAAGAGATGGATAGACATTGAACTTAGGGCTGTGCTCAGGTTGAGAAGGTGGTGTTTGGTCAAATGTTGGACTTCATGATCTTGAGGTCTTTTCCAGACTTAATGATTCTGTGATTATCTGTAGTCTTTCATAATATTGTGCATGTTTGTACTACTATGTTATAGATTAACACACGTATTAATAATATATTAATAGATTTTAAACATGAAAAACAATGGTTCAAGCACATAAAACTCTGGTTTATGCAATATATTTGGGGATGGAGAGAAAAGCTATTATCAAATTCTGGTTTTTGCAATATATTTGGGGATGGAGAGAAAAGCTATTATCAGACCCAAAAGAAAAAAAATATTACTTATTAATATTACTACCAGTCCAAGCCTGAATGTGGTACTAAGAGGGTCCAGATGTAAAAAAGAGGGCAAAATATAGGAAAAAGAATGTAATTTATCCTAAAAATAACTGTAATTTTCTACAGAAGAAAGAAAAAAATTCTGAGATATGGTTTGAAGTTATAATAATGTCTAAGACTTGAGTATTCTTCTGAGTTTTAAAAAAAGTAATAGTGTTAAAAAAATCCTCTGGATTTGCCTGAATTCCAAGAGGTCATGATGAAAGCAAGATCGTATTTGTAGAGTCAACACGAAAATCAGATTTGTGAGTCAAACAGTTTTATAAGAGCTCAGGAACTTCCATGAACACCAGCATGGATCTATTAGAACTGCATTGTCAGGGACTTGCCAGGGATTTGCTTTTCCCTTAAAGGGAGCAGCGTATCTATTTTATATGTAGAGCTGTGTGTGGGGAAAGAACAGGGTGAAAAGGTAGGGGGCACTGTGGAAATGCAAAATAGATTGTCCCTATGTGGTGTTTTGTTACTTATCCATATTAGCATAGACCAAGAATCATGCTACAATTAGATTGCCTCTTTCCTTGTTTGTTTCACTACTCCATCGGACTTACACTGAAGGAAACAGTATCACAGACACAGATAATTGCTCTTAAAAACCAGATTTTTGTGGAAAATAACTCCATGCAACTTAACTTTGGGGCATAGCTGAGTTCACAGTAAAGTGATTTTGAAATTTTTCCTGCATTTCTTTGCAAATTGATTTCAGGTGAATAGCTATAAGAAGCAGAAGTCATTATCCTTTAAGCCAGTATTAGTTCCTTCAAATAATGAAAGCTTAAAACTATTAAATCTGACATAGCATCACAGAGATCTTTGAAAATAAGGATTTTCAGGTGTTCTAATGAGGCTTCAGTAGTTTATTAATATGTTAAGAATTAGACCTACAATACTACTCAAGAAATAAAAGAGTTTGTTAAAATCAAGATGTGGATAAAAGTGTGTAAAAGAAAATCTATTAATTCAAGATGACAGCACTGAGGCACAGTACCATTCCTCAGCAGCCCAGACTCAATTTGAAAGATAGTTTCTGTGGAAAAAAAACNCTGAGGCACAGTACCATTCCTCAGCAGCCCAGACTCAATTTGAAAGATAGTTTCTGTGGAAGGTCTAATGAAAAGCACTTAGAACATCTCAGGGAGTAGCAAGGGAAGGGTAGGCGAGCTGGGAGTTCAGACTCCCAGCAGGAAGGAGCAGGATTCTGCCATAAGTGTCGTCAGTCCCACAGCACTTGTACAAGAGAAGAGCAGTTCAAACAGTCCAAATTGATGGGCAAAGTTGGTAATTAAGAGATATATCCAAGGTCAAAGGCAAAGGGTCAGGTCAGCAGGTCAGGCTCATGATCAAAATTATGAAGGTACAAGCCTGAGTAAAAGTATGCTTGCACACTCTCATGCCAAGACCAAGAGAATCTCCCCAGCATTTCTGAGGGTAAAAAAAAAAGATAAACACGGATAAAAGAAAAAAAAAACAAGTCCTGAGAGACGACTGAACCCCTGCTGAGGGTTCTACAAAACTGATACAAGCAGCTGTGTTTCAAGGCTTCGTTACCAGAGCTCACACTGAGCCCAGTCAGTAAAACTCCTGTGATGAAGCATCCTTCTAAAAGTCTAGGAGGAGAGCATCAGTACCTTTAGGGAAGCACTGTACTTTCCAAAACTCAGACAAAAGTGACAAAAGGGGATTTTGTGACCAAGAATATGTAACTCAAATTCTCTTGTATTTCAGCTCTACCAATTTCTCTTGTATTTCTGTACCACTGTAGACACTGAAATTCCTTCATATCAAATAGGAGTTTCTCGATGAGTACAAATTTGATTAGGGCTTTAGCTATCCATTCTTTATTTCAATAAAAACTTGGTTATTTTTCTAAATGATTACCATCTTTATAATTTCAGGAAAGGATTATGAATGTATTTTTTGTGTTTATAGTACTATAAACTGTAAAAAAATTAAATAGCATAGAAATTTCAGTTAAACCCATGAATCTTTCAATTCTTACAATGCTAATGACATTTTCTTACTTTTCAACCTCTCCTAATTCCTTCCTAGCCAATTGATGATAACAACAACTGAAAGCAAGTAATATTGTGAGATAAGTACTGCACTTCTGTATGGTGATAAATGTAGTAGTTCCTCTACCAGATTAATCTTGTCCAGGCATCCTAGGAATCCTGACAATCAGAGAAAATGAAAATTTTTACAAGATTAGAGCTTCTTATTTTAACAGATTCAGAATACAGGCTTCAAATGACCTTACTGAGTATTACGTAATAATACCTATAGGGAATTATTCCTGCAAATCAGCTTTTCTCAAGTAATGGATGATGAAGAGCCCTTGTGTGTGGTGTTGCTTCTTGTCCTTTTTACTGCTTTTCCTACTAATTGTCATGATGTTTAGTGAAAGAATCAGTAAAGGGACATAGGAAATAGAAGATATCGCTTTCACTGATACATTGGCATCATGAATAGGTCAAGTAAAAGGCACCTTTTTGAGATCAGCTACCAGCAAAAAGGGAACATCTCAGAGAGCAAGAAAATGCACAGTAAAAAACTATGTTTAGCAAGAATGCAAGACCAAAACAGAAGAATGAGAAGAGCATTGGGAAGCAGAATATTTTGCGCAGTAAAGTCAAGAGCAAAGGGTGGGAATCTTAATGCCTGTACTTTTTTTCTAGCTCAATCCATTATTTTTATGGCTTCAGAGGCAATATTATCCTACCTTGCTGATGTCCTTAGATGGTGTGGCAATGGAAGTGCAAGTAATGAGAACAAAAAGAAAGAATGAAAAAATAGTAAAAAAAAAAAAAATTGTTTGTATTAATACAAGTATAAAAGAATGCATTTCATTATTAATTTTCCAGTTATATGTCTAATGAATTGCTCCAATACACGTTATTGAATACAACAGCAAACAGGGTAATAACACTCGATCTACACTTTCTACCTAATGAACAGAATAACAGAATTAATTATGTTTAACAATTCAATCAAAAGATCATCAAGTCCAACCTATGAATTAACACCCCCATATCAACTAGACCATGTCACTAAGTTCCATGTCCAGTCTTTTATTAAACATCTGCAGGGACAATGACTCCACACTCCATCAGTTTTATACAATTTTTCTGTACCACATACCACCCTGTTACTTCTTTGGGCTGACACTGATGTACAAAATGATTGGGAACAGCAGGGAGAGTCAGGGCTATTTCTAGGTAGGAACTTCCCCAAGGAAGAGCAGTCCTCTTCTATATTGTTGTTACTGAAGTCTCTTTCTGGTGACATGAAACATTAGCAAAATGCAGTTTCCAAGGGAAACACTTTGAGAGCACAGAAAAGGTAGACAATTTCAAGAACACTCTGGTCCAATGTAGTCATGGTCAGTGATGGGGCTGTTGAAATAGTGGAGCTGCACAAGTAGCGGGGCTTCTGACTAATACAAATCAATGGTCATAGGAAAAAGCAAAGCAGCCAATTATCCTGAGGCTCTTTTAGTGAAACAATAGAGTAGAACACAGGAGTACTAAATTTTCTCAGACTGTTCCTTAGGTTGAGCTAATTGCTGTTAACCTGCATGGGATTCTTACAGTTAAAACTAATTCAGGAAGAGTATCATAAGTAAAATCAAAAAAGCCATGAAATTTAAAAAAGCAAACTCATTTTCCTCTTTATAATTAAAATTCAAGCTGTAGTTATAATTACATAACTTACTGTCTTAGTTTCGTTCCCTCTTTGATATAAGATAGATATATAAACACATTTAACCTAAAAAAGGGTTGGATTATGCTACCCATCACACCATTGCCCAAGGCTTCATATACTATGTACAGTTTATATTATAACTACTCTATGTCTAGAGTTTAAATCCCGTTCCTTATGAAATACGTTCTGAATACATTCTCCCTTTCTGAATTTTGAAAGGTAAGATATGAACCTAATGTAATCCTAAACAGCATCTCTGAGGATCCACAAGTACCAGAATATGTAATTTCACAGATGAATTTCTACAAAATTGGCTGTTTACAATTTTGTATGATTTTTACCAACAATTAACTTTAATGAGTTTTAATTTCACAAGTAACCACTCAGCAGAAATATCTAATACAGTTACACCAGCATGGTTCCCAAAGGTTGATCTTTTTTCTTTCTTTTCTTTTCTTTTCTTTTCTTTTCTTTTCTTTTCTTTTCTTTTCTTTTCTTTGGAAACTATGGTGACTTAACATCTTAGTGGGGGACTGCGAAGCTTAGGGGCTATTTTGTGAAAAGTTGCTTTATAATGTTCTGGAATACAGTGGGACTCAATTACTAAAAAGATCCTGAGTTTTCATCATCCTAAGTCTTTTAATTTCATAGAGTGTTCAAAACTGCACTGTCCTTTATTAGATTCATTAATGCCCAGGAGAATCCATTCCCTGGGCACATGTAGGCGACGACATCTCCATCTTCAGGGACCAACTAAACTCTCAGGTTTTTGAGCAATATATATGCTAAGAGTGCCCTACTGGATAAAATAAATGTCACAAAGTGGTAAATTGCCAGCAAAAATAATCACCTTGAAATCAATCATGACTAAAGCACTGACTTCACACAGACAGTTTGTGGCTAACGCCTGTGTTCTAGGGTAAGTGTCAGTTCTGTGCCTAAGCACCTCTGTAGCACTTCTGTGAAGGAATGTGCATCTGTGGGATCTTTTCCCTGATGCTATTGGGTCAGATCCATTACCTTTGACTCAGCAGTATTAGAACTAAACTCAAAGTGGGCAGATTTCAGCATCATATCTGGAAAAAAATCCCCTAAAAGACATTTTTTAAATCCATAGTGGTTTTTTTCATTGCTTTATTCCAGTGGAAAGATTTATTTCTGGAAAGTTTTTCTTTTCTTTTTGTTTTCCTTTTTTTTTTTCTTCTAACGAGCAAATTTAACAAAGTTTGCTTAAACTCTTAATTTGCAGGAGTTAAAGTAGAATAAAATATCTTGTAGTTTCCCTTAGTTCTTGTGCACTAAATATTGATAGTCAGTTGTTTTGAACATAATATTGCAAGCTTTTACCACACAAAATGAATATGAAATGTCCTCACTTGAGACAGTAATCTATGATTACAAAAAGTACAATAGAGTGGGGAACTGGAATTAAAAATGCTTTTTTCCAATTTCTCCATATATGTGTTAAAATGTTACCAATTTTATCTCCATAACTTATCCCAAAATTCTATCACTCTGCAAATGATCTCTCAAAATATCTCTATCTCTTTACCTATTTCTGTTGTTTCTCTACACATGCCTTTGGATTTAAGAGTGCTCAAATTTTCATCTGTAATTAAAATGTGAGCACAAGGGCACTTGTTCGGATTCCCTAAATAATGGTTAACAGAATGTTCTTCTTCATGCTTTTCAACAGGGATGACTCCTTCAGGAGAAAACGTGTCTTGCACATAATAAAGCCTGTAACACTTTGTTTGGGAAGGGCAGGATCCTCAATGCCTTCATGATGATCCAGGGAAGGGGCTCTACCTGGACCCCATGAAGTCCCTCACTCAGCTGGTGGAGATTTGCAAGGGCAGTGGAGGGTCAGCGCAGGTCATGACCCTTCCTTCCCTCAGCTTATTTCTAGTTCTTCACACAAAGCTCAGGATACTGGGATGATAGTTAAGGGGATGCTGGCGTAATGAAGACTGGAATAGCAAAGACTATATATGTATCTGAGGGGAAGTTTAAACACTACATTCTGTGTGGGAAAGAGAATGCGTGTAGTGGACTAGGATAATTTTGGTGGAAGCATGAAAGGCTAGAAGCACTGTTTTTTTAACCTTCACATTATTTTCTCTGACTTATTCCGTAAGGAATATGCTTCAGTGCATGCATTAGGAATACTGGGTTCTGTCATTATGTGGCATGAATTCTGTCACTCTCATCATCACCCTGAAGCTCAACTCTGTTTTTGTTAAAGAAAGTCTTATGCTGATTTATTACAGTGTTGATCCTGGATAGAATTAATAAAAAGGAAAAAATTACTTAATCCACGTATCTCATGTAAATTAACATGGCTGGTTAAACATCACCTTTCCTGTCTCACAAAAAATTCCAAAGCACTGAAAAGATTTTCTCACTTTTTCAATGCATAAAAAGAAGTTTAAGTTGCAGAAAGCAGGAAAAATCTCTGCTAATTCTGTGGGGAAGATGTTCAGAGTCTTTGAAAATTAGAAACTGAGATTCCAACTTCAGTTCCCATTGACATTGGAAAACTGATTGTGACTGACAAAATAGGAAGAACACTGAACCATATTCCACCCAAGCCTGCCAGCATTTCATAAAACAACATTGAAACATATGTTTCTGTAAAACTCCATTTCATGAAAACAGTATTTTTTCAACTAGAAATATTTTGTCTTAATTTAAAATTCTAAATTAATACTAATAAGACAGATCTACTCTATAATTAGCTGGCTAATCAAAATAAACAATTTCATGGGAAGCATTTTGGGAAAAAAAATATAGTGACTTTCAGGCTATATTCAGCTTTTCTCTAGCAGAACTTTTATCAAACTGACTTTAGAAAAAAAGTCAAGTCTTCTAAACAGCCATCTGACGTGCTCACTCAAGGTATGGGATTGATACAAGCAGTGCTTGCCTAAGGCAAACAGAATAGTGTTTAATTGAATTGTGGTTCATTCTTCACAAATCTGGAGGTTTAATTCAAAATCAATTTTTTATCTAGTTTTGATAAACCTCGATCATTTCATTCTAATGTAAGACTTTCTGAGAGGATTTTTATGCATAGTAAAAATTGAGAAGAAATAGCAAAAAAACCCTATTTCAGTTTTGGTTGTGGTTTTCAACTCATAAAAGTGGATTTTTAAAGCAAAACAAGAAAAAGAAGGAACAGAATACATATGACATTATAATTGGCCATTAATTATGATTACAAGAGATGTCTCTTCTACAGATGTACACTTTAGTGGACATTGTTTCTGTTAATACTGTTGAGAGTACAGCAACCTAATAAATGCAAAGCTGATGGGGCACTGCCACAACAGTAGAAAATCCATTAGAACTAGAAAAGTCAGTGATACACATCTCTACAATTTAAAGGGCATCTTGAGATGTATTCAAAATACAGAATAAACAAAGCAGCTATCATCTGTAGGATTCTGTTTGCAGAATTCACAGGTTCTTCCTGGATCTAGGAAGAATTGCCTTGAGAAACAACAGTTTACAGTCAAAAGTCTCATTTGCATTAATTTGCCTTTCAGTCTTGTGTTGCCTTATTGTCATCAGTGGCATTACCATTCATTATGGTGGTGAAAGACACCAGTCAGTTCCTGTGCAAGTTCAGTTGGTTAGGGGAAACATACATTAACCATGACAATAAATGTAATTATTCAACTCTGACAGCTTTAGAGAAGAATACCTGGTGTAATAATATAAAATATCCAAGAAATTATTTTACTTGGTCATTTTGCAATCTATCCATTATGCCAATAACTTTTCTCCATTGTTCAGTGAATACACAAATTACTCTTTAGACTGAGAGAATAATGCAAGTTCAGACTATTATAAATAAGTGGTTTACAGATTCTGTAATATTTTTAAAAATATTCCGTTCATTTTGGCCAAGTACTATCTATCAAAAAAAAAAAAACCCAAACCAAAGCAAAAGTTAATTGAATTTAATGGAGAAGATCTAACTATTTTTAATTAAAATATAAAGTTGTCAAAACCTAAACCCATTCAGTAGGTCCTTGGGAGAGTGAAAGATTTGTCAGAATTTGAATATTTTAAATATTCCCTGCTCCTCTTTGAGTTAATTTCTTCCTCCCTCAAAAGTAAGCTGAATAAATTTAAAAATATCAAGAAATTAAGACCTGAGTTTAGAACGTTTATAAAAATAGTCTATACAACAAGTTAAAAGACTATTAAGAAGGTGCTTCCAGGAAAATAATGAAAAATACTCAGAACAGAGTCCTAATTCACAAAATATATTAATTCACATGCTGCATGGCTGAAACTGGCAACAATGAACTTGTCTTATAAAACGGAGCAGAATTACAGAGGCAACCTGTAGTTTGTTGAATCCATATCTTAGTTAAGATAGAAAGCCTTGCCCACAGGATTATGAAGAATGTTGACAAATTAGTTTTCTTCCTTTACCCTAAGAGATTTTATTTCCTAAGGAAGGGGTAAAGCATTGTGCTTACATATATGACACAAATGAAAAAGAAATTATATAAATTTAACATTATCTAGACTATAAAATGCTAGAATGATGATCATGTCAGAGTGACTTAATCAGAAGACTTAAAATTACATTATTCTCTCTTTTTTTTACTCTGTTAAGAAAAGCTGAAACATTCCACAACAAACCAAAATTTTTTGAAACTATAGTCCATACTTTATGTACTTTATGTTAACATGTGTTAAATATGTGTTTACTTTAAGAAGCTCTTTTACTTCCATGACAGATATGACTAGAGAAAGACTGGAGAGCTGGAGGAATTCTCAACTGTATTAATAAAAGCAAATATGACACCATAAAGAGGTCAGGAATATCATAAAAATAAATAATGCTTGTAACCATTGCCTAAGCTACAGGAGAGCTAAAATTTAATGTTAATTCTGTAGTTGAAACAGAAAAGTGATTTTTTTTCAAATCTGAAAGAAAATATTTTTCTAATAGTTGCATGGAAATGTAATCCCACATATATCTCACGTAGCTTTCATTTATAATCACTAAAGTAATAATAATGGATAATTAGTGAGCTTAAAATTGAAGGTTTTTGTTTTTTGCACATACAAATTGTTACTTCGGCTGAAAATGTGCCCAAATGCAACTCTGCTTATCTCTGGAGCAATATATCAAAAAATAAATGTGACCATTTGCACTCAATCAAGATAAGACGATAAGAGGTCAACTAGAAAAATCTAAAACTGTGAAAAATCAATAGAAAATCTAAATTTTGCACAAAATATTTAAAATTTTCCTGAGTGTTTTTCTTGGGAAATATGTATTTAGAATCTTGGTGGTAGAATGCTTCTGCTCCTCTTAGTTGATATGACAATCTTTTCTCTGGCCAACATGAGTTAAGAATTCAGTGTTTTCTCTGTCCTGATAAAATTATTATTATCTAAAACATTGCAGGATATGAAAATCTGCATTTTCCTTGCACTAGGAACTGTCAACTTTTTGACCTACAACAAGTAAAAGAGATTTCATCTTTAATTAGCAAGAAACACATTATTGTCAGTTTTAGCAGAAATAAAATGAAAAGCACTTTATTAGCACTTCAGTCTTTGTTAACACATTGCAAACTTAATTCTTTCTCCTTCGTTTACTATCTTTGGCTTTATTACATGCCACCCTCTTCCACTATTCTTTCACCCTTGGAAACGAGATTTTTTTGGTCCCTCAGAATGAAATTCATTTATTCACCAATAAATCATTATTCAAATAGAGTTATTTTCATGCTGGAATGCAAAGGAGTTGGAAGGAAATTATCTCCTTGTATTAACCTTGAATGGTAGAAGGTAACATTGTCTAATTCAGGCATTTAAACTAGGAGTTCAGTTACCCTGACTTCATGATGCAAATGTGAAAAGCTTGTCTTCCAAGGATAATTCAGATAAGGAGATGAATTTTGTGTTTTGTTTTGTTTCTCAGAAGAAACTATCCCTGTGTGAGCTAGAATGGAATAGCAGTAACAGCTGATTTTATAAGTCACTTTCAGTACTGGATCCATGCAGCTGTGACCCCATGACATAGCTCCTGGCTTTCCAGAATGGCCCTGGATTTTCATGAATAAATATTGCTGATGAATGGCCTCCAATCAGAAAAGTCTATTTGTCTTTTATTTTCCATGAAGCATTTTAATTTTCAGTAAAGAGATTGCTTTTAAATTTTATCAAAATTTTAAAAAATATTTGCTTTAAAAAATATTTATCCTGTCTTCTGAACTCCCACTTCACAGTATTTGTTAATCTTCAAGTTTTCCAAATTTAAAATTCTTTATTGCAGTAAACCAGAGACTTGTATTTCTCTTCTGACAGCTATCTTAGTTAGCCAGTTTAAACACATCACACCTCAAAAGAATATCTGTGTCATGCTACTTAACTGAACAAATGCATTTCAATGACCAACTGTGCAAAAATTTGGAAAAAACCTTAGTGTAATCCCCAAAAATCATACAAATTAGTATTGATTATGCTTTACATTAATGTATGATATTTTTTGGTGTAAAATGGAAGGCAGTTTTTTTCTTTCTAAAAATAACAAGATTTATTTTTGTAAAAACAAAAACACTTTAATTTGGATGGGCTTGAGGCCTTCAGTAACCATTCCAGTAATATTTCTTGTTTTTCATTTTAAGCTGTCATATGCTGGAACATTCTACTCTCAATTTTTGTCAGGTTTCTATACATGTCTTGAACAATGTGTGCAAATTCTGCTTACTATAAGCTCTGATCTTGTTAGTCCTTTACCTACTTAACTAGTAGATCAGGTAGTTAGAGACATTACCATTACAAAAAGCCATCCTATGCTTCTGACCTCATCAAATTAAGAGTTTGCTTTCCCCATTAATTCTACCAGATGTATTTTATTAAGGTCTATATTCATATAGACCCTCAGAAGAGGGTTTGAAGGCTTTCTTCATATCATAAAATCTTATTGCTAATATTTTAGCAATTGCAAATATATTGCTATTCATATGAACCCTCAAAAGAGGGTTTGAAGGCTTTCTTCGTATCATAAAATCTTATTGCTAAAATTTTCAAAATGCAAGACACCATCAGATGACCAATCATCACCAATTAGAGGATCATTTCCTGATGATCCAACATCACCAATCAGAGGATCATTTCCTTCCTAGCATACCTCATTAATTACATGGTTACACTGAATAATTTTTGTTTTAAAAGCTATGAATTCTATCACCACTGCTTACAGCTATGGAATCAAGGAGACTAGTCATGAGGTTAATTCACCTAACCACTGCTGGTGAACCAGTGAATAAGTACCTCTAGACTAATTTACAGAAATGCTTTTGTATGTGAGATGCAATTAAATGCATATTGGCTGCAGTTTTTGCTTTCTTCTAAGGGTGTAATTAATTCCTCTGAGCTTCTCTGGGAAGCATTGTAATATCAAGTGCATTAAAAACATTCAAATATCAGCTGGAGAGAATGGACCACAAACACAACATCCAATTGCTCCAGGGGTTTGGCCACACTTGCTGTCTGATAGAATAAGTTAAATAATGAAATGAAAGACTACTGGACCATCACAATGTGTGTAGCAACACTGTAGTATGCATTATAAGATGAAATGCAAACCTTCTACCTCTCTGAATGGCTAAAATGGATTGTGTTTGAGACAAAATTAGCAATTTAGGATCAGATGAAAAAAATCCCCAAGACAAATGTGACAGTACCTTGGTGTTCATGTAAGATTTTCAAGAAAAAATGTCAGTAGTTTACCTATGGGAGGGAGAAAATGAATTTACCATATAATTCAAAGATAATTTGTATCAATTGTATTCAAAAGTAAGTCTGTGAGACTCTGGACACTACTCTCAGACTAATCTGGATAAATTAGCAGACTGTCCTAAATTGGACTTGGAAACATGTCTCCAGGAACTTTCCAGTGGAAGGTATAAATACAGCACTGCATATTCTTTCTTTTTCTCTGTCACCTACCTGTAGCAGCAACAAAATGAGAAGACTCAGCAAATGGTGTAAGATGTAATTTCTTCCTTCATTTTTGTCAATACTGTTCTTATCAAGCCCTTCTGGAGTGATGCAATCTTTCTTATAGAAACACTGACAGTAGTCCATTACTTCTTTTCTTCAATATTTTCAAACTAATATATACCTTTTAGGGCTGAAACCACATACTGAAAGCAAATTTTTAATAACCCACCTTGAAGATGAATGTTTAAATGAGGGAAATCTGTAAAAACAGCGCTTTCTGCAGTACAAAAATTATAAGTCCCAAAGGTAGTAGGACTAAAATTACCTTTGAAAATATACCTTTTAAAATAAAGGTTATATAAAACGCTTTCAAATGTAAAGTTTCTTTCCTTTGTTTGTGCTTTGGTAAATCTGTGCAGAAGTGTGGGATAGATAAGAACAACTTACAGGTAGAACACAGTAGTTCTTCAAAAAAAAAAAAATACATG
Organism: Myiagra hebetior; assembly: GCA_013397015.1. Lineage (NCBI taxonomy): Eukaryota > Metazoa > Chordata > Aves > Passeriformes > Monarchidae > Myiagra > Myiagra hebetior. Next base: position 898,020 of record VWZQ01006580.1, read on the forward strand.
GGAAAACAACCTGATTTTTGCAGCTGTAAATGTTTTAGAGAAGGAAACATTTGTGGAGATGGTAAATTTCCTTTGAGGAGTTTTCCTCAATAATATTCTTTTGGAGGAAGGGAAGAGAAAGATGTTGTCTCACAAACATGCCTACTTTAAATAAGACATTTCAGGAGCACAGATTCCTGACCTGTGCTTTATCTTGGTAACTAAATTGCCAGCTGCTAGATGAGATCTCCCATTTAAATTCTGAAGATATTGATGCTCTGGCTGGGTTAACTATAGTTGGGTTAACTATATATTTTTTTTCAGACTTCTGTAGCAGCAATTACTTTAAAAAAAAAAAAAAAAAGGATTAGTAATAATGCAAACATAGTCTCAGCGGAGGATTAAAAAAGAACTGAGTTCCATCACCTGCAATCACAGTCATACATGTCACAGAATCCAAAGGCCTCGCTCCATCTTGAAACACACAGAGATTTTCTATCTCAGCTCAAAGTGTTAAACTATTCCTGAACTGAAGTGTTTCAGTCTGGAAGTCTTTTAGTTTTGATCTAAATTTATCCCTGGCTTCTTCATATCCATTTGCTTTCATGACAACGTTACAATTCTTTATTCTTTGCAGGTGCATGTCATAGATAGAACATTTACCTCACTTTTTCCTCATAGTGGTCAACCTCTGATTTTTTAAGCTACTTCAATTTTATGGGCGGCTCAAGTGCAGTTTCCATTCTGGAGCTTAAGTCCCTACTGTGCAAGGAGCTGATGCTCATACAACTGCTTAGTAAGTCAAACACCCAGCTGTGAAAGGAATTGAGCAAGATGAGCCAACATTACAGCTGTAACTTGCAAACCTGATTTCAGCAACTGCAAGCCTGCAACCCAGCCCCTGTGTAGAAGGACCCTGAGAAGACATCATTTCACACTTGGAACTATGCCCATTGCTTCCCTTCCTTAAGCTCCTCAAATCAGTCAAGTGCCTTTTGACATCTGAAGATTTCTGCATGAGATTTGTAATGTTTAATCTGAATTTAGCTGCTTTTCTATATATCAGAGCTCATTCCTTTTCACCAAGCTAGCCATATATGAAAAACAATACCTTATATTTTGCTAAATTGTTTCTTCCACAAAGCTGTATTTTCTTGGTTGGTACAGTTTGATATTCTGTTATTATTAAACTGTGTGTCCAAATTCCCATTTGAATTTGTCTATCTCTCATTGGTTTTCCTTCTACCTTTCTTCTTTAGATAAATTTCCAGCATTTTCTACCCCCTTGAGATGTTTATACCCTTCAATCATGCTATTTTTTTTCCACTCTTCTTTTTTGATAAACTAAGCAGATTAAGCTCTTAAAGTCTCTTACTTGAAGCAAATTACCCTAACTCTCAGGTCATGGCTTAGTGGCTTTGTTCAGTACCTTTCCAAATGCTTTAATGTCCTTTTAAAACTCGGACATGGAATTTGATGCAACATCCCAGAACTGGTCTCATTAATATCGTATAAAATAATAAGTGACCTTCATGCTTCTACTCACTCTTTCAATCTTTCTGCACCACTGGGTAACACAGCAGTGCAGTGAGAACTTTACCAGAACAGTGCTGAGTCGTTTGATGAATTCTGAATCCTTCTCCACAGCTTTCTCCAAGTCTACCTACGTTCCCAGTCCATACACCTCTTAATATCCTTCCTCTAATTGTTTTAAACTCTTCTACCTAAATGGGCTGAATTTAAGAACTTGTTTATTTTCTTCACATCCTCAGAATTTACGTCTATCTCAATTCTTTTTGCATCTCTTTGTTTTAAACCACCAATTGTTTTGCACTTTCTTTCCAGATTATAGATGGCTTTGCTGAACACCATTCTTACAAGTAGCTTTTTGTCTGAAATTTACGATGTGGGTGCTGATCTAGAGAAGGTGCATCTTGTCTGTATCAGGCTGCTTCTTACTCTCTCATTATATCCCACTTGAAATATCTTCAGCTTGACCTAACAGTTTCTGATTCAAATATGACTTTTGGTAGGTAATGCACTGTCACAGACCTGTGATTTAAGAAGTTTTCCTATCTCAGTGCATGAAATTCCAACTTGACAGTCTTCAAGGCATTGATGGAAAGCTCATCTGTCCTCAAATTTTAGGTGAAAAAATAATTTAATAGACAGAAATAGAAAAAGACATGAGTAATTATAGTCCTTGTGATTCTAATTTTCTGTCCTTGTCTGGTTTTGTGTGACAGCTTATTTGAAACAAAAAATTCTTACCCTAACATTTGATGTAAATTTATCTGGTCACAAATAACTTTTGAATGCATCTTTTGACATTTCCAATTTTTTCTTGATTCTTGTTCACAACTTCAGTTAACAAATTTCTTTTCAATTGTTTTTGAAGGCTTAATTTACATTTTAAAGATGTTCAGGATATATCCAGGAAATTGAAGTCAAGTACTGTTCTAAGTCTGAAATTGGAAAATGGTATAAATCCTTATAACTGTTAATAATATTTGCCAATAGCTCACAGGCACAACTCAGAATCACTACTAGGGAGAGAATTCTTGTTGGTAACTTTTCCTCATAAAATATGAACAGACCAGAAGACTGTGAGGTTATAATCTCTTCAATGAAAGACTTCAGCAATGGGAAGCTTCTACCTGTGAAAAAAGTGTACAGCTTTCTTCCTCAGTAATTTAAAGTCACATAATGACTTTATGCTAATCACAAGTCCTTTGACCTTGCTTATATCAAAATTATTGCTGATATTAAAGTCTTATAATTCTGCCTGTTAGAAAATGCATGTACAAATTCTTTCAAGAGCCGTGACAGGTCAGAATGAATTCCCTCTGGAGGCACGCAAAGCCATTCCTGGACTTATGCAATAGTTGTGTATTAAGGATGAAACTATGTGCATTATTAACAGTGAAAGAAGCTCAGTTTTTGGATCATGAAAGCAGTATAGCTTTCTCTAACCCCTTAGCCAGAGGCCTAGCTTTCAGAGACAGTGTGCAATAAAACTGAAGAGCCCTTACCACGCAGCGTAATTTTTTACATTAGTCTGGAAACAGAAAATCCCTTCCTAAAATCCACTGCTTTACTCAGGTTTTATTACATTATCAAGTTTTTTCTCACTTTTAACAAGACAAGTATTCCACATGTCAGCTCAGATTGATGAAAGTTTTATTTGTGCAACAGTATTCTTGAAATACATATTTTCTGTCAAAGTTAAATCAAATGGGCAGAATTCTGCAGAACTCAACCAGCTTTTACTCATAATACCCCAAGCTTAGTAAAAGGGAAAATATTCCTTGAAGAAATATTTAGTTACAAATTACAGCTGACTTTTGAGATAAAACTTGTTTATACAAAAGGTATTAATTATGCTGAATGTATTCCTTTCATAAGCAGGCATTAAATTATTCAAGATATTTTGAGACTTATAATTGACTAATGAAAGCAAATATTAATGATGCCATCATATGAAAAGGTAAACGTCACTTTGAGAAAATCCATAGACACAGCAATTACCATTTCTCCCAGTCAGAATTAGTTACTTTAATTTCAAAGTACTCTATTCCATGGCAAAGCAAGAACTACAAATACGACAAGAAAAGATTTACAGAAAGTTCAGTGAAGTGAAAAAAAGGGCAAACAAACAAGTTCTTCCTTCCTAGAAAATTATATTTAAGCTAGCTATGGGCCTTTCTATATTTGTGTTCTGGATAATTTATGTGTATTAAGAATAAAAATATGGGATTGTGTATCCTGTAGTACAGAAATTTTATATACCTGCAGAATAGAAATATAAATTCCTGATAGAAGACTACTAGAAAGAAATCTAAGTATTTAAGTGTGTATACTAAGTGTGTACACACAGTAACTTGATTCTCTTTCCAAGTAGATAATACCCAGCAAAGGGTAATTGGATTCTTGTATTTTATTTGCTTTATAAACATTTGTGATGTTTTACAGAAACATAAATCGCTGCAAGTTGTAATAATGTGATGAATCAGATCCATTCAGAATGATTGATAATGAAAATTATAGCAATAGGATAATTTCAAACTGAACTATAAAAAGAATATGTTGAATACTTACTTTCTCAGAAAGGGAAATACATTCTGCAGCTACGGGAAGAAATAAAGAACTAGGTTAGCTATTGAAGGAAAGTAAAGAAACATCTTTACTGAAAGAGACCAAAATATTCAGAACAATTTAGCAATATCTAACAATTTATGGACAATTTAATAATATACAAATCAACTTACTGATAGAATAGAATAAACACTAGCTAAGCAAATATACTCAAGGATCAAATTTAACTTTCTGATTCAATATTGCAATTAAAAGACTTCATTAACATTTTTAATTAAAATGTGAGCAAACCATAGCCTTTTAGAAGCTTCTATGTTCATTTTCTGTGTGCCCAAGTTTGTAACTCTCAAGGACTAATATGAAACATTTTTATATTTAAGATAATAAATCCAAATTTCAAATTTGAAGACAAAAATTTTAGCAGAATTTCTAAATGGAAGTTTCTATAAAAGTGCAACTTTTGATGAGCTGAGTAACAGAGTCTTGAAAAGAAAGAAATTACATTCTCAGTCTGCACTCCACATGGCCTCTGTATACATACATACCTATACGTAATTTTTTTTCATTTTGATATGCCATCCATTGTTAAGAAGCAAAATTTAGCATGGGTTTTTTATGAGTCAGAAAATTCCTAAAGGCTTTACATTATTCACTGTGTTTACATCTCTAAAAGAGTGAATTGACATGGAGACAATTATTAGGGTAAATACAAAAAATTAAAATCCTTCTATGACAGATTTTTGACTTGAATTCAGCACAAACATGCTAAGCTCTTTGTCTTATTTGAAACTCCAAAAGCCACAAATGGTTTCAGTTGCACTGTGTATTGCAATGTTACTCAAAATTTAGATATTTTCTGACTGCATTGCTTTTCCAGTGTGTTAGACAGCACTCAAGTAAGAGTCATTCCACAACAGCAAAGACTTGTTCTTTGGGTCCCAAGGCTGATCACAGTGCCACTACTCTGCTCCCTTAGCACGTCCAGAGCACACTTTAGAATGTCAGTGGGAGTTTTGCAAGCATATGAAGAGGAAGCTATAGGAGGTGGCATTTGTCATGCGGCCCTGAGAATAAAAGTTTGTCCCAAAATACTTTCTTCAGTAAGTTGTTAAGGTTGGGGCTTTTTTTTCCCAACTGTAGCAGTCAGCTTTGTTTTAACAGAAAGTGAAACTCTAAGACAATGTTAAAGAATACCACCTGCCAAGAGATTGATCCATTTTATTGTGGTTACATATCAACATAAACGCAAAACTGGTGATAGTAGTGCTATTCTAATCACGACTCTTAGTATTTTTTTTTTCTGATCCAGGCTTCTATCACAGCACAACTGGTTCAAATAGATCAGTCTCAGAACGGACTCCAAAATATGACATTCCACGTACACAGCTAGTTCTGTAGATGACATTATTTAACTCTGTGATAATGACATTGATTACTGCTGACTGAGTGTTATTAATCTTCAGAAGTTCTAAGGAAGTAACTATATATATATATTGTGTATCTATACTGTGCAGCTTAGCAGAATAAAACTTATGTATTAAATGACAGATATAGAAAGAACTTACTGTTTCAATTTCTTTGCTACTACTATTTCTGAAGCATTAACTAGCTTGAAAGACTGTCTTAGCTTTCCTGTTTACCTGTTCCTAAAAAAATAACTCTGATTGACTAAATAAAATCAGTTTTGCTAACAAAACATCTAACAAATTTTTGTTTGTTTGTTTTTTCTTGCTGTTAGCTTGGTAGCCACAAAGGAAACAGACAGTGCAAGATCTCGTAGCATGCCAATGTCGCCATCTGATTTCCTGGATAAGCTGATGGGTAGGATGTCAGGCTATGATGCGAGGATCAGACCAAATTTCAAAGGTAATTTCAAAACTAAACTTTCAGGTTTTCAGTATGTCAGTATTACTGCTCAACAAATGCAATTTCTGAAACAAATATGAAAACTAAGAAGTACATTCACTGAAAAAAAAAAAAGAAAAGTGCCTTCTCTTGGCTTTCTTTTGTGTGTATGGCAGTTCTTTTCTGTAGCTATACAGTCTACCCCTGCCACTTTCACAGCTGCCCAATTGCAGGCCTTCCATAAACATAGCTCGTCATTAGATTTGTGTTGTCTAATACGGTTTGTTGGTTTTTCTTTTCTGAAATGCTTACTGATGGATTCAGATTCCCACCTTGGGTTGTCATAGCATGAAATGCTCCAGAAAGCAAGTTCTGTGAAAGATAGGCCAAGTCTTCATATCTGTCTGGTTCTAAGAATGTGTTAATGACAAGACAGTCAAACTCAAGGCAGCTTATTTTAGTTACCAATTCTACCACCAAATTATATTCCTTACTCCTGGGCCCCCTTTCTGCCTTGAAATGCCAAAAGGACCATCTTTCCTCTTGTTCCCAGTTCTCCACTGGAATTGCAAATTCTCAATACCTGGAATTGTCTCTTGGCATGTGCCTTTTATGCACTTATCACAAAGGAGACTCAATCAAGACAAAGCAGATTCAAAGAAGACTGAAACAGCAAAGTTTGCAAATGGAATGATTACATCTTCTGAGGGTCTTAGCATGAAACATATTATCCAGTCTCAGGCATGTTAGAGTATTTAATGAAGGATTACATAAAACATATTTTTAATGTGAATATGCAAATATCATACAGACAAATGCCATCCCTTCTAACTTTAGCAGTCTGGGAAGTTTAGGTAAATTTGAGTATTCTTTTTTTTGAAAACAAGGAGTTCCGATATTATAGTGGAACCATATTTAACTCTATTACTGAATCTTTAAACAAGGTATCAGTCTATAAATTACCCAGAATATAAATAATATTTTGAAAGAATAAACCTATTGTATTAAAAATTATATTATTCTTACTTTGCCTTAATTGCTTTCTCCTATGCCTATCTTCTTGAGTCCAAGAGATTCTCTTAGCTCTAACATTTCACTATAAGGTCTTACTTCATGTTTACTACAAAAATATTCCTTCAAGCTGGCAGTGCTTTCTCCTCTAAGTCATCTGTCAAGGCCTTTCCATCTTAATTCTTATTCAGCAAGAAATGTTATAGTTTTTTGACATCTCCAAGTTCCAGAAACTTAAGTGGTTTTGACTCTAAAGCCACTGCTATGTGCTGGTTTTACCAGAATTTGCCCAGTCTGATTCATAAGGACCATGTAAGAGATTTGTCAGATTACTTCCTCATCAGCAAACCATAAACAGTTGGTTGTGTACATACAAACTTATTACCCAGGATTTACTGCAGCTGGAAATGCTTTTTTTTTTTTTAAGTTAGTGATGCTGATACTTCTCAGGAAATTATAAATGTGCACTGGAATTTCAAACACATCTCTGTATGATTTGGGGATTGAACTTTATAGTTTGTCATGGACAGCATCCAATCACAATCTTCTGATGAGGCTACAGTGAAGAATAGGCAGATGGTTTAGAGATTACAAAATTCAGTGCAGTACTTCTTGAAAGTATAATTCAAAGGATTTAGAGCCTTGTTTTGTAACTATTGAAACTTAAAGAGACAAAACCTAATTTGACGTTGTTCCTTCTCAAAAAGTGCACATTCTAAATCTTCTGGACAACTGTGCGGTTTGAAGAGATCTGCCCAGAATGACTCAGACCTACCACTAAGAATAAATATCTCCTTAAGCGACTTTGCCACTTTTTGGTTAGTTTTATTACTACTAGAAAAAGTGCTGGGGCTTAATGCATTTTTGAGGTTTTAAACTGGTGATAGTTTTAAAGAAAGAGGATGAGTATTAATAAGATAACTCAGATATTAATTTGAAATCATTTTTTGTTCCAGAAAATTGTTATGCAGACAAGATTTTTAACTACCAATTTTAGTCAAATTAATCTTGGCCAAGAAGACAAATTTTTTTATTTTTGTCTATGTGCTCTACTTCTGGATATGGAATTCTGTATATCAGTTCTTGTTCAACAAATATAATAGAGAAGACATGATATTTATTCAGCTATGGAATACAACAGGAAATTGAGAATTATTGTAAAAGCTTTGTTCCTGTTGCAATATATATTTTTTTTAATGTTACATTAAACCTATAGCAAGGTGCTTCTCTTACTCAACGTTCATATTGCAGACTATATCCAGTCCTGCAAATATGGAAAATACTTCATTGCCTTTCAAATTTGAACACAATTGCATAACCTAGGTGTAAAAAATTTAAGTATTAAGGTAAAAATTTGGGCATTTACATAGGAAAATGAAAAGTGTTACTTGCCCTGCTACTGGCAAACATTATTCAGCAATCATTAGTTTAGAAACTTTGAAAGCCAGGATTTAACTGGAAAAAAAAAAATTAGTTACATATGTCCTCCTGATCCGTTCTGGAAGCTGTTTATACTTTTGGCCTCTTCATAATTTTCTGGCAATAAAACCTTTGTGTTTTGGAATATTAAAAAGTATAATTATTTTTGTTTGCTTTAAATTTGGTGATTATTTTACTGATTTTTATTACCATGTGACATACTGAGAAATGGATAACCATTACTTCCTTTTGATCTTTACAAGTTTGTATACTTACAGATTATGCCCTGCTGTACACCTTTTCCAGTGTGAAGGGTCTTGTTCTACTTAAGCTGGTTTTGTGTGGAAACTTGTCATAGGATTTTTGATCCTTTTTGACTTTTTGACATCTCCCTAATATATGAATATAGTAATCTATATGATGTATTTATATATAATATTAATCTGCTACCTCTTAGTTATAAAAGTTCTCATTATTTCTACCAGTTTGGCTGGTACAGAGATAAGGTTTACAGGGATAAAGTTCATGTTCATGTCATCCACCATCATACCTGAAGTCTGGGTTTTTTTTTAATTCAAGTTATACTTGCTGGACATGGTACACACTTCCACTGATTACAAAACTGACACAGGTGATAGCTGACTCACAGTGAATTGTATTTCCACCATTTTACAAAGATTTTTATAATTTCTGGATTTATATCGCCTCAGCCTGTCAATTTGTTCACTTTGTCTGAAATGTCTTCTACAGTCCTCATACAAAATTCCAGCAGAATGGCTCTAGTATTTGACACAGCCAGTGATTGGAGACAAATGCTGCTATAAAGACTTCATTTGGTTTTTCTGCTCTGACCTTCTTCACTTTCATGGATACTTTTATAGCTTAATCATCTTCTTTCAGCTTTCAGATCTTGGCAGGATTCTATTTTTAACGCCTTTTAGATAGGGATCATTGTTAGCTTTTCTGTCTCTAGTGAGTTTTAGCTCTATTTCTTTTTCTGCCTCTCTTTAATCTATGTTCAACTTGCCTGAATTCCTGTGTTTGAATATGACTTCCAGCTTTTACAGCTTCTCATTCGTGATTCTTTTTGACCATGTTTTTGGAATTTCATTTTTACTCTCAGCACAGTATCTTTGAGTTAACTCTAAAACACTTGCAAGCTACTTTTAGCTTCTACTTTTGTGCTTCTTTTAACTAGCTATTAACTATTTTATTGTAATTTGAAGTTAGGCATCAGCACTGTAGTTATTCAGAGCTTTTTCTTAATAGAAGCAACTATGCTGATATAGCAAACATACTTTAAAGCATTTTAAACAAGGTAATATCAAATTTGAAATGATGGCAAGTACTACAACATGGAAGTGTTTGAAAGAAAAGCTGCCTTGCAAACAAACTAACTAACATGGGCAAGAAGTACAGTTTTCTCCCTGACAGTTTTTAGCGACTCTGCCTTCATTCATCTTCCCTGCTTTTCCTATTTCCCTTGATCCTTTGCAGGAGTTGAGCATGTAAAACTGTTACTGAATTCTCAGAAGTACTGGATATACTCAACAACGCTAAATAATTAACTGAGTACCAAAGTGGCTGCAAGTGCTACCTCCTTACCTGAGAATTCTGCTCCATAGGTGCAGTCTTGTGTATTGCAAAGGCTGAAGTATGTGTAGTAGTGTTTTGTTGCAATCTCTGTACAGCACTTCAAAACAATTTTTGCTGTCAGGAGAGCAAGCTGGATGTTCCAAGTTCTGTCATATTGGCAGAATTTTTAATGGACGTTCTGATTCTTCAAGTATTTAATGTGGAATTTATTGATCATGTTAGATTTTGCTATTTGCAAACCACCGGTAGTGGCAGAGCAGTTTCTTTCTTCAGTGATCCTAAAAAAGAGATATTACATCAAGGTTTATAAGACCAGTCCTTGAATTCCAGATACAGATCTCTCATTGTTAGACTGCTTACAGCTACAAAAAGAATCCAGGTTCTCAAATGCTGAAATGGTTTATTGATATAAGAATATTGAGTTGTAGGAAGGTAACAAAAAACCTTGTGACAGAAAAACCTTGTTTCTGTTGGACACAGACTGAAATTGATAAGGAATAATGGAAAGAATTAGCATGTTTTTCCACAATGACATTTTTAAAGAGACTTCTAGAAAATAATTTAAACCCTTTTCCATGAAGGGGCAATTCATTGTTCAGTTATCATAACGACTGCTCTGCCACTACTGATACTTCACAGTGCAAGATAAGACAAAACAACAGTTGACTGAGGACCCATGGTAACAAAGAATTCAGTTATAAATGGGCTCTTATCCATCTCTTTTGTGAATTTAAAAGAAATGGAAATAGAATCTAAATTATTTTCCTCTAAGCAGCAGAGATAAGGGCAGCAATAATGCATTTCTTTTCCCACTGATGACAGATAACATTGAAGGTAGAAGCTGCCTTGAATGAAGAAAGTCACTTTTCCCCAAATTGTTGTGAGAAGTGACATGCATTCTCACTGAAATACACATACAATACTTTTACTATATATTTCAAATGGAATGTTGTTTTATATCTTTTTTATACAGAAGCATGTGTGCAGGTTTACACTGAATTTTGTTGCTGTGGTTTTTTTTAATTGCTAACCTGGCCAGATAATGTAACATTATTTCTTCCAAAGTCAGTAAATAATGTTTCTGAACAGTTTGTATTGAATAATCAACAAATAAGCAATAATTCTGGAACAGGGACTGGTGGTTTTTTCTCTTTTGCAGGTCCTCCAGTTAATGTCACTTGCAACATATTTATAAACAGCTTTGGATCCATTGCAGAGACAACCATGGTAAGATATTTTAACTTAGTCAATGTTTGATGTTCAAATTAAATATGTTCCATGAGCTCTAAAGCTAGCTAGGGCTTCTCTTCACTTGGAACTAAACAAAGAAGGAAATCCACTTCTAAAAATAGAAAGTGAGAATGTCTAATTTGGCAATTGATTTTTTCTAACAAAAATTTCATCATTATACCATCAAAAACAAGTAAAAGTAAAGCCAAGGGTTGCAGAGGTTTTTGTTTTTATTTCTCCCTAAGTTTTATTTGACAGCTGCAATGAAATAATTATTAGATAAATATTAGTTTCTATAATGTTTCACAATTCTAACCTCAAAATGGCAATTCATTAAGTCGCTTTGTTAATAATATTTTATCATTTCATCCTATACAGTGCATACAGAAATGTATACTTTATTTTAGTTCTTCTTCCATTGAAACAATAGAATGACCAAAACTTTGAGATGGTATATAAAATTTGGAGTAAACAGAAGTGTATTGCATGCTTTTTTATATATACTTAAAATTTGTGTAGTAAAGAAAGGCAGATGATACAGTACAAAATAATGAGATTTTAACAAAATAAGGAAAAGAGATCAGAGTCTAAAGATAGCAAAACTAGATATTGAACTTTGAATTGACAAAAACACCCAGGATAATCTCATTGAAAGGTGAGACAAATGCAAGTAACTTGGAGCACTGATATAATCATTAAAACTTAGTGAGGAAAGATATTGGCATTCTTTCAACTGGTGCTTCACATTTTTTGAAGAAAGGGAAAAATGCCTCTTTGGAAACAGTTAACATAGTAATTTTGGGGCAGAGAGGGTTAAAATACAGAGATGACAGAACAACTGTGGGAGTTAGTAAGATCCAAATATGGTAAATACTCTGAAATCCCAACAATTTCAGGGGTCGGGATATGTACTTGTAATGACAGAACCCTGACTAAAGATAATTGATATATTTAAAAAAAAACAACAACACAAAGAAACAAAAAACTTACCAATAAACCCTAACATAACCAAGGAACTGTAGTTAGCAAAACAAGAAGAAAAATTCATGTAGTCAAATATTTATAGCCCCCTATGTCCAAGTAGTATTAAAAACTGTCTGTTCTTTACCTCCCTGGAACATAGTAGTAGATGTTACTGAGAGAGGTAGGTGATTTTTTTTTCTCAGATAGAAAATTACTTTAATTTGTATTTGGGGGCCTTTCCAGATTGCAAATCCCAAACAGATTGACATGGCATCCAGAGAGATTTATTCAGGTTCAATCAGAGGATTAAGCAATACCCACATGATTAGAACAGTGTTCCACAGCTACTTTCTAATGTCTGGGTGAGTGAATCTGGTCCAAAAGAGGAGACAGACTACAAGGTCAGTAAAGTGCAAAGACCCAGCCATTCAATTGCTATATAAAGGATATATATAAAAATGGAGTTGTTAACACTTACAAAAATTGTCCTGAGTTTGGGAAGAGGATGACCAAGTTCACATCTCAAGTGTATTTTCTCTCTAAAACCAGAGAATTATAAACATTTCCTTTCAGTGCAACTTAGAAAATTAGTACAATATTTCTATTTTCTAATGAAAATACATTCTTCTGTGTGTTATCTCAAAAGCAAATTGAAACAGTCAAGATAGACAATGATCTGGTCTGTAACAAATAGTTCCATGTAGTGTAGTATGTTGTAGAAAATACCAAACCTGGTCAGAACCACAAGGTTTTTAATTCTCTTGTCTTTATGCATTCAAAAACTGGACACTTATGCACAACCTTGACCTTCATGATGCTTGTGTTTTGCTAATAATGTATTCACTGACATAGTTCACAACCGACTTCTACTTATTGTCAGCAGCTGATGACCTCTCAGAGACTCAAGTCTTTCTTTGCAGAAGAATAAACGCTTTTGTCGAGATAGGACTTTCAGTTGTGTGGTTTATTAGCTTTACCTCTCCCCAATACTGACAGTGAACTTCTAAAAAACATGAAACTCTTTCTACCTTTAAATGACAATGAAAACCATCTTGCATTATTTCAAAAACTGTATTTCTTCATGGTTTAACAAAAGTAAATTCACTGCACTTCAGCATTTCTTCAACTATCGCTATTTTATCAACTGGATTTACTGTAGTCCTTAAAATTCAGTTACCTATGTCTTAATATCTGTTATATATCTTTAAGCATAGAACAACTCATTAGAACAAATTTTTAGACTCAAAAACGATTTTTATATTCTTAATAAATACCTCATTTTCCAAACTGTAAATGGAACAGGTTAAGTAAGCAACAAGTTCTAAATAAAACCTGGCCACTGGTACCCTGTACCAACTGCTAATGGGATATGCATCTAACCTACGAGCTTTAAAGAAGTCCGAATACATCGAGCCCTGCCCTTCGCTGTCGCTGCAATTGCCCTTGGTAGGGTCCGTCTCTGTCCGGGCATCCCCGGGTCTCTCGCTGATGACCAAAATCTTTGAGCTCCCTCTGCTGCCTCGGCTGTGCACAACAGAGTAAACAGGCAGAAAAACAAGGGGTTAAAAACACCCGCGTCTCTGGCAAAGTAAGCCGGTGCCAACTTCACATTGCTGGGCTGAGTAGCTCTCAGTAAGGACGAGGAGTGTGGCAGTGTGCGATGGGAATGGCAGCGGGTGTGCAATGGGAATGGCAGCGGGTGTCTCTTGGGCAAGCACATCCCCTTAAACTCATCCACAACTGGTCCAACTGCTCAGGGGGGCAGACAAACCAAAAAAGTACCATAATTTGGCTTACAGCTTGTCAACTCTGTATTCCAGTTATTTCTTATTCTCTTTCTTCTTCTCAAAATACAAATCAGCTGGTTCACAGCAGGGAAAAGAATGCCACCTCTTTCTAGGAAACTGCAATGCTAGTTGAACCTAGGTGATCATACGAGCAATTTAATTTATTTCATGTATGCTCTGAGGAGGCAGGAAAAAAAGTAAACTGCATAGTTGAAAAGTCCCTAAACAAACTTTTATCATTGGCACCACTTAGAATTCAGCCTCATCAATTTTTCTGTGTTATCAAACCAAATGGTAGCACTAGATCTGTGCATGTCGCAATGATATTCACAAAGTGAGGATTTCACACTCATCCTCTAGACAAGTAAAACTCTTATTGCTTCACGCATATAAACATATTTATATGTTGATATTATTCTGGGCTTTTACACATAAGGATTTAGAAATCTGGAAGAATAAAGGACTAAAAAGTTGTGGAAGCCCAGAATAAGATTATTACTTCATTATATGAAATTAAGATAATATAATTAACACAAATTAACGTGTGAAGTTTTTCATGAGATAAAAAGTAACATACCTAAGCACACAGAACCTTAAAAATCTGACAAATCAGTTGGATTGTTTGGTCATGTAAGTTAAATACATATTGGCAATATGGGAACCATATCCTACAGGAAAACAAATACTTTCCTTGCTGGTGCAGTGGAACTTAAATTTCAGCTTTTATCACAATACCCTGAAATGTTCTTTAGAGAGTTTCTTTGTGCTCATACTGTGCTCAGCTTGTATTCGCACTGTATCTCCTAAGGCTAAAAGATTTTGTGATCAGTAAGAGCAGTTTCATATATGTTGTTGGCAATTAACAACAAAAAAAAAAGATTATTCAGTCATACAGGGTCAGGATAATCTCAGTGCCAACAGTTTCAGCTGCAATGTTCAAAGTCAGAATACTGCATACACAAAACAATTAGGCTATTGGGTACATAGTAGGCCATACCAAAATATCTGCTTTTATTCTAGGAAATGTGACTGATAAACTTGTCAAGGTTGTCTCAGTTTTGAAGGTCAGGTACAACACTGACCTTAATGCAGATTTACAGCAATTTTTACTCAGTGTGGGTTAATACGCTTAGCATAATTCATGTGCTCAAAGTGCAATGAAGGGGATGCTCAACAGAGAGATGTGATGGCAAATAACAACAGTGCAGACAATTAACACATTGAAAATCTTATGTCTCTTATTCGGCCTTACCATGTTTTTTGCTCAGGGGTATTTCTTGATTCAGTCTGAAAAGAACTGAATGTGGATAGGAGGCATGATACTGATCTTTCTGTACCCTCCCCCCTCTCCACTAATGAGATTATCTTGCATTTACAAATAAAATGTGCTTTTAAACCACACTAACCCATTTTTAAGCCACCGTAATTACTGTCCTTTCATGAGCCACAGCTCTTTAATTTCTTTAGCTTCATCTTTCTTCAATAAGCATTCCTGATTTTGTTCTATTGCACCTATTCTAGGCTGTCTTTCAATAGAGTGCTTGGAAGAAATGTTCCCCTGTACATATTGCAAACCTTAATGTTGAAGAGTTTCACCAAATTTTTTTCTTCAGATTAATGACTTAGTCTGCTGTCTCAAATACAAGGAAATATATGCCTTTCTTTACTGAAAACACACTGAAAAAATCTGTCCAGTATATAGCAATGTGTTAATACTGAAGTGTCAGGAAGAAACATCTATACTTTGTGTTTCAGATGAGTGAAAGTGAGGCCTCTCAATAATGGCCACTTTACAGTTTCAAAATTGAAAAAAAAAATCAATTTTTTCCCCTGTTTGACTATCAACTCCCATCTATCAAGACACAGAAAAATTGATTGTTCTTGCTCAAGTTTGGAAGGCAGATTATATAATGTCCCTTATTTTTCATGCACTGGCCTCTGGCACCCTGATCCTGGGTCACAGAGTCAGGAGTAGACAGAGGTTTTACAAATTCTAGTGGGTCTACAGCTGTGCAGTTTGTTCCATGTCCAGACTAATCCAGGCAAATCCTACTGCTGAACCTGCACTCTAAGCAGAGAGATCATATCACCCTCCCAAGATACAGCATCAATTCCATTTTATAAGGAAACTGCATGGGATGCAACCAAAGTGTGCTTGGAAAAACACATTACTACATATACAAGATACGAATTAGCAAACAAATAGCATCATTTTTTTTTTCAAATTTTAAAGGTAATTCCTATAAACATTGGCTTTCCAAGCAGCAATAGAAAGCATTTTTTTGTACACTTCTGCTCTGAAACTTTTAGTCTAGGATAACTTTTCAGAAGGGAATCTTGGAATTCAGATACTGTGTGGTGGAAGATACCAGGTAAAAAGCTGGCTAGTTTTACAACAGCATAATGAAGTAGAGAGAACAAGAAAATACCATAAAGGTAGCACAGCCATGTCCCAGATGTTTCACCAAGTTGCAAGGTGTGACATGGCACCAGCTGCTTGCAACAGAGGCTCAAGGGTGATGTTTTGTATTGCACAGCACTTATGGGTGTTGAGGAGGTCTTTTCAGGTGCCTGTTAAGAATGAGATCAGTTTGAAGCTGTGCATAGAAACATGAGAGCCAAATATCTGATTTGCTGATAAACTCTGATAGTGCAGTAGATGGACAGGCTGAGTGATGCTACGTATGGAAGAGGCTGGTACAGGTGAAAACACACCATGGTTATCAAGTGCCAATAGCTGAATTTCCAATTCTAGGGAAATCTCCTTTCCTATTAACACTGAAAATCATCGCTACACAAGTCAGAAGTGAGGACAAATAACATCTCTCTATTTATCTGCTGGCCTCTGTGAAGCTTATGAGAATAATTGTACTATTCTGTACCTTTTTTCTAACCTCTTTGTGTGTTATAAAATATGAATATTCCTGTATTCTTCTCTGGCATCTCTACTTGAATTTTTTCTCAGGAAATAACTCCAGCCTTTTAGGCTCCTTTTATGACTCTAAAAAAAGTAAAGGAAATATAATTTTTTTTCTTTTGGATTCCTCTAATGATTTATAAATTATTCAGAAAAAAAAATTATACTATTCGGATTGGAGAATTCCAGAACCAAATTTCCAGAGCCTGGGCAGCAAATGAGCTCTGCATTGAAGTAAAGAGTTCAGACTTTTATGTTTGGTTTGGACTAGCAAAAATGGCTGATTAAATTGATTTTTAAAACTCACCAGAAGCTTTGCCTTTGCTGGAGCTGATGGTCTTTGCAGAAGCTGGTAGCAGACTTCTGTTCCTGGCCCCTCAAGCCAATGGTTTTTTAAACTGTTTTCAGAAGCAACTCTCCAGTGAGTGATTAGGGAGCAGTAGTATTCATTGCTTGGTTAATCGAGTGTGTTTACACTATTTTAATAAAAGGCTCAGTTACAAGGGTGGTTTCCACATATTTCCTGTTTAAAAGCCTGTTCATTCAACATGGGTATACCACAAACCATAAATATAAACTATGAATAGACACATCCATAAAAAATGAACAAACAATCTTGTCTTACTAAGCATTAGGTTAACCTTTCTTGTTTGTAGCTTTAAAACACCAACAAACCAAATCAAGACTAAGTCTCAAGTTTATTTTTGATAGCATCCTGAGGCCAAATTCTTCTGAAAGCTCTATAGTCAAATTTACCTAATAACAGAGTGCATATGTCTGAGGAAAAGAAAAAAAGAAAAAATAGCAAGGTTTTGGGTTCTAGACCTTTCTAGATATCCTTTCAATGATTTATGAATAAATGAAACTTCCTTTATAAAAGGAAATTATAAATTATTTCATGCAGTCAGCATCTCAGAACTAATAGTGAAGTTTAGAGTAAGTGATATTGTAATAATGAAAAACTCCTTTTAGAAGTTTTGGACATTTTCAACAGCTTTAGATGGAAGAGCTGTGGCAGAGGATCTGACTCAGTGTGCATTTGCATTATAAATTTTAAAATGAACCAAGAATTGAAAAGGACTATATTCTGTGCAGGAACGAGTCATAGTTCTGAAAATATAATAACTAGTATCTACAGTAAAGCAGAAGCTCAAACTGACAGTTTTCACTGACAGCAGCCATGTACTGGGCATAAACAGAATAAAGGTGTGGTCATTTTGTGAAACTGCCTTTAATGCAGAATTTAGAAACATAATATACCAAAAAAGTTTCCACAATGAATTACTAAAATTCCCACTTCATTTGTTTTGACTTGTAATCTGGATTTGTGTGGTTGTGACCCATAATTTGTTTCCAGATTTTTTGGAAGATGAATCTGAATATTTTGTGTATTTACTTCAGTAAGGCTTGGTTTTACTGAGTCACAGTAAAATTCTAATATTTTCTAGAACTTGGAGCTGAAATGCAATGATATCTTTATGTAATATGGAGAATAAAACAAAAATAATGACCATTTAACAGGTTCCATTTAACATGTCATCTGGATCTAAATACCCACCTATAGGGGTAACTTACAACTTATTTCAGACCTTTGTGGTGCTATCAAATTTCCAAATATAACTTTTATTACTTATTTCCAGAAGACAAAAGGAAATCTCTCAAGTTTTCTCACATGAAAGAACAGTGTTTCTAGACTATGGCACGTGCAGAAGACAGGCACTCTGAGCTCATGTAGAAGAGCTGCAGGTGGAGATGACAACACGTTTTCTCATTTTAAGGCACAATGCTCTATGCTGATCACATTGTGGTGCCTGAAGGTGCAATTTCACATCTACCAATCAAATTGATTGAAGAGAATTGCAGATTTTTAAAAAGCCAACAATGATAGCCTTCACTGGCTTAGTTTTAGCAGGTTTTTGTCATTCAGTTTCACAAAAGACTAAGACATGAAACTTAAACACTTTGGTACTCTCTGCCAATATATAAATCCACAAACATTTTCCATTCATAAAAAACAGCAACAACAAAATGTTAAATGTTAAGTAAAATCTCCAAAATTCTTCCTGAAACGAAACCAACAGTTTATTGTCCCTGTTGTCACACAAGACATGGAAAATATTCCAGTACCTCAGGCCCTGTGAAAGCTGAGTGACTGTAGCTACTCATTTGAGTTGGGCATCCAAAAAATCTCTCTATACTACTGCCAAATGAATGCAGTGTTTTATGCTTCGACTTCCTGATCCTGGAAGAAATGTCAAATAAGGTATACAACTATCTGTACCAACTTCAGGTATAAACAAGTTCTGAAAACATTTTATAACCCATTAGTCAGAGATTGTTTCTTAGGTCTAGGGAAATGGTAGCAGTAGTAGCCTTATAGCTTATGTGCTGGGTGACATTTTCTGAAATCTTGTTTATGTTAAGGGAAACCTAGCTCCAAATATTTTTTACCTCATTTGAAGAAAAGGCTGAATCCAGATCTACAGTTGCCTTAGTACTCTAAGCTAGAAGTAATTGTTCTGGTTTATCTAAACTAGATAAATATTTACCAGGACAGGTGTTATAATCAGCTCATCCAGACATACAAATGTATCCATCTTTCTGGACCACTTTATCAAGCTTTCTTAATGAATTTGCAAATCACTTTGTACAATAGAGAAAGCTGAACAGCTCCGTTTATAGACACAAAGCTTTCTACTTCCCCATTCACTGCAATTATTAGCTACAGAAGACCTGAAATGACCTCCTACATCATCAGCTCAAACACTTGCTACTGCATACAACACTGCTTTAAATACTACTCATCACCTGTTCTAATGCTTCCTAAAACCCAAATGGTTTCTTTACAACATTAGCAAAGGTTCTTGCAGAATCTTTATCTTCTCATTCCAAGGGAGACTTAGCCTTTAGTTAAATTTTTACATCCTTTGTTTACCTACAGTCATCCAATCTTCTAGCAAAGCTGGGGAACAGTTCACACCTCTTATTTCCCCTCATTTATGTTTGCTTACATTGAATCCTCTTCCTCTGATTGCTCCTTTTCAGTTAAAGGGATCACCATTACTTGTACAGCACTGCACTATGAAATAATGTGGCATTATTCCCATCCCTTCCAGCATCTTCCTACTTACTTCCACATTATTATATAAGTCTTTTCAATCCTTTGAAGGCTTTTATCAGGTAGGCTGTTCCTAAAAATCTATATCCTGGTGTAGCAATTGCAGCATTATCCAGAAAAAAATGTGAAAATAATTTGTAAGCTGAGTTCTACTCAGTCACTATTGCAGGAAGTCTGAGTGTCTGTGAAAATAAGATTGTGGCATCACTAGATAGCTCTGTTCACATCATATAAGATATGCTGTTTATGAAGTTTCTTATTTTGCTGCAATCATGCAAGATGAACTCCCTTGAGGTTATGATTATGTAACACTTGTGATGTTTCCTAAAATTATAAGAACACAGCTACCAGTGTAAAAACATTATAAAAAAAATAGTTAAAGGACTAGGTCAAAAGTAATACTTTAAAAAATATCTTTAGGGTAGCTGCCTCATGATGTGTATTTAAGCAATGGAAATTAATCTCATCATGATATATGTGGATTTTGTCCTTAACTCCCATTAATGCTAATAGGAGTTAAGTCCCTAAATCCCCATCTATCACTGTAGGACTATAGCCTGTCTCCCTGGGTTTTGCATGAACCTGCAATTCACTAACTCTGTTTACAGAAAAAAAAGCTGCAGTGGACTTTAGAATAGTTGTTGAATGAACCTGAATTAAGGACATAAAAGATTTTCAGGTTGTCACCTTTGTTCCTACTTTCGGTTATTTCAATTCTTGAATCTAGTAAATATGCACTGGAAAATTTCCCAGTACAAACATTCTACATAACCTTGAAATTCTTGCCTTGAATAAGTTTTGGTTATTTTAGCATAATTTAAAAACTCTGTTCACCTCTCATGTCTTCATTCTATTCTGAATACTCGGTACTTCATGCACTCTGGGTGTGCATTTTTAATTACAGTAGCCGAAGTAATCACTCAACATGAAAGTGCTGTACACTCAGACTTTTCATACATCATACCCATAGTGCAAAGATATATCTTAAATGATATATTTTTTTTTTAAATGTTGAAACCATTTTACAGTACTTTAAAATTAAACAGTAAAATTATACAGTTTATCAAAAGAGCTTGTAAGAATCTGGTTTTTACACAGTATTTTTCCTTTTCCTTAGACAATACACAGCATGCTATCAAATATGGCCATTAACAGCTAGCAGAACAATAAGTATTATGAGTCTGTGAATCAGACTTTAATTTTCTTTAAAAGTCAATATGATCACAGCAAGGTGTGGTGTGATATGCACTTTTTACTGACACGCCTCTCCCTATGACATTACTGCCATTATACCAAGTGTCAGACCTTTTTTTTTTTCCCCTCTAAAACCTTCTAGATCCTAATAGCAATTTACACAATAATAAAACTCAGCATCTCTCACATAGTTTGATTTCTTCAACTGCACAAAATAACCCTTATGATTTCAGAATCTGAGATTTGTTATGCAGACCTCAGCAGCAGCAGCCATCTCCTTCAGCACAGAAATTGGGTTCTGTCTTCTCTCACTGCTGAGTACTTCCATTTATTGCTTCATCTAGTTAACCATCTTACCCAGGAAGTGCTGCTCTGCTTGCTGTTCAGATTTATCAGACAGGTGTCTCTAGACAGAGATCTACAGATTGACACCTTCCTCCCTCTCTCTTAAATTGCAGGTAATCCCAACTCACAGGCTTCTCTGCTCCTCTGCCTGTAGTGCTCCAGCTTGCAGAGGCTTTGAATTTCTCATAATTTCATCCAGGGCCAAAAAGCACTGCAAAGCCAACAAAAATCCCTCTTGTCATGATTTAACCCCAGCCAGGGAACAAGTACAACACAGCCGCTCACTCATTCCCCCACCAGTGCGATCAGGGAGAGAATTAGAAGGGTAAAAGGCAGAGAACTTGTGGGCTGAGATAAAGACAGTTTAATAGGGAAAGCAAAAGCTGTGCACAGAAGCAAAGCAAAACAAGGAATGAATTCACTGCTTCCCATGGGCAAGCAGGTGTTCAGCCATTCCCAGGAAAGCAGGGCTCCATCACACCTCACAGTGACTTGGGAGGAAAAATGCCATCACTCAAACAAGCCCCTCCTCCTTCTTGCCCTCCTCCCCCTTCCTCCCCCCCAAATGGATACTGAGCATGGTGCCATATGGTGTGGTATATCCCCTTGGCCAGTGGGTGTTAGCTGTCCCAGCTCTGTCTCTTCCCTATTTCCCCCCAGTCTCTTCACCTGCACAGCAATTGGAAAAGCAAAAACTGCTTTGGCTCTGTTAAAGCATTGCTCAGCAATAACAGAAAAACATCTCTATGTTATCAACCCTGTGCTTAGCACAAATCAAAACATCGCCCTGTACCAGCCACTGTGAAGAAAATTAACTTTACCTCAGCTCAAACAAGCCTTCTCCACAGTTCGGAAAGGTCCCAATTTGCAAACCTCTAGGCTTAAAATTTAATTTTGCCTAGGAGCAAATTTAATCCCATATCTTTCTTTCCCAGAAAAAAAAAAAAAAAAAAAAGAAACAGGCAGTCACCTCCTCAAGGCATTTCTCATTGGAAACTGAGGCAGTGTGAATAGATATTGACCTAAAACTTTGTCACAACCATGAAGATATTGAAGGTGAATTAAAAACAAATGTATTGAACACACATAACTGAGAAAAAGTAGGTATTCACTATTTCTTCTTTACCTGTTTTTGATGATAAAACAATAATCTTCAAAAGCACTCCTGGGGAATCTAAATTTATTCCCTTGCTTTAAAAAATAAGCAGTCTTTACATTGCCTGATCTTTCAGTCACTAAGTTTCTTTTTCACTTAAAGGATTTTCAAAACATAAATGTATAGGAACATATGCAAGCTAATTTATTGTATAACAGGATTAGTTAAAGAAGATTTCTAGTCTGCTTTCCATCTACGAACATTGTAAGCTACAATATGCAGGATCTCTTACAATCTTCTTTTTTGTTTCTCTATCTTCTTTTAAAAGATTTAAATTGAATGAGGGTTTAGCTACTTAACTCCTGGTAGGATTGAAGGGATAGAATACTGAAAATTTGATGTTTCTAGTCAGCCATTATTAGTTCCCTTGTTTGCAATATATTTTTCCTTATTTTTGTGAATGTGGCTGCTCTACAGTTTCAGAAAACTGAATATATTAAATACATAATTTGTATGTCTTTTTAATGTGTATTATATATACAAAATATATATTCTATACAAATATAACAACAGTTTTCAATGTATATATCTATATTTTACACTGGTCAATTATTTAATTAATTTTGGGTAGTTTTACTTCAATTTTTAAATATTTACACTAGACCTTACAGGGTAACAAGACTGTTTCCCAGCTTAGCAAAATGTAGGGAAAATATTTAAGATTTGTGCCTTTGACTACTGTTCTGGTATTACTGTAGTGTTACAAACTACAGTATTTGAGGTCTTTTAAAATAAGGTTAAGATTGGCTTTTCAATGAGTAACCTTTACTTCTCCCCTTTTCATCACGGACCTAGTGGAAACCCATAAACTTGACATTTCTTCTTTCTCCCTTACTACTCATCTAGATCCACGTGTACTTCTTCACAAAGTTAGCTTCTTCATGAAAGGAACAGGTTAGCAAATCGATGCTAAATGGAGTTTGTGTCTGTTCAAGTTTTATTTAATTGCCTGAGTGCATTTAGTGTGGCCTTAATAATCCCTAAGAGTCCCTGAGTTATCATATCACAGGATTGCAGGAGACGTGCATCTTTTTAAACCAGCAGCCAAAAGGCAGAATACCTTAGGGCTTTTCAAATGCCACTAGATTATGTTTTTGGATAGACAAACAAATGGCTCCCTTTCTCCTCAGTACAGGTACAGTTCAATTGCACACAAAATTTTATGTGTTGCCATGGCATCATTGTAAAACCACCAAAACAACATGATTTTCCTGATAGACCTCTTGGTGCATTTCATGCATATCAATAAATTTAAGGTCAACTCATATCTGATCAAGCTTGTCTAAAGTTAGAAATATATTCCTTCTCAGAGCCCACTTTAGCAAGTGTTCAGACTGTGGGAGTTTTCAGGCCCTGCTTCTGGACTTGAACTTGTTTAGCTTTACATTATATTTTACCTTATTTACCCTATTCTAGACAATGTCGCATTTGTCTCCCAACACAAGGAAGGCGGCAGGGTAATTTAATATGGAATTCCCAAAACTGTAGTTGATCTAATTTGGTTATATTTCCCTGAGGAGATGAAACAGAGGATTATTTCAAATACATGTTTTCAAGAAAGATTTATAAAATTAGCCCATTCAGTCACTCATTGAAACCAGTCATATTCTAAGTGCTCTCATAAAACTCATTAATAACAAAATGGAATATCTAGCACCAAAAATTCATGTGAACAAATGAATAATCTCAGAAAAACTTAACTTTTCACTTAGGAAGAAGTACCTTCTGCTGTTAGACCAAAAACTTCTTCAGGGACACATCATTTTTTTGCAGAAAAAACCCAGAATCTTTTGTCAACCAAGAACATGGCAAGGACCAAATGAAAACAGAGGCTTAGTGTATGTTGTTTGTTCATGTAATTGTCATGTCCTTTTTCATCTAATCCCTTATACTACTGCTTGAAAGTGCAAACATTTTAAAAGCCCCTGAGCTAAAGCTTAAAAAAAGCAATTATGCTGAACAAGTGGCAAAATGTGATTTTAGTGTAATGCATTAGGAGTTGGAAACACACAGCTTCCATTAAACATGGGAGTAGTATATTCAATCTTTAATTAATAAATATTCTATGACATGCAGTAGGAGCTATGACAAACATTATTACACAGTATGTCAGTACTATAATTAATCTTTTTAAGAATAAGCATCCTAGAAGTTAATATAGATATTAACTGCCTTTGACTTCTGATCATTATATGTGAGAACAGAAACTAAAATCCAGTATTGCTACTGATAATAAACTCAACAAAATAACTCAATGCTAAAATAAACTGAACCTGTCCATTTGCAATGTTTTAGCCCTAAAAGACATGGAAAATAAGTAGATATTGTAGCACATTGTTGAATTCAACTGATTTTGAATGCTTTGTAAAAAAGACAAGGGAGCAAGTATGGCAAAAATCAAGGAGTTCTCTCAGAAACTACTGACTATATTCTTCTTTAAGCTGTGGTTTGAATGACAAAGACTGATAGCTCTGTGCTAATAAGCAACCTGTAAATGACCCAATACTTTCTACAAGGCAAGGACAGACCTGTAGTAGCTGGAGAATGGCTCTCAGTCCTCCATTATTTGTAGTGATGGAAAATGAGGTATTACTCATCCCAGAAGAAAATAAAGCAAGAAGCATTTATCTGTGCCAGCCAGAATGCTAACAGAAGCCGAACCACTTCAGAATCCAAGGGTATGAAAGCATTTGGCACACCTAGGAAGAGCACTTGGTGCAGAAGTAGTGTGTAAATTTATCTGCTGAACTCTGAATTTTAATTTTGTAAGGAAGTCTGAGAGGTCTGACATTACAGGTAGCAATGCTGAAGTACTAGTTTTAGCCAGCTCTTTGGCAAGTGAGTTCTAGTTCTATTGATTTCAATATGAGTACTACTGGATAGTTATTGGAGTCAAACTCTGAAACGAATTAGGCAAAACTGAAATAAAGCTTTAACCAAACTATTCACAGGACACCCATTGGGATATCTAGTAGTTCTGAAATGTATGAGAAACAAACAAAACCAAACTAAAACTCCAAATGTTAACTTAGGAAAAAAAAAAAAAAGACAAAACCACACAGAAATATTAAAAACAATAATGCACACCTTAAAATCTACTTAAAATCTGCAGAGGAGCTGTTCATCCAAATCCATCAACAGTCTTTTCTGAATAACTCAAATAATTTCTTAAATCTTCCTGGGATCAGAGACAAGTTAGTCCTCACCTAAGCTTCCAAGCATCTTGGCTGTCCTACTTAATGGAGGGAGCAGGAGCATCTACAATTTTCAAACTAGACTAGCATTAGAGCTTTTATCCAGGAACTGAACAGGCCTTACCACTCATCCTCAACCTTCAAGGGCTGAAATCTAGAGATCCTAATCACCCCGAAAATGTTTAGCCAACTAACTTCAGACAGGAAAATTCTCCATATGTTTGTGCATGGAACTGAATTATTTTCCTCATATGCCAGAATCACAAGAGTTGGAAACAAAACTAGAAATAAAAATTGCAAGAAGAAGACTTTCTCCTAAGATACATGCATGGAGACATTGCTGTCTGAGGAAGGGATCACATGGTTCTAGAAAATTCACAAAGGTATGTCTTACTGAGGGAGAGGTACAGTACTGCAGTTGCTCTCAGCCTCTCGATGGATTCTGTAATTCCAGAGTCAGAACAATAAGGACATTCTTAGTTTTACCCACTGCCAAAATCAGTTCTGGAAAGAGAGACTCCTCCTATGGAAATATCCAGCAGCAGATCATCAAGAAGGATTCTCTGTCCCATAGACAAACTCTTAATCATAATCAACAGTGCATCTACATTGCTTCTTGTAATGAATGCCCTACAGCTCTTCAGTACAGAAAAGCATGTTCTCAGGGATGTTTGGCATTAGTCAAGTCTTGGTGCTCAGACACAAATTTAATGTGTCAATTAAAGCTAAGTACTAAGCAACTGATTTAAATCACAGTTAATTTCTCTTTAGCTGCTATGGTAAATCTTTGACAGATTAATGAGTTACAGTTAATAGTGGAGCGTGGAGCTTGTTGCAGTTGGTTTTCACTCATTAATTGAACTGCCAAACAACACAGATATATGCACTATCCTTGCTGCAGTTCAGACGCGGAATCATAGGATCATAGAATTTTAAGGGGTTGGAACAGATCTTAAACATCATCTAGTCCCAAACCCCCTGCCATGGGCAGGGACACCTCCCACTAGACCAGGTTGCGCAAGGCCTTATCCAACTTGGCCTTAAACACTGCCACGGTTGCAGCATCCAGAACCTCCCTGATCCAGTGTATCGCCACTCTCGCAGTAAAAAATTTTGTCATTCAACCTTCTCTTCTCCAGGCTGAACATCCCCAACTTTCTCACCCTGTCTTTGTAGCAGAGGTGTCCCAGTCCTCTTATCAAATTTGGGGCCCTCCTCTGGACTTGCTCAAACAGTTCCATGTCCTTTTTATGCTGGGAAAACCAGAATTGTACACAGTACTCCAGTAATAGTGCACAGAAGTAATAAAAAATAAATAATTCCCTTATTCGCTGTAATAAATAAGACCAATGAAAGTATCACCAGTGTTTGTTAGCATAAGAAAAAAGATTAAACATTTCAGTTCAGTTTAAATTTATTGATAGTTAAGGAAGGATATTCTTGTCCTTAGATTTAAAATGTTTTCTCCCTCCCTGTTGATATACTTACTGAAGGAAATCAAGTCATAAATTAAGTCATAACACAAGTCCTTTGCATTATCACTTTAAAGAACTGCAACTTTTCATGGCTACTCTCACAGAACTGACTACCCTGTCCAGTCCTGTATCATACTTCCCTGCATCTTCTTTTACATATTCTTTTAAACAGTTAAGCCTGCAGCATAAGTAATCTCAGTAATGACGAAATTCCAACTATTAAGCATGATGAAATACAAGGGAATCCATCAGAATACAAACACTATATTTGCATTTCTCAAATGTGAGGGTGAATTTTAAGGTTCTTCTCCTACTTTGATTTTTCAGTGGCATTGGTGACCTGCATGGAAAATGACTTGACGTTTGAGTGGCTAACTTAAATTTAAATATTTGAGTTTCTATACTAGAGAAGTTTCATCAAAGGCACATTGAAATCATTAGCTGAATAGCTTGTAGTCCACTATGAAATTTTCAGCTTTGTAAAGGAAAACTAGAAAATACCACTAATTTACACAAAGTAATTAATTATCTAAATTGCAGCCACAGTGCTTAAGAACAGTGAATAAATTTAAAATGGAAAATGTTGTTACCACGAAGTACTATTATGCCACAGGCCATCCTGTCTAATTTTACCAGTCAAGGCAGCAATCAAAAGCATGTCAAGTTGCATGTTTTTCAGACTGAGACAGTAACTTTAGAAAATCTCAGCAGTAAAAATTAAACTTATTAATGTGTTCTGCAACATACAAACTTTTCTTGTATAGCAGTGAAAATTAGCTTTCATTACAAGTGTCGTAGTTAACAGATGAAGAACAAAATTTTCCACAAGAACAATATTTTTAATAGTTTTATGTTTACTCTTAACAGTGTTGCTTCAAAGTCTGTAAGATTTCTATGTTAAAATTTTACAGTGAGTCAAAACAAGTGACAGAAGAATCATCTGACTACATTATACAAAATACAAGTCTAGATTTCACTTAGAAATATACATAACCCAAAATTATCATAATATTTGGAATGGCAACAGAGAGAGTTCTGTAGATTATTCATGAAATTCTGAAGACTTGGTTCAAATAACAGCATACAAAAATTATGAGAGCAGGTGATATTCAATGTTGAAATGAGGCGCTTATTTTGGAATCTCTCAGATCTAGAAGGATTCCACATGCAGTGCATATGAAAAATGCATTAGAGAAATAGTAAGAATTAGAAAATTAGTATCTTGAGGATTTATGCAAAAATTTCCATAAAGCTACATTCTGTATGTTATGGTAATATAGCTCTATCTGTACAAGTATAATGAAATAGAAATCAAAATATTCTATAAGTGTTTCAGATTTCATCATGTGCTGGGAATTACTAATCTAAATATTAGTACTGGGGTCCATAGTGGCCTCAGCCATGGCATGGACAGCAATTACCTGATCTCAAATTTTTATTTTGTTGAGCCTTATGAAGACAATGAACAGTATCCTGAACCTCTAAGAAAGTTCACAGTTTGGCTAAGGTTTGGAAGTATGGTGAAACTAATGCAGACCCATGTCACACTCTTGTTCTGTAGAGCCAGGGTACAGCAGCTGTTCAGAAAATGACAGCCTTGAGGTTACAGATGAGGCTGTGAAAGTCACCACAACTTAAATGATGATTTCTCCCTCCCCTCAAGGAATCTTTCTGTCACAGTTATTTGAATGAGGAGTTATCCTTTCAGGCAAATAGCACGTGAGAATAGAGAGCCTCTTGTAGGATAACAAATCAATTCAGGCAGTTTGATTTTGGTGTTTGCATCAAACAACCCTACTTGTTTAAAGCAGTTAAGCCTTGTGCTTATAATGTGTAATTATAAACTGAGATGATGAATACTTGTCCTTCATACAAAAAACAGTCAAATATATCTCTTTTCTTTTGATAAATTAGGATTTTTTTTTTTTGCCAGTTTAAGTCAGACTTTTCAAGGGAAAGAACAATGAAAAATAGCTCCAGTTGTTTCAGTGAGAAGTTTAACCAGGATTTTTTCATCTTAAAAGCTGGAAAGAATTTGAACCAATAAACTTTACTCATACCGACATAGAGAGTAACTTAATATAATCTTGAAAGGATTCCATCATTTGTCATCCTCCATTTTCCTTTTCCATTTTGTCTTCCTGCTATGCATTTTTCACCCATTCTGTCTACACATGTGAGAAGACCTTTACTCTACAACTAATCCCATCCTTCAACTCTTCATTTTCTACTGAGAAAAGTAAATTAAGTAGACATGCCTCAGGTTATATAATTTAAAAAAGAAAGCTTGGGTTGGGCTAAAGTGCAAAGTCCTGAGAGCTGCAGTGCTCCCAACCCAGTGCCCCAGGTTTAGAGCTAATGTTTCCCTCATTGCAAGAATTGCCCATGCTGGGAAAGGCGGTGGAGCCATCATTGCTCCCACATCCTTCTTCTTCGTGTCCTTTTGATTTTATACAGCAATCTGGAATGGAAATAGGTACTACATGGTATTTGGGATGTCATGCAATGAAATAAGGATATTTCAGGAGTCATTATTCCCTCTTACTAGAAGACACTAAAAGTATAGTTCTTTGAGCACTGAGGCACAAGCTTGTCTAAGAATTTTGTCTTACTTTGGAAACACTCAAAAGAAATACAGGCTTGTTTCTACATCTGCAAAATAAAAATCCCTGGCTCTGGTTTCATCACATCATGGTGCTAATTATAAAAAATAACAACAGATTCTCCTAAGAAATTTTCATGGCTTCTGAGGCTGTCACTACTCATAACGAAAAAGAAAATGTCTTTCAGTCCTTTCCTGAAAGGGGTTGGGGTGTGCTTGTATGTGTGTGCTTAAAAAATTAACAGTTGATTTCTTTAAATGAAGCAGTTGATTAACAAATCCTATGCATTTAATGCTGCATGCTTCCATTTGGTCAGAGAGCCTTCTTCCTGTCTGCTGGAAAGAGTAATCTTAATTGGTTTCATTCTTCAGGCGTAGTTTTCCACTTACTTTCTTTGTCTTAAAAATTTTTAAGCTTATATGAACATAAAATTCTTTAATGGGACTTTCCCTATATGATTTGCAATATTTTTAATTTGCAATACTTCATAAGCATTTTTTTAGCATATTTGGCTACCCTATTCGAGCTGAGTTACTAAATTGACCAAAACAGCAGGATGCTGTAAGATATGGAAAACTGTTTCTCATGAGTAAATGTTGCGTGTTGAGGTTCCTGTTCTCCTTTATTATGTGTGGTGGCATAATTATTCCAACTACAGGGCTTCATGTTCCAAGTTTCCTAAGAGCAATATTGATAAAATGATGGATTTTTAACAGTACCCACAATTTCTACACCAATGGGGTTTTAACCAGTTAGTCTAACCTATAATAAGTAGTATCCATAGTTTTAGGCTAAACGGTATTGCTCATCCCTGTGCACTTCATTTCCCAGTCTGACACAAGAAATTTTCTTGTTAAAATTAATTTTCATCATCTTTTTTAACCATAAATAAATGATGTTTTGTACTTTTGTTACGTTCAGAAGTGTCATGTAAGGTCTGGCAACCAGTTCCCATTTTCCCCCTGCAGCTAACCCATCTTTTTCTCTATTTTATTTTTATCTTTTTCATTAATGCAATTCAAATAATGAGGAAAGTCTTATTATAACCAATAAAACTATAGTTCCTATGCCCTTATGCCCAGTCTCAGTTCAAAATGAAACATAATGAGAAGCTAATATTCACCTTTATTTAAAACCAAATATTTTCAGAGTGGTAAAGTTGTAAGAAATTGTGGAGCTGTAAATATATCTCTGACAGAATGTATGTGCAGCTCCAAAATTACTTCCAGAAGTTTGAAGCACTCACTCATCTTTTCTATAAAAGCACTATTGATTAAGACAGCACTTTCTGTAGAAATTAAGGTGACCCCACTTGTAACTAATCTAATTTATCATAAATGCTTATATGGTGTCTGCCCTATTTGAAGAGAGTAGGAACATGTGCCCTCCTCAGACTGCTGTATGGCAAGTTACTGCTCACAATGCTCAACAGGGAGCTGAGGCACAGAAAGCCTGTGTGGTGGGTCTAAAACATGTAAGGATTAGAGAGAGAGAAAAAAAATTAACTTCCCTTTCAATGGGACAGATTCTCACTGACAGAGAGAGGGAAGTGGGGATGCCTCTGCCAGGGGTTGGGCAGAAAAAGGTAACACCATAAAATGCTTTGTATGCTTCTCAATTCAATTTTAAGACATATTTGTTATAGGGGTAGAGTTATACGGAATTACATGAAATGTACATGGAGGTTGGATTTCCTTATTTTATGATTTTTTCAATTGCCCTTCATCTTTATTCTTTTCCATTGTGTCCCCACTGATACAAATAGGTATCATTCTGGCATTCAGCTAAGTAATTCTTTTGTCATCCACAGATGGGCAGGGGATTACATGGCTAAGAAATGAAATAAAAGCTAAATCCCTATGCTTGATAAAGCTTTGCTTGTTTTCTCTTTTATTCAGGATTATCGAGTGAACATCTTTCTCCGTCAGAATTGGAATGATCCACGCCTCGCATACAGTGAATATCCAGATGACTCTTTAGATTTAGATCCATCCATGCTGGATTCAATTTGGAAACCTGATTTGTTCTTTGCTAATGAAAAAGGTGCCAACTTTCATGAAGTTACAACAGATAATAAGTTGTTGCGGATTTTCAAAAATGGAAATGTACTTTATTCCATCAGGTGAGTCTCTAATCTGATGATTTTTTCAGATAGAAGTTCAAAAGTATAACTAGGAATTGCTAAAACATATTCAATTTCTAGTCATGCAGAACTACTGTATGAGTTTTGAATGCAGAATTTCATCAACGTTACTATTCATTTTTAGAACTAAAATAGATAATGATCCCTCATTAGGCATTCACATAGCAAAAGTAATAAGAAAAGTATCTTTCCTATTTTAAAGTACAGGTACTGAGCCTAGAGGAACTAAGACACTGCGCAGAACAAACAATCCTGTAGTATTATGATCTGTGTTGGCCTATGTATGAGTTTCACAGTCTGTACCCTCCAATTTCACGACAATCAAATATAATTTCTTTTCCTCCATTTTGGATATTGCAGTTCCACTTCAACATGAAAGCATGGCCTGTTTGAGGAAGTATGACATTTAAAGCTTAGTCATTTACTGCTGGAGATGGAGAAAAAACTGGAAAGTAAATTTTTGAAAATGTTTTAAGACCCTGAAAACAGCAATCATAAGTATTGACAAAATCTAATTATCCCACTTCTCTTCCCACCACTTTCCTTTTAATACAGACATCAGTAGGCATTTTACCACTGTCTTCAAAAACC
The DNA here is from genome assembly GCA_013397015.1 of Myiagra hebetior. NCBI lineage: Eukaryota > Metazoa > Chordata > Aves > Passeriformes > Monarchidae > Myiagra > Myiagra hebetior. The sequence continues at coordinate 930,681 of VWZQ01006580.1, forward strand.
CAGTCTAATGAGAAACACATTGGATATAAGTATGCTAATGCCCCACTAGACATGGTATAGATTCAGTACTGAAGCAGTGATTCACTTGTGCAAAATGTTACTCTTTTCAAAATAAATATACTATTGTCCACTCAGTGTTTTGCTTTGCATGCTTTTATGACACTGAATTAATGCATAATCAGACTCTTTGAAGAGATATCAGGAATCTGTAAACAGTTAGTATAGTGGAGAAAAAGAAATCTTTATGACTTGCATGGATTTGTCAGTGGCAAGAGGGTCTCCTTCCTCCCTCCCTCCTTCCAGTATGATTAGGCAGCACTTTTTCAAGCTTACACAAGGAGAAAGGGTTGGGTTGAAATTCTTATGAGTATTTCATATCCAAAAGGAGGTTAGTCTGCCACTCTGGGAACAGAATAAATCTTCAGTGTCACAACATGTATTCTGTCACTAGAAACAGACTCAAAGCAAGTTAAAAGGATTCCTTCTCTGGATTCAAGTAAAAAGTAGATTTAAATCAATTATCGGCAGACTGTCTGAGTCACCCCAAGAGGCACTGGCAGTTGTTCCACTCTAATCAATTCCCAGCCTTGCCCTCCTCCTTCCAAATACATACAGCACAGTGTCTATAGACCCCACCACAGAGCTGAAACAAGTTTGGATTGCAGCTTCAATACAATTCAGACCAAGTTCATGGCCACATGAAATGGGGTGAAAAACCCCAAATGTGTGAAATATCATCATTATCAAATTATAAAGGCAAACATGGACTGTGCTGAAAGCAGATACCAGATAGCCTCTGTCTTTCTTATGAAGCCAGAAAGTTTATGTTGCCATGATTTAATTAAGAATTATTACAGCTTCTGAAACAGATTTAAAATCATATCAGTGGCATCTAGTTTACTTGTTATGTGCATTTGAGTGAGTTAACCTTTTGAAAAGGGGAGAAATGCTAATTGCTAGTGTGCTGATACTAAAATGAAAAAAAAAAAATTTTGTAAATTTGCTTCTTTCTTTCATTCCCTAATGTCTCCTCATCCCCTAATTGCATTGGAGCAATTCAGACAAGAAAACAATGGAAGGTTGCAGTTCCTGACTCAATGAATACTTAATATAAAATACTAAAATATTTACTGAAGCACAATGTAAAGCCCAGGTGCCTCTGAAATGACTTGCTGTGTTACCAGAATACTAGCCAGAATTTGCATTTGGAACTATTTTTAATAGCATGGGGATAGGGCCTGGGTCTGTCTTCCCTCCTCAGACTCTTCCCTTGTAGCTCTGTCACTGGCTGGTTAAACAGAAATTATAGCAACAGTGAATCAAGGAGGTTTGGTCAGCAAAATAAAATAGGTAAAAGAAATATACAGCTATACGTGCCACCTACTGCCCACTTGCCTTTAGCCTCATTGCCAAAAACAGGGGAATGGCTTCAAGAGAGGGGGATTAGAGCCCTGCTATGCTAGAACAGCCTTATTTGTAAGGAATTGAACTGAAACTCCTCAGGTTTTTTTAGTACATTCTATCAACTGAATTGATTAATGAAGGTAGAGTCATGGCCCTGAATGATGAATGGATACCTAGAAATGACCAGGCACATGTTCCTGTGCCTTTATCTCTTAGAAATTCTTCTTTCTGATTCCTCTGAGAAGTATCACTCTAAAGATAAACTATTGTATTTATTTAAAATATATACCTATATACCTATAATTTGCAAAGAATTTCACAGGAAGTATTAGGACTAACAGTGATGCACAGCTACAGTTCAAAATTACAGGCATATTTCAGTCTACCCTCAAAATCATAAAATGTTTCTTTAAACCTTTGTGTTGACATTTTAAGCACCTTATTTTAGGAGAATAACAAGTAAAGCTAGTTTGCCACCATGATTTCCAGCTGACATTTGTTATGAAATTCTTGCAAATTTGGGTAAGTTTTATGCCAAGGATTTAAAATACTGGAACAGTACAATAATTCTGCTGCAGCACAAAAAGGCACACTGTTGCTTCATTCCTTTGGACTTCTCATAAAGTTAGGCAACCCTACTGAAAAATTTGCTTTTCTGAAAGCCTGTAATTTTTTTTTTCAATGTTGTCAGACTAGGCTGAGTTAGATGGGTTCAGCTAATATAGACCCTTTTTGAGAGCTTTCTATTGAAACATGTATTCTATTTTTAATTGCTTCCATTGTATTCATGCATTCTTCCTGCACAGTTCTATGGCATTTTTTTTGGTATATTTTTAATGGGTTTTTTGTGTTCTTTCAGATTGACTTTAATACTTTCCTGTCCGATGGATCTCAAAAATTTTCCTATGGATGTGCAAACATGTATAATGCAGCTGGAAAGCTGTAAGTTTGCGTAATGTATTATCCTATACATACTTTTTCAGGGATTACAACAGCTATACAGGAGGTAGGAAAACCCCTTGTAGTGGTACAAGAATAAATTTTCAAAATGAATCCTCTATTTTATCAAAAGAATCTGTGAAATGTACATGATTTTAAGAGGAAGAGGTTCTTTCATACCTATTTGCACTGAAAATCAAGAATTTTGTGTAAATCTGAAGTTATCATTAAACTTAAGTACCCAGTGACAGGTTATACAAAATTTCTGCATATAGAGTTTCACCATAAGTCTTTCCTGTGTTCACACATACAGGTGAATAATATGGGAGAGCATAAAGGAAACATAAGAATAACTTAAAGAAGTGATTTATGGGATTTTATGTGAAATAAAATTAGTATATTCTAACCTATCATATATTTTATTTATCATCTGCCTTGATATCTTGCTACTTAAAAGAGAATAGAAAGTGTAAAGCAGCTATGCCATTTCAAGGCACAAGTATGCTCACAAAAGGAGAAATCAACTATTCTGTCTGATGCGTTACATTCTCATTTTCCTTGTGATATGAAGTATTTGGGAATTGCTGTTTCCTTTAAAATGAGAGGACTTTGAAAGAGAGCCCTAGCAGAAAAATCCTCCTAGTGATGCAAAGAACAAAAATAAAATAAAGTAAAGCATTCTTTGAAAACTTCCAGCAATCTGAAGTTTGTGAAAATTAATGGCAGGGGCAAGACAAATTAAGAAGTATCCATCTAAAAGATCTAGATTTACAGTTTTAGGGCCAATATGTAAAATATTCCAAAAATAAAAGAATTGCTCATATAGAATGAACATACTGGGTTATTTGAAATATATCATAGATAAGAACACAACGCATGTAACTTTCTTAAAATATTTTGGGTTTTTTTTCTTTTACTGGAACAAAGCAGCATCTAAGGAAAGGAGGAGGTAGTTATCTATCAGTCAGTGTGTCTGAACTGTTTGTTGTATGGTATGCTTTTATAAAATATTGTAGGGTGAGTATGAAAGCCAGAGCTATCTTTTATTACAATGGACAGATGGTAGCATCATGAAGCAGCCTTTCAATATGAGGACAGCAGCTGAATCTGACAGCAGAAATTTTCTTGACTAAGATGGAGAGATCGTTATTTGCTGCAAATGTCAGGGAATTTAGGACAATATTATATATCCAGGATTGAAGTGAAACTCCACAGTCAACCTGAGCAGATGGTGCTACTGATAACCTATGTCACCTGTATAATTAATGTGTCTAAACTAAAGGTTAACATGAGACAGTTGCATCAGAGCACATGCAGATGGCAGGTACACTCAGAAGTACAAAGAGGAAGTATCATAGTGTTTGACTGAACAAGCAAAAGGTGCAATTAAAAAAATGTTTTGAAAAGTTAAGAAAGTTTTGCTTTAACAGCTTCATAAAACTCAGCTGCATTTTTCCTCTCTTTCAGCTATTGTGAGGATAGGTCAGACAACAACTGAGTATTCTTGAACAAACAGGCATCTGGTTTGCTTTATAGAAACCTTGCAGGAGCCCACAATTCCCACAAACTACACCACAGGGAACCAACATTTATTAGTTGAATAGCATTGTAGATGTTCTACTGTATTTTCCAGCAGAACGTTTTTCACTGAAGTCTTGTTTTTAATCATTGAGTTCAGTGGGAGTAAATTCCCAGCTGCACATTCACATGGTAAAGAGAGGCAGTTCTCACAAAAGAGGAGCTGAAGAAAATACCGATGAGTGCTTCAAAGTCTTTATTCACAGAGGAAGATCAAATTTGATTTCCTAAGGAAGTTACAAGTAATAAAGATTTTCCCATATTGCCTTGTCTAATTCTATTTCACCTGTAACTTCAGACATCAAAGAACAGAGACTATGGGAAAAAACGATGGCCTGGGGCAGAAAGTTTTGTAACATGTGGTAGCTCTGGCTATGCTTACATGACTGATAGCAGAATAACCAGTTAGGTTTGCAAGAGCAAGGCAACAGTTGCCTGAAATTATTTTGGGACAGATCCAAAGCAGATATGTACATTGACCTAAGTTCCAAGATCCTAGACCTTTGAGAGAAAGAATTCTCTCTTAGAAGTCCATAGGCAGTTTCTCTGTACAGGAAGGACAGGAAAGGAAATAGACAACTTAGAAGTGTCACAAAAAATATCTGCATGCTGGGAAGAAGAGTAACTAGGGAAAAAAAAAAATATAGTTTATATGAGAGTGAACTCTGACCAATTTCCAAAACTTAGGAAAGGATGCGCAGAAACATTCAAATTCCAGACTCTTTGGCTAAGAAAAGGCATCCAGTTTTATTTAAATTTTAGAAGAAAAAGGGAGGATGGGTGCATTTGGCATTTTCCCAGGCTTCACATCAAATCTCCCGAGGTAAGAACTGACATAACCCTGAGAGCCTGAATCCATCCAAGCATCTCTAATTTCTAGGCCACAGTGTCATACTCTGCTCTGGCTGTCTGCCTTGCATTTTTTGGTGCACAGTGAGGCAATGTAAACAGCGGGATCAAAGCACTAACCTTAGTGATTAATGCCTTGTCTGGACAAGTGGGAGTCATCTGGGTTCAAAACTGAGAACACAGTCCTCTCATGTCCTGAGTAAATTATCTGATCACCAGGTTATATTATGAAAAACAAAGTGTTTGCAGGAGCAGAACAGCAGTAGCCATGCTTCCAGATGTTTCTTTTTGAAGTGGTGATCATTGCTGTTTTTTCCACTGAGTGCCAAGTTGTATAGGACATTGTACATTATGTACATTATGAATTTACAAGGCCCATTTATCTCATGGTTTCTGTAAACTGTATCTGATCTTGCAAGCCTTGCTCCTGCATGTGTCACTAAACAAATTAGAATAAATCACTCATCTTTTTTTACTCATCTTACCACTGGGTTGCAAAGACTGACAGTTATAACAGACAGATCATAGATTCTGTCTCTCCTTTAAATGGTAATTTCTTTTAGTTCTAGATACTTTCCTTCAATATTGATACTGTTGATCCATCATAGAAAAGTCTAAGAGAAAAATTAATGTATAGACTTTCTTCCCAAATGATATCTTTATTTTTAGCTGGCTCATGTAATGTTTTTTCCAAGGTCAAAAAGCAGCTGAATTTGCCCCTGGTAAAAGTACTTCACTTAGATCATGAAGTGTCTGAAAAATATTTAAGTGGAAATATCTTCTATTTTTAAAGGATTTATTTTACCAAATGATTTCTCAGCAACTAGAATGAGCTGCTTTTTTATCTTAGAAAGGGAACAAATGAAAATGCATATATAAAATAATCCTTTCTACATTTCTATGCCTTACACCAGGGCAGCCTATAGCCATGTGGGATAATTTTAGTTTTATTCTGCTTGACTAAGATACAAAGAAATGTCAGATAGATACATATTTATTTCTGTGGCCTGTCTCCCAGGAAAGAAATGTATTTCTTTCATGTGCTAGAGTTTGTTGTCTTCCTTTTTTAAGTTTCACTTTTACCTCACAGCATTCCTTTATTCGTAAATTACAATTATATGTGACATTTAATATTCCTGAATTTTCAAAGTCTATTGAAAAGAATAACTCAGTTACAAAAGAAAAAAATATACTATGAAAAGCAACATAGGTAAGGTATAAAACACTACCTCATAATTTTAATTTAATGCTTATTATTAAATTAAACCATGGCTGCCTTTTTTTCCCCTTTTGATTTATGGAGTTTTTTTTAGTTTTTCTAAGCAATCAGGCTCTTGTGTTCTGGATTGTTAAAGAAAATTCCCTCTGTATTAAGTGATGCTTATTTGCACAATTTCTTTCCCCCCATTCTCTAATTTGGAGACTGTACAAGTGGAAAGATGGGTATGCAGGCTTCAGCAGCTTCAGCAAGCTAATGCATTGCAGAAATGTGCTCATTTTTCCTTTGACACCACAGCACAGACATCATAAAAAAGATAAAATAACTGGAGTGCATTTCTTACCTGCCAGGGAGTCCTCAGGTGTCTGCCTGAATGACAGAAATTATGGACACACTAGGTCAGTGCCTGTCTGTGCCAGAAGGTGTAGAAGCCATACTGCTTCTCTCCTTTCCATTTGAGTAGCACAAAAATTACCAGCTGCTCATGTGTGGTTTTATTCTGCAGATGGGTGACTCAACCTATTGTGCCTGTGTGAAGTGAGACATGACACACAGCTACAAAGATCAAGATACTTGTAATCTTCAGCTCCTGACCAGTGCAGGATGAAAGGGCAGTAGTAACTCTACAACTGCTGCCAACATACAGAAACTAGTATAAAAGCAGGTTTGGGAGATGTGCTAGACTGCTGACCTGAAATGTTATTCTTTTCCAAAATTCAGGCTAAGAGGAATAAACCTGTAACTCCCCAGGGAGAGATTCCATCAGAACAATTTAGAGGGCAGTGCAAGGGGCAGACACTTTGCAAAGCAGCTCAGAAGTACATTGAATAAAATCCTGCTTTCTTGGAGCTCTGGCATAAATTTAGCCTTGAACTGAATCACAGCTCATTTCTGAAGCTAATATATTTAGTGCGTAATGCAGAAGAATTTGTTCTAACCTCAAGCCAAAACCAGATTCTTTAGCTCTGTCATATCTTCCCTCTCCTATATTGCTGGGAATTTAGGGCACGATTCAAATGTCTGTCATGCTCTTAGGAACAGTAATGCGCAGGCAGCCTGTCCTGGAGGCAAACTGATGGGATGCCTAACAGAAGAATAGTGGAATAAGCCTAGTCAACATGACTGTAGTCCTTGCTTCAACTGGATACCTAAAGGACTGATGGGTTTGAAGACTAAGTCCAATGTTACTTTTTGGACCTGTACCTTACTAAAAATTAAAGAAATGAGAATGGAATTTAGATAAATCACTGGGATTAAAAACTAAAATATAAGTTGTGTAGTTGAGCTAAACTCTTTTACAAAAAAACCAGATACTCTTCTCAGTTGTTTCATGCTGTACATGTGTCTATTTATTGAACATGAGGAAAAGAGTTGGATTTTAGTATACCTGTAGGTATTTTAAAATGACAAAAGGGAAGAACAGCCTTCCTGTAGCAAAACAGAATGAGTAGAAAATTTATAGGATATATCGCTATTCAGCTGGATCACAGATTTGCTCATGGCTTGGAAAAGTATGCTAAAGGTAGACGGGCAAAGCAAATAAAACTGTGTCAGCAGATGTGATAAAGGAGTTATGTTGGAATTTCCAAGACAATGGTGGTTCAAAGGTGTAGTTTCCAAAGGTACAGGGGAGCTGCTTGCCCTGAATAGCAAACTTTGCTTTTTCTGTAATGGTGTAGTCCTTGGAGAAACAGGAGAAAATATGTTAGACACTTCCATAATTCTTCAAAACAAAATTGTTGGATGCTCACTGTCTTGTCTATGAATAATGGGCTTTTAATGCCTACCACTGAGATAGAATTAGCTTAAATGAAATCTTCCTTCTCTTAGCATGCAACTGATATAAATAGCTTGGTTCCAATAAGTTCTATAGGGTAATGTGGACTGATGTGGGTCGAATGGAACTCTATTTATTTAAGGCAGGATTTAGTCCTATACTTTCAAAATTGGAGGAATGAAAAGGTGATATTTATTATTAATAGTACTGTTTAAAAAAAAAGAAAAAGAGATACAATCTAATTCTTTCTTTCAGGGACCTCATATGAGTGTTGATAACAACTTGTCAGCATCATTTTTGAAAAGATATTTTTTTCTGGGAAAGATGAGTCAGACTAAGGGAAAAGTTTGTTTTTTCTTTCAAGACACTGTAGATGCCCTTGCTACTTAGAAATATTTCAGCAAGATCAAATTATTTTTTCCTGCAATTTTTCCTAGAACCTGTAATTGAAAATGCTGAAAATTTTCACTCTAGCTAAACAATTTTCAGTGCTGTCTAAAGGCTAAAATTACTATGTCTGTGCTGTCCACCATCTGCCAGAGTTTTGTATAGATTAGATCAACTAAATATCACTACAATTTCATTTTATTTGATGTCCAGATATCCAAAACCCTCCATCAACTAATCCAGGCACAAGTCCTGGGAACCTATTTTCATCAACATCTGATCTTTTCCACCTTCCCCCTCTGTAAGTGTGACAGTTTTACTTTCATTTTTTCACACTTATCACCAACTCTGTTGCACATCATTTTCTAAAGTAATATTTCTGCAGGCCAGATCCAAGTTTCCCTGTTGTTTCAGGCCCTCTTCCCTTCTAGCTAATTCTAAATTCTATTTAGTTTGCCAGTTCATCATATTTGTCTCAGGCAGAGTTCTCAGTCTGCCAGTATATGCTTCATTAGCTGATTACCTGGAATGACTTCAGGCTCCTATAAATTACTTATCTCTTTAAGAGAACTGTTTGCACAGAGGCTGCAGTGACATGCATTCACACAGTTCTTGACTTTTCCTGAGAAATACTCCCTCTGGCAACCTTCTCCTCCTGGGGTGATGCCTTTGTCTTAAAGCTACCAACCGTTTACAACCAGCTTTTGCATTTTAGATGTGCAAGACCTCAGACTGTGAGTAATTAGAGAGAGTATTAGTGTAACCTAACCAGTCCTGTAACTCCTGAGCACCTCCGTTCAAACATAACAAGGTTGTTTTCCCTGTCCTTTCTTTATAGTTCTATGATCATACCACCTAGATTTTGTATAATGAGTAATATCTGTATACAATTAAGAGCAAGTACTGCACAGTAGCCAGACAAAAAGAAATACATTGCTAACTGCCCTCTTCTTCAGCCACGGAAGCAGCTGGTGTTTGTCCCATAAAACACAGTTTGACAACTCAACTTTCTCAACCTTCACTCATTTATGCCCTGCCAGCCCAAACCCTAGCACACCTCATTTCAGTGACAGAAGTCTTTACTAACCCACTTTAGTTAGATTTAGTTTAGTTTAGTTAGATTTGGTTTAGGTTGGCCTGGTCCTGAAGACCAAGCTAGATTATAGCCTCCATTGCTTTTAGCTGTCAGAATAAAAGATTCGCTTTTTGCACCAGTGAGCTGCACCTTCATATACTACCCAGGCTAGTGACTGATTGTCCTTTTTCCAACAATAAAATTTAGCCACTAGGAATTTCCTACATAACACTCTATTTCCCAGCCACTGGCAATAAAAGTATCTCATAGCAATTTATAATAGTCACCAACAACACCTCATAGTCAAAAAGTAAAAACTTCTGATTTCATGAGAGGCTGAATATCATGTTGGGTTGCAGCAAATCCAAATATGTTACAGATATATGAGTTCTGCTCATAAAGCAGCAGCAAGAGAGCTGCTTTCTGTGAGTTGCTCATAGTAAGACTGAACACTGAGAATTTACAAAGAGTAGGAATAACCATCATGTAGGAAAAGTTTACCCTGAAAGGCACTTGTTCTTAGAATTAAATTCAGTTTTATCTCCTGGACACATAGACTTCGGGGGTTCATACCACATTTCCTATTGAAAGCAGAACACAATGAAAGCAAGACACAGAAGAAAAACACCTTACACTCAAGTCTTATTCCAAGAAGAAGTCAGGATTCAAGATCTAGGCACTTATGTTTACTACAGAATAAACTCCATCCATCTATAAGCAGAGATAACATATTTTAAGTTATGTGTAGTTGATAAAAGCCCTCCTCTGATTTGGCTTTGGGTCAGCTCTTTCTATGCTACTAGAGTTGACTGGAGGGCAAAGGGAATTATTTCCATAGGAAAACAAAATAAAGTGTTCTCCTAATTGAAATGTTAGCTGCATAGAAAGTGATTAAGTATCATCTTTAATATTTTTTGCTAATTTAAAAATATGCAAGTAAACTGCAAAACTCATCACTACATTAACATTTGTCATGGGCTTCTGTAGCATAACAAATTTAAGGAAGAGAATCTAGAAACAGGTACCATCAAGAAAGTAGGGCTTCTGTAGGTGTGAATCTCAAGTCGAAAAACTGCAAGGAATAGAATTCCTCATTTTATGTCATTACTGCAAACTGGTTTCTCTACTTCCTCAAATTCAGGGTCCTAGATTATGCCAGTTCTCCTCCCTATTAGTTTCTGTGTCTTCAGAATTTATGGACCTAACACCATAATAAATACAGCATTATCTTCCCAACCCCTTATAGGCCCTAAAGAGAAATGTCTTGTTCTTTATAACTACTACATATTGCAGTGCAGTTCTTACAAGTTACAGAATATGTCTGACAATGTAGCTAACACAAATAGCACGAGTTTGTACTGGTAACCACACATCCATACAGAATAAAGCCTTCACATCTCAGAACCACACTTTACTGCTCCATTCACACAGTTGGGAACCATGTAATGGAACGCAACTTCTCAGATTTTTTATCTCATAGATCATTTGGAAAATACACACAGTGTGTTTCTAAACCTCAAAAGCACACCAGTATCAGCAACAGGCATTTAGGCTTTTAGTTACATTTATGTTACTGAATGAGATTTTTGTAATTCCTTTAAAGATAATGCAGATTTGTTAATCAGGTAGCAAGTTAACTGAGAACCAAAAGCTCAACTGGACTTCAGGTTTAGTATTTTTAGAACAGGACATGGACAGTTACTACAAATAATTGGCAGAGGTCCCAAAATTAGTGTGCCAGGGGACTGTATTTTAGGCTCATTGCTTATAGAACAGCACACACCTAAATTGTAATAGTATATATAGTCCAGTATGGTAACCACTGGTTGTTTTAAAGAGTGTTTTCTGTAGAAATGCCTTTTTGCCCTTATGCACAATGCACACAGTACCATAAGCATTCTGAGTGTTAAGCATGGTGTTATTCAGCAGGTCCTCTTCATAAAATTAATTGAAAAAACCTATTTTCTTTTGACTTAATTCAAGTTGATTTAATTTAACATACTAGTGGAAACGTTATACTATTTTAAATTTATTCGGTATAACATAAACTCACATCCTCATTTCATTCTCTATATTTTCAGACACCTTTAATTTAAGACTATGACCTTGACTTACAAAACTGAAGTTACAGTTATGAATGCTAAAGCTATATTTGGACATTTAAAATGCAAACATGACAAAAATTAATTACTACACCATTTTGGATACACTGCTATTATTTTTAATATAATGCATTACAGAAGAATTAGTGGGCAGGGTAGATAATCAAAATTAAAAGCATGCATTAGAGATTAATGAATATGATTTAGTGAAATACATTTTGACACAGCAGTTGTTTCTTGCCAGTTCAATGAGTTTTTCTCAGGGAATATCACTTCTGGCCATAACCTACATGCTTCAAATGGTAATCTGCTTTACACACAATGGCTTTTTGTCTGACTTCATGCAAAGTTTGATAAGATATATACCTCTGATTTTTCACAGTTTATGGCACTTTATAGTGAATTTTAAGATTATGTTTATGGAATATCATGCAATCAGTAAGAAATCTAGTGTGTCCTTGCACATTTGATATATGCTTGTAGTGACTTGTGTAATGTCTGTTCTTTATTAAATACTTATTTAAAAGGATATAGTCTCATTTTTATCATATTCATCCAGCCTCAAAAAAATGCCAAGTAAACCAACAGTCAGCCTGATTTCCTGTGAATACCTTGTATACAGGTTTTCCCAAAAAGAAACATCAAGAATTTAGAAGGAAGAAGTGTAAAAAACATTTTTACATTCATAAACACTGATTCTTAGCTCCTAGGTTCATTCGGCATAGATCAGAAAAGATAAAGTGTATCTCAGTTTTCAGGTCAGCAGATCAGGTCACTGAATGCCATTTATAGGTGTATTAAAAGAGTAATGAAGTCACCGAATGTAACAGTGGCAAGATTAATGCCCACACAGCAAAGAGGTATGATTTGCTGAAACTCAAAATTTCAGTAATTTTGAGCAGACTCTTAGAAGGTTCTGAACAATATACTTTAAACAGTAATTTGCTACTGAAAGGTTAAAAGAATTTCTGGTTCTCAACAGGTTATTTTCAACAGCTCATTAGCATTGGCCTAAAACAGAAAGGAAATACTGCAAAGAAGCTGAAAGCTATGTAAATTAGATGAAAAATTCTCCTTTTACCTTCTGGTTCCTTCTGGTATATGTGGCTCAAACTTGAATGAGAATATGAAGCCTTTGTTTTTCCAGTTGTAATAACCAGATAAAATTTATTCGGAAAGAAAATGATAATAAAATGCCTGGGAAAGATAAAAGCTCACATATTCAGAAGGAATTGGGATATTTTCCCCAATGATATCCCATGCAAATATTCATGTGAGAGAGGGAAAGTACTTGTTCTTTGCAAAGTCTGGGCCTTATTTAGTATGTCTTTTTCTGTTATATCTAATCTTATACACATGCATGAGGTATGGATAAGTGCAGAGTCTGAATATTAAAGCTGAGTGCTTTTTAATATCATTGTATATCACAGTCATTTAACATGAGAAGACTAAAACCAATTGCTTTCCCATGTGCTGTTCCAGTTTCAGAGAAAAGCAGTTTTTCAAACTGCAGAATTTTTAATTCACTGTTGTCTTTGAACAATTCAAACTGACATGATTCCATAAACATAACTTTGACAATCCACATTTCACCTTAAGTAAAAGGAGGAAGAGTTCTGAGTGTAAGGGGCCTATTTTATCCTTAATGGGTTGGGAAAGGCAAGATGTTCCCAAGCACCCAAGAGATTTGGGTGTTTAGCTAATTTAGATGCTTTTGTTGAATCCATTAATAGACCATCTAAGTATTAAGATTTAAGAAGAGTTTCATAAGACAGCCTTTTTTTCTCTTCTAATTCACTATGGTATATAAAGGCAGAAAAAAATATATGATTAACAGGTACCAGCAGACCATCTGTATTACCTCCTTTTTATAAAGTTTACTTAAAATATTGTAATTTTTTATGTTACCACTTTTCAAAGTTTGCAGCTGATTTAGAGTTTGTTTGGGTTTTTTCTTTGTTTTAGTTGGATACACAATGAATGATCTCATTTTTGAGTGGCAAGAAAAGGGAGCGGTTCAAGTTGCAGAGGGTCTCACTCTGCCACAGTTTCTGTTGAAAGAAGAAAAGGATTTATGTTACTGCACCAAGCATTACAATACAGGTAGGAAAGTGATTACACCTGAAAAGACATTTAACATTTTTTGTTATAATAAATGTCACAGTTGGGGTATCTTTAAAATGTTCTCACTGACTTCAGAAGAGGGTTAAAATATATAGGTGCATTGTGCAAGGTAATACAGTCTTAAATAACTGGCAAACAAACCAAAACTGTCTGAAGACTGAACAAACTTCAATTTTAGGTACCTTAAGAAAATATAGTGTTGAAATAATTCAGAAACTGTTCAGTCAGGAGTTGTACTTATTCAGCAGGTGCCATGACCACATTTACTGCGTGCGAGCTGAAGCGCTACTGAAATCCAAAGGTCTGTATGCTGTGCATTAATCATAGCCTGGCTCAGTCAGGAGAAAGGGACACAGGGTTGCCAAGCCAAGTTACCCCTGCCCTAGTTCATCCAGCAAGGGGGCAATGCCAGTGAGCTGAAAGGTTTCTTAGTGTGCAATGGCCAGGCGTGCAAACTAGACATGAGCATGCAGTGACAGGACAAGGGGAATGGATTCAACCTGAAAGAGAGTGGTGTAGATAGCAGGAAGAAATTCTTTATTGTGAGAGTGGTGAGGCACTGGAACAGGCTGCCCAGAGAAGTTGTGGATGCCCCATCCCTGGAAATGTTCAAGGCTAGGTTGGATGGGGGTCTGAACAACCTGGTCTAGTGGAATGTGTCCTTGCCCTTGGCAGGGGTTTGGAACTAGATAATCTTTAGGGTCTCTTACAACTCAAGCCATGCTATAATTCTATAGTTCTATGATTCTATGATACTGAATTGAGGCCTTTGTTGAACTGAGATATTTAGCTCATCTCTGGGATTATCTCCTGGGAAAGAGGAGAGGATTAACATTAATAATATAATTTAGTATATTTTCATTTTTAATTGTGAAAAACTATATCAATAACTGAACAATCACAAGCACAATAATCCTGAAAAGCAAAGCCTAAAAATGCGTAGTTTATTTATTCTCTTGAGAAAAAAGCTAAAACTCTTCCATTCTAATCCATATATTTTTTAATTTTTGCTCTCCAATATGATTAAACATGTCTTAAAATTTAAGATTAGAATAATTAATTTGGATTCTGATGAAATGTCAGGGAGAGAAAATTAAATAGGTGGTGTTCATAAGGAATGTCCTGTTACAATCAAAATTAAGGAAGAGTGCTTTTCAACACAGAGCTTCATCACAACTGCAGTGGTGCCCTAAGAGAAATGAAGGTTCTGTCATAATTTCCATTTAGAGTAGGAAGATACTGGTAGAGATATTTTGAAGTGTTCCCTAAAATAAATTGGAAATGCTTAACATGCACTTTTACTGTACTGTGCATACTAATATCTGGATAATCCTTAAAAACCTTCTAAAATTTGTGATAAATATCCTTTAGAAGAGTGATTTTTTCACTCACACATTTCTTCGTTAATGGTAAGATAGAAATTCCTTTTTTCCTTTCTGCCATAATCCTTATGACAAATAAGAAAATTTTATTTTCTTTGTTTTCCATTTTCTCCTTTGAGACATACAAGCAACTTACCCTTTCTTTTTAAGATTCTCCTTCTTTTGTGCCATTTTAATGAAAGTCTGTAATTGTATTCCATACCACATATATTAAATAATAAGAGATCATGGTATGGAGTATTCTTCTCATTTTTCTAAAGTTCATTTGCATAACATGATGCATCAAAAATCTCTGAGAAATTAAGACATTACTGTGATGCTTAACCTGATACTGAATGGAAACCTGATTTGAAATTTCAGGATTTCCAGTGATTTCCAAACACTTAATCCAAAGCTGAGTTCCACTCTTACCCATTTGTCTGAGAACTTAAATTATAATCATCAGAGTTCAAACCTCATGATTTTGACTAAAACTTCATTTTTTCAATATTTTGAGAGCACTACATTTTTCTTCACAACCTATGTTTCAAGCCTATTTACCTTGGTATTAATTTTCATCTAAGGAAAAGTAGGAAAACACACTACGTCGATCAGCAGCCTGTCGTATTCTATATTGCTTTGGCCAAACTGCATTTCTGTGGGCCAAACATGCTCTAAGGTGTGAGTGCAACCCACAGCCCTGGAAAGATGAAGTTCATGCCTGTACTAAAAAAGTAATTGGATCATTTAATTTGTCCACAAAAAAATCCAGGCATTTGATAACACAGAAACCTTGGAAGCCTGGATGCAGTTAGAGGGTGGGGACATTAACAGATGTCAGCAAAAGATAAAGCAATTGCACAGCTCTGGGACCTGCCTGTGGTGGGCAGGGAGGGGGAAATGTGATGCTGATGCTGAGCAGCAGGTGGAAAGATATGCCCTCACCAGAGGAAGCAGCTGAGTGGCCTGCTCTGAGTTACAGCACCAAAATTACAGGTACAGATCTAGAAATTTGTCAGGGCAAATCAGAGAGAAAGGGTGGTCTTACCCATGAAGGACTATATTTATTGTGATACTCTCCTCTTCGAGATAACAGTATTTTCTCCAAAGTATTTTTTTTTCAAATCATCAGTATGGAGCAAATTTAATCAGATTAGAGAGGTTTCGTTTCTAGGAGAGTAAGAATTCCTTTTATTTCTTTGTTACAACCAGAATTATTAACTACTATTTGTAGGCTAAAACTCCATAAACATTATATTAAAAGACAACAAGAAGTATTTTCACTATGTCACTTGAATATGCGGTCAGTAATTAAGGCTTCTGTAATGAGGTACTGCAGGCAGATATGCCCTTAGGACACTCCACAAGAACCAAAATTTAAAAAAAGTAGTTTTCAAAACTTGATATGAAGTCTATTTCTCTGGCCTATGACAGATTAGATAAAATGAATTTTTAAAATAATGTTAAGCAACTGTAGCTGGTATGCAGCAAGTGACCAAAGAAGAGTTTTTAAATTAAGTTTATTTACAACACAGGATGGAAAGCTCTTCTGAAAGACATCTTGTAAAACAGGAAAAAAATCCCAAAACTCTCCCTGTGAAGCAAATTAACATGAAGCTTCAGGACAGTATGTGGAAACTCATCAGTACATGTCTCATCAGTGTTTCATGCCCAATTGAAAATGGTTCACTGTAACCGGAGCTCAAAAAATAAACTGTCTAAATATAGAGACGTAACAGTTTCAGCAACAGTACAGAAAATGGCTCATCAAATCTTGTGTTCTGAAGTGACACAACAACATTTCTGATAATTTTCATGTTTTGCATCCACAGGCATATCCGCAGTGACCAATTTGGGAAGTGAAGTAGAATCATAACAAACAGAAAAATCACATATGAACCATTTATGTTACAAGGATGGTCTTGCTTTGCCGCATTCCTATGTGACATTAATTGCTTCCCTGGGCCGTTATGCAACACCTAAATTTTATTTCAATCACAGATAATTTCAATCATAGCTGCAAAAAGCCCAATATACAGTATCATGAATTTATATATAATAGCATTGGCTAGCAGGCACAAATGAGTCTTGGCTTTATTCCTGCATCATGCATAATGCTTTACACCTGCTCTTGAGTGATGCTGCCCAGAAGTCTCTTAGGTCTAATAATGCCTTTTGGACCAAAGAATTGGATACAGTGGTCCTGGAAACAGTGGAGCTATGATTGCTACACTCACCAGCAGATAGATTCTTTATAAGACCATTTCTGATAATTGCGATCTTGATGAACAACACATTTCCTTAATTCCACACTCCCAGTCTGACTTCCTAATATGCACATGCCAAACACAATTTTTCCTCATGATCCCATTTGTTCCCTTATAGTCAAAAAAATTGCTTAACAACCTGTAGATTGTGGCCCTTCTAAGTCTCACCTTCACCTGACCTAGTGCCTGATATTCAGCCATTTTGCTGCCAGCTTGATAATGACAGTGATTAAAGGAGACATAACTTTGATGCCTTACTCTGCCAACAACAACTCAAACCCTTACTTGTGTTGAGAAACACCTAAACCACTCTTTCTGAGACTATAGAAGTGATTTTTAAGATGTGACCTTTTAACCCCATCGGGTTTTTTCAGCGCATTTCTCCAAAAAGGAAGTTTGTACTTTTTATCCAGGAGGTAGTCTATGGGTGTGAAATCTCTGAAGCTGTTTATTCCTTCACTGAAAAAGCAGAAATTATAAACACTTTGAAAACAGTGTCTATGGTGGGCTGAGGATGTGAGGAAATGGCACTGACTCCAACAAGGCATTTTTCTCAAGGGCAAAGGGGCCACAATTGTCACCCCTGCACTGATCAAAATTTGAGCATTCTACCTTAAAGATTCATTGAGTAAAAATTCATCACCTGTCCTGGAAGTGGAAATGTTACATCTAGATGTCTCTTTAGTTTATACTTCTCCCCTCTCTGCCCCTGCTAACACAGTGCAGCACGTGAAAAGTCTTTCACATCACAAGACTTATGTTCAACTTGATATCTCCCAAGCTCCCTGGCCGGGGAGAGCTGCTGCCTACCCAGCCCACCCCCAGCCTGTATCAGTGCAGAGGGTTACTCCATCCTCATCACATATCTGTGCATTACTCTTTGCCATGATGTTGTGCTGGGTTCTCCAGCCTACAAAAGCCCTGCTCAATGCAGCTCAGTTCTCTGTTCTGAGGGACATAGGAACTTCATGGGCAAATCTGTCAAGCTGAAAAGGAAATAGTTTCTATTTTCCATATTTATTTTCAACTTTCTTTTACTGCAGTCATTATCAGTCTTACACCAATGTTAAGTTTACCACCTCCCACAGTATTTTTTTAAAAAAGCTACATAAAGACACTTCCGTCCTGTCCAGGAATTTATGGAGTCAGAGACAGATGACGGCATCAGCACTGATTTCCCCCAATATGCTGCTGATATCCATAGACTGTGACTTGAAAGAAAAGCCAAATGGTAATGCATTCTTAGAATCATTTAGTGAATCTTAGCTTTAGATACGTAGACAAGTGCCATACACATGAGAACTTGTCTAGTTCTATATGCTAGATGCTGGAAAATTATAATTTCTATTCAGGCTGTATAAAGATAGATGCAGTGTTTCATCTATCTTATGCTGAGGAAAAGACGAGTAGTTTTATAAGCAGCTTTTATCAGCAAAATGCACTCAATTTATATTAAAGTGCAAATTGGAAAGTTTCCAGAGACTGCACTTACCAAGTGCTTTTTTATTATCTTGACTCCTTATTAGAAAGGTATGAAAATAATTTCAGCTAAATTTACATATATATAATCAGTTTTATGGGTACAATCTCTTTAAACAATGAAATTTGCATACACATAATTTATGAATTTTAGTTTTTGTTTAAAAAAATTTATCACTGGAAGGCAAAGGAACATTTAGCTGTATTTCAGTAATAAGTAAAGCAGAGTTTCTCTCAAATGACAGTGTCACGTTCTTGGAAGAATAAAAAGGAAATGTCTTTACTGAAAAAGGTAAAATCAAGTAGACTGCTTTTCTTGTGGTGATTCTGATAATGACTCAACAGGAGAGAAAGTAAAAGGGACAGTATTGCCTCATGGAAAAGTCAGTTTATATATTTCATTCTCCTTCATCCTCTCTGAAAATCATCCGCTATTCTGATTGCAGTGTTATACGTAACACGCTGTTGCCGAGAGATGTTTAATTGCAATCCTATTTTAGCAGAGACAGAGAAAAAAGAAAGCACATAACAAAAGGCAAAAGGATGGTGCTGGTGGCCTATGTGATTTTTCTTATGGCAGTATAGTTTTATTTCCTCCTGAGACTGTCTATTTTCAGCTAAGCAGTTTTGTCAGTTAGAAGATAAAATTATCCTCAGAAAATTTCCTTTCAACATTGATAACTTTAAAAATAAAAAGTCTTTTTAGGGCAGAATTTCTTTTTTATCACCAATCTATTTTGTCTGAAGATACTGAGAGTCAATGGCCACACTCTCACTGAAGGCAACCTTTGCCAGGGTGATCCCATGCTGTGTACTAGATAAAACATTAGGATTTATGTATGCAGGACCCTTAATAAAAACCTTAATTAATTACATAATGAATGATTTTGTCTCAGAACAATACTGATCAAACTCCATCTGTCTGGGTCTTTAACACACAGGCATTTAAAGGACTAGCTTTCTACTACCTAGAACACTGAACTTTCCCAACTCAGGATGAGACAAGTGCCAGAACCAGCATTACAGAAGGGCAGGAAAAATACAGCATAGGGAAGGTCTGTGATGGCCTGCAGTCAGATCATATTTGCAATATATGTTGCATGTCATGAACTATTCTCAGTGTGGTCTGTCCCGCAACAGACATTTGTTTTTAGTAAATACTTGTCCTTGTACAGAGAGTAGATAGGAATATCAGAGCATTGCAGTGACAACCATTTAGTAAGAACCAGTGAATCCAAGGTATTAAACCTTAGAAAACAGTCAAAGTCATAAGGTGCAATAGCCATGTTACATCAATCCATACAAAATCTGTTTCTTGAGTCCACCTATTGCTTCATTTTGGAAGAAGAGTCTTTAACTTTTGTCTTAAGAAGAAAGAAGTGTCACTACTTTTATCTCTATAGAGAAAAGCATGAATTCTGGTTTTTACAAAAATGTAAAACACAGCAGAGGTTTAGAATAATGCTGAGAGGTAAATACTCTGTCTAATGCAATTTTAAAACTGATTTTGAACTTAGGATCTCTATGGGGATATGGAGAGTGGAGCAATTGAGGTGCTTAAGAAATGAGTTTCCAGAAGACAGACAAGTGGGAGAAGCTCTCCATTGTATTAAGAAATCTAAATCTACATCAGCCATTTAGGTTAAGCATATCCTAGCCACTGAAGTAATCTCACTCTCCCTTTCTCCTTTCCTGCTGGCTCTCAGTAGCTAATTTCATGCTAAGTCTTTGTCTCTAGCTGTTTTTCAAGGGGGAAAATGAAGTGTTGTAGCATAGGAACATCATCACAGTCCAATTGCCCCAGGATTCTGTTAGCAAATCTCCATAGCTAGCAATATTTTGGCTGCTAGACTGCCTGCTTGTTGGCTATCAGACACTGGTAAAATCAGGACTGTGTAGTCTACATCCATATTGACAGATGCGTTGGAATCAGAATATGAAATATCTGCATCCCAGATCCAAGACACATGTTCCACAGAGCTCCATAAAGATTTATTCAGATTTGCTTAACTTAGTTCAATTTTGCTTTAAATCATCTCTATTCAGCAAGTATAAGATTCTTATTTTAAGTGAATAGATTCATGTAATTTCATTAAGGTATATAGTTTTTAAGCCACAGTCCTCTCTATATCCATAAAATGCTTCACAGTAAATCAATTATTAGAATTATCAATGACTTACAAGGTCAGACTACCGTTTACTACTATCTAAAGGAGCATCAAGATCCTTCAGCAGATCCTCCATTCTGCATGGTAACAGTTAACAGTTAAACTCTGTTTTTGGACTAACAGTTGAACTCTGCATGCTTAGTTCTTTTCTTGTTTGCTTATACTTCTTCATGTCATTATTTATTATGCTATTAATTTTCCATTTCATAGTAGTTTAATATTTATTAGTCGCTTTGTAATTATTTCTCAGGTACACTATTCCCTTGACTCAGAATCCTGAAGTAATTCTCCCTTATTAAAACTTTCTGTATAACTTCAGAAACAGCTACTTAGACTTCCTGGGAATCATAACATGTTTATGACACTGTAGGGGTACAGTAAGAAAAGCTTTCCCCAAAAGACACCTTAAGGGCTGCTAAAAGGAGACAAATATTTTTAAGTCCTACTAACTCTCACCTCTGGGACAGTTTGAGACAGAAGAAGCTATAAAAGAGGACTCTTTATGGCCTGAATTTACTACTTATGCTTGATTTCCCTTGCACATCCTCACACTACTGACAGTACCTTTTAATGACACAAGCATACTGCTGTCTGCATAGCCCATTTTCTTAACAGCATGTGCCACAATCAGAGGAGGCTGTGTAGTTTGAAGATGACCTGAAGTAGAAAAGTGCTCTTTTTGGGTTACTCACAGTTGGCCGTGGAAGAAACAACAGCAAAAAAGTACATGATCTAGATACTGATTCCAAATAAAAGCAGTTTATGATTTCTGGGGAATAGAAAAATCATATAGACTGACTACAATATATATTTTTGCACTACTCTAATGATTTCAGCATGGACATTGCATGGAAATCATGCCAGTTCAGCAGCTCTAACATTGTTGTTTCCGAAGAACATGGGTAAGAGACAAAAATGCAGCATCGCGTGCTTCTACACCAGTGCATTCACTTCACATGCGTAGGTACAACGTTGATCAAGTCAGCACTTTGGCATCTTTCGTGCACTTAAATCCCTGGTTAGACTAGACTTACAATCACAAAAAATGTCACCTCAGTTCAGGAAAAAATACTTCTTTTAGGAAGCCTTCAATAGTTTTTCTTTCTTTTGCATTACAAAAATCCATTTTATGGATTGTGTGCACACTTATTTTTAGCTTTAATCTGAAACTACCATCAGATCTTAATTTGTTGCACAGCTCAGCAAAACCACAATACCTCAAGGGATTCCTATCCTCCTATTAGGCATTTTCTGTGACATTCACAGTGCATATCAAAATGAACTAGAGCTTACTTTTCATGTACTGAAATGAATTATTAGAGCAATGCTCTTAGTTGCCTGTCTATCTCATTCCCCAGCTGATATGACTTTATGGGTATGTCTCTTCTGATCCATTCAAGCATCCAGTCAAATAGATTAAACCACCGCTAACCTGGCTTTGAGTTTGAAATGGAATACAGGAAGAGAAAGGAGGCTGAATGGTGCTTCAGGTGGGAAACAACAGCAAAGCCTCTGCTGGCTGCCTGCTAGTTGAAGCTCACATCTGCTAGTGCTAGTGTTTTCTTTTTCCACTCATCTTCCTTAGCCAAGTTTATGCAGGTAGCTCTGATTTCAGTCAGGAAAGGCAAAAGCTAACATCGACTCTTTCACACTTAGACCAGCAACTGCTGCAACTGCAGTGCTGAGACTGACCCCATCCTCTGCATTTCTCCAATGCTCAGTAGTGGAGCAGCAGAGAAGAGTGTCTAACAGGGTAGCTGTCTTCCTGGGGAATTGCTATATATTAATTTTTCAGTGCTGTCCTGCAAGAGAGCAACACATTGGTTGTGACTAGGAAGCACTGGATATGCACCTGGTAAGTCCATAAACTTGCTGGGTCTAAGACAAAGCCAGGACTCTAAGTCACACATTGTGGAGCTAAGCAAAGGTATTTTTCTACTTTGAGACACATTCCACTTTCTTTTTTTTTTTTTTCAATTTTTTATTTGGTCCTGGTGTAATAGGTTTTGAGAGATTTTTTTTCCTTGACCAAAGATATTTAAAAAAATACGGAACCAAGCAAAAAAAAAAAAGGTTCTATATAATTCCTCTGACACATCATTCAGTCCTAGTTCTGGCCTCTTCATTATCCCTGCTTTTTTCTCTCCTTTCCTGTGGTTACAATATATTCCATTTGCACTTATTTTATTTAGCATCTCTTTAATTTTGTTAGGATTCTGTTGCTCACAACCATTCTTCTCTTTCTCCTTCGTTCAGTAAGATCTGTCAAATTTTCAACCACATAAAATAATCCATATCAGAGCTACTTTATTACTTACGGTTCACTGTTTAGGACAACAGAATTTTTGTGCTGAGTGGTCTGTAATAGTTCAAGTCCACTGGAGCCCTCAGGAAAGAAACCCAGATCTTTTATCCCACATTTCTCTGAATGGAAAAAAACCAACACACAAACAATAGCTAATGTTTATTGACACTTCATATATGCATATGCATATGCATATACTACACACTGGTGCTCCTTAGTTTTCCTTCCTAATTTGTTTTGAAAGGAGAGTATAGTATGAGAAGAAAATGTTGCATGCTGAACAATTCTTACTGATATGATGCCAAATAAAATGGCTTTGCTTAGACCTAGATTGGGCTGATGCATTTCTGTTACTCCTAACCAACACAGTTTACTGTGAGGTATGAGACAGACTGCTGCTGTCCAAGGCGGCTGAATTAACAGAATGAATGTCACAAAAAAAGAGAAATCTTCCGGGTAAGAATCAGTTTGAAGTAAGAATATGATTCCAACAAAGGCCAGTCAATTGAGAACTTCTAGTTATGTGGGGTGTACTAAATTGCTAAGTGAAAGACTAAATTGCATTGGTATCCTTTTGGAGACCATGGAAGAGAAATGTAGGGGAATATCCTGACCTCTTCTGAAGTAAACACCAAAATTCCCATTCACTTTTTTAAACCAGGATTTCAGCCCCTGACTGAGGCAGAAATCAGTCCTGAAGCTTGGACAGCAGATGGTTGACTCAGGATCTGGGACATGGATTTTGGGAGTGTAGATAGGATTCAGAAAACACTGGCAGTTAGGAATGGAACTAATAATTGAGCTTGCAGATATAAAACTCCTGTGACGCAGAATGTAATCTTAAAATTGAACATCATAACAAATGTCTTTCTAAATTTTTTTACTGCCTCAGCAAAATAAAAATATCATAAAATTACATTCATTATGACATCATAGAAAAACTAGTGGCCTGTTAAAAGAAATGTTATGAAAATAATGAAGTTCAGAAGAACTAAATATCCCTAGAATAAAAATATTTCAGTTTGACTTTATCTGAAGTTCATTTCTGTATGCCTAACACTATTGTCACAGCATAAAGCACAATATATTAGTATAGGATAAACTCATAATCCATTACATAATTTTTAAATCTGATAGATATCAAATCACTATTAATTGCTA
Organism: Myiagra hebetior; assembly: GCA_013397015.1. NCBI lineage: Eukaryota > Metazoa > Chordata > Aves > Passeriformes > Monarchidae > Myiagra > Myiagra hebetior. Next base: position 954,876 of record VWZQ01006580.1, read on the forward strand.
TTTTTTTTAATGTGGAAAACTTTTGTATAAAATGTCATTTTGGCAAGTAAAACGTGATTAGGAAAATAACTACCAAAAACTAGTGGAAAACAAAACCAAAAGGCTTCATACCACTTAAGAAATAAACAACTATATAACCTTCTTTGTTAAATTTCGAATTAGGAAATGTTTTCTCTCAAACTAAGGAAGAAAACTGAGTTATGTGTATTTGTTGATGTGAGAAACTGTTTTATGTATGCACACAGTAACAACATTGCCTTCAGCACCATTCTTATGTGACTAATATGATCATTGAGCAGAATTAGAAAATCTAATGAGGCCAGGTCAAGATCTGCAAAATAATCTATAGATTACAGGGTGGAAAAAAAAAAAATCCAACCCCAAAATAACCTGGATAATATAAAATTATGGGTTTATGGAATTTTTGTGAGCTGACCATAGAT
>VWZQ01006580.1:955471-1084033 GCA_013397015.1 Myiagra hebetior
TTTTTGTTCTGGTTTGATTAAGTCAGTAGAAGTTGCTTTATGTTCGGTACCTAATTAAAACTAGGTCATTTAATTACCTTCCTAAAGTTTCCTAATCTCTGTTTTTTTTTAGTCTTCAATCTGTGTTTGAAACTTGGTCATTTCGCTTACGAGCTGGAACAGTTTGAATGGGGACACAGGGAGAGATTTGCAGACTCTCCTATTGATAACCTAATGCCCATACTGATCTCACTGCTTTTCCATATTTTTAGTTTAATAAAATAATATCAAGCTTAAAATTGAACCGAAACATAAGGGAGATATTATACTTTGGGGAAGAAAGCATTTTCTTTGTACACAGTAGCATTTCCAAATCATAAGTGGCGAAAAATGTGATCTCACAGAGGAAATTTCCTATTGTCATAATGAATTGTGGTTTGCTTTTTGTAAGAAAATAAGGATTTCAGAGCTTTTCAAACTTTTAATTTTTCAGGTTTTCTGCCCTTTTTCTTTCCAGTGAATAGTCCTGTTATGATGGGGACTGTGTTTATTAAAAATCATGGTAGAGAATTCAAAACATAAATCTTTTTCTAGGGAGCGAATATATTTGACACAGCATACATTCTTTAGGTGTGTGCACTAGATGTTGACAGTAAAAACATTCTATTTGTCTTGAATATTTCTTCTTTGTTGTAAAAAGGAAAGTTTACATGTATCGAAGTCCGATTTCACCTTGAGAGGCAGATGGGTTACTATCTCATCCAGATGTACATACCGAGCCTCTTGATTGTGATTCTCTCCTGGGTGTCCTTTTGGATCAATATGGATGCAGCTCCAGCCAGAGTGGCTTTAGGCATAACAACTGTACTGACCATGACAACACAAAGCTCAGGTTCACGAGCATCTCTCCCAAAGGTAGGCAAAATTTCCTTTGTTTGTACTATATTAATCATAATATTATATGACAAACACTTTCAGTCAACCTTGTGTTTTAATTATTAGCATCCAATCATTTTCTAAACAGATAAATAATTTCGAAATATTTAGACGATTTTTGGTTCTCCAGCCAAATATATTCTAATTCTTCCCTTTCTCAACTATTTAGCCAGCCCCATATCTAGTTAATTCCATAAACCTTAACAAGCAGTGAAAACAATGTTATTCAGAACTACATAAACCCTGCTTAACAATTGACTGGCTCATCCTTTTTCACATCCCAGTATCTGATGACATGCTAGCAGATATGACTGAAATTCTAAAGGCTATGATTCTAATCATAGATTCTCAATTATCCCTTTCTCAAAACTGCCTAAATTATTAATTAGCTCACTAGTTACAAACACATTTTCATTAAAATGTAGAGAAATGAGAACCTTAACAGCTCCAAACAGTACCTTCACTGTGTCAAAACTAGTGGACTAATTTGAAACTACACATTTGATTTACTGTGTCTATATTAGCAAAGAATGAACACATCAGACCTCTACACCCATCTCCTTTCTTCTACCTAATTTTTATTCCAGGAACTTTTGGCCACATCCATTTTAATACAGGAATTCCCACTGATCCCACTACAAGCTGTTTTTTGCTTCCTTAGTGTCATTCACAGATCTCAGTGGAACAAATTAAGGAAGAGCATGTGTTTTTTTGAGGATTATTTGGTTTGTGATGTAATAAACAGTGCACTACAAGGAGCTGTTAATGATTTAAACACATTTTGTAAAAGAGTAAATTTTTTAAACAAAAACTTAACATTTTTAGGTTGAATTGTTGTTCTTATTATTACCTAACTTTCATGCTAAGTTTTGCCCCATAAAAGTATTGTTGGGATGTGGAGATATTAATGCACTTCCTCCTGACATGAAATACTAAACTTTGCATCTGTGGTTTTAGCATGCTCAGGCTTCTCCTGTCTCCCCTCATAGGTGTCATATGTCAAAGCCATTGACATCTGGATGGCGGTGTGTCTGCTCTTTGTATTTTCTGCACTTTTGGAGTATGCAGCTGTAAACTTTGTGTCAAGGCAGCATAAAGAACTTCTGCGATTCCGACGCAAGAGGAAGAAGAGCAAGGTAAAAGTAACGGTGTTCACAGCTTTGGAGGGGTCTGACTGAATTATGCCGGGACACAGGGTTAATTTGGTAAACACACTGCAGCTTGAAGTGGCAGTATAAATAAAATGGCAGCACAGCACAAAATTCACTATAGGCAGAGGGTCACTACAAGGACTGTGAATTGCATAAATCCAACTTGAATTCTCGAAAGAGGGATTAAGAGGGATTTAAATGAGGCATGGACCATGTGGGAGCCATCTGCACAAGCATGAATTTCACTCTGTTGCAAGAGTTAGATTATACTTCAGTGAATGAATGTTACTGGTATTTGCAACAGTTTTTACTACATTGAGATTCAACAAATTTTGTTTCCTAATTTCATTCTAATACTTAATTCAAAGCCTTAACATGGAACTGTATTTCATGCAAATATTTTTTAATACACAAAGTACTTATTGAAACAACATTATTGGTAGAAGAAAAAGACATTTTACTTTAAAAGGATGGTAAGTTTGGGGGTTTTTTTCTCTCCTGTTAATTTTGTTCATATTACTAGTAAGAAACTTAATTATAGTAATGGTTATTAGTATTTATATTATAGCTGGAGCTATCCAGACTACCAGTAAAATAACTCACTACCAGTGTGCAAAGCCAAACAGCTAAGGCTACAAGTTTGAACTCTGAAATCTGTAGCTAAATCAATAAATAAGGAAGAATTCTTGCAACAATGTGCAGCTCCTACTTTGGATTTTGCAAAGTGTAAATAGTTTTCCAGCCTACTTATTAAATGAGTACCCCCCTCCCCCAGCCATGGATGTCATGCAGAGCCTGTCACTATCAGTCACTACCTAGAATATTACTAGTGGATGAAAGTCTGACCATAGCAACATGACTTAGTTCAATCATCTTTTATTCCTGAAGACTTACCTTGGTCTACTGCTTACATCACCTGGAGAACATATTTTACAAGTTTCCCTCTCACTTAGAAGATGCTGAAAATCTGCACTGCTGTAAAGCCTACCTAAGCAGTCTCTGTTGGTGAGACTCCATGTTAAAAGGCAGGCCAGACAGTCAGGTGAAAATGACGTTTTCATACGTTTGCCTGTCCCTCTGTGTTGAGTTCCAGACTTCTTCAGCTGCACAGAGGAACTCAGGTACTGTAGACTACAGGATGATTCAGACTGCATGTACCTGCGTTCAACATTTGACCCTGTGAAAAATGTGCTTCTCTCTTCCTGCTGGCAGTAGCAGCAAAAACAGCAGTTTTGTGACAAGGTGTTTGTTCTTGAAATATGAAAGCTCTCTGAAAGCTGCTTAGAGGTTTGGAATGGGAAGAATGGGGTGGGGCAGACATGGATTACTGGACAGAGGGTAGGTAAGTCACAACAACTGAATCGTGTATCAAATACAAACAACTGTGATAAGTGATGTATTATGTCACTATACTTTTAGTCCATTCATCTTTCTCACCATGTATTATTGTTTCTTCTGGATCTCAAGCAAATTTATTGTATTCAATTTAAGTGATATCTTTCTTAAATACAGGTCAATTATTATGAAGACAGGATTAGGAAGTGGCAGGTAGTATCTTCCTTCCTCAGAATCAAACCAAATCTCTTTTCAGCTCCCTCTTAGCAAGACCTCAAACTCACCAAAGACACTCATTCAGCAATCACAATGAATTAAATTTCAGCTTTGAGGTATGTGAGGAAGGTACCGCAATATAAAAAGGACTTATAAGAGAAGACATTTTAAAGAAAAAAAAAGTTTGTGCATGAATAACTGCATAGACATTGTTTTTCTGGATCATGGTATTTTTGAATTGACACTTTAAAGTCCTTATTGTAATGTTACACTTTATTAGAGAGTCCTTATCTTCAGGTAGGTTGCCTGCTGAATTCTCATAAAATTAAAGGATTAGAATTAGAGACTTTAGAGTGTACAATAAAGGACCAAGTACTCTGCTTTGATTCTGGAGACATGCATTTCAATGTTTTTCTTTATAACACAATTCAGGTGAGGGTATTAGATATTATCAGGGGTATATACTTTCCCTTCTTCCCTGTACTTATATGTTTCATCATGAGACAAGCTTCTCATTCAAATTTACCAAAAAATTATTTGTTCCCATGCAAGGTTATGATTTTAGAAAACTAGTAATTTTTCAGAAAAGATTAATTTAATTAAATGTTTCTTAAATCACTCCAATTCCATGTAGAGCTCCTGGGCAGAGTTAACTTCTGAGAATACACCTCAAGCTCTAGGGACAGCTCAGCCAATTGCTTCTCTCTTTCTCAATGTTTTATTAAACCTTTCCTTGCCCAACACGTATACAGGACTTGAAACATTACAGCATGGAGATTTTATCTCTCAAAAAGAAATTTGGATTATATCCTAAACCCTCTGGTATACAAATAATAAATAATGTCTTACAGATTAAGAACTGCAGTTAATAACTAGCCTTCCTTACCACAAATGTTATAATTTATTCACCACAATTTGTAACATGAAATGCAGGCCCTAGGATCATAACTCAGAGTAGCTTGGTTTTCCTTCTTCTTTTGTCTTTTTCAAAGTCGGTTACTATAGCTCATGATTATAAAGTTTTGTATGTTTGTTATTCCTTTGGACTAGGTCAACCATCACTGGCTGTCAGGGATCAGATTGCATTGACTTTTAAAACGATCCTATATTAAGAAATGTTCATTTGACTATAAAGTCAAGAGATGAAAAGAAGATATGTAAAAAGGCTGCATTTAAAATAAACTTCAGGGGCTTCCTTGAACATTACATTTTCTCCTTTGGCAAAGAGAAAGACAATATTCTTTTCAGTATTTATGTCCAAAAGTATTAGAGAAATAAGGCAGATAGGGTAACTTATTAGACTTTTTCATTCTGTATGCTTACCATCTTGGGACATCTTACTAAGATCAGGTTTTTCTACCAGGTGAATTCTAATTGTTAAATACAGAATTTTTTTGCCACTGGCATTTTATGTAAAAGGGTCCAGCAAAACTTCTAGTGATTTGACTATGTTGCAAAATTGCAAAAATAGATCATCTTGGAAATGTTTCATTTCAGACATCTGTTGAAAGGACACATTATTTATGAAAAATAGGTAATTGCAATAGGGCAGGTGAAGGATTTCCCAAGTCTATTTTCCTTGTAATTAGAAAGATATGCTTGTTGCAATAAATATTTACTTTTGCCAAGTAACCTAAACAGTAGTCCTATGACTGAATTTCAGTGTCTTTGGGAGGTAAGTGGATCCATTTTCCTGACTTAAGTAAAGATCATTCATACCTAATTCATCCCAGACATAAAAATTCCACAAGCTCCCTTGAAATCTGTTCCAATTGTTTAAAAAGGTTTTTTTACTAATGTGTTTACTGTCCTGTCATGTCTTGTGTAGAAAGGACACAAAAACCAGACTACTTCATTCCTTCATGTCGCCATTTGCACATTTCCATTCAGTCTTTTCTATAAACATTCCCAGTGGATACAGTTCCTGGTTTTGGTTTGTTTTGGGGTTTTTGTTATGTTTTGCTTTTTTCTCATTCACCTGCCCTGGAAATTCTCCTAATAAGTCCATATAATTTCTCAAAACTGTTTGCAACATGAACAACATGAAACCTACACAGTAACAATTGAAAGCAGCCAAAGGATCAAATGACGCAAGTAACACACTTGTTTATCCAAACCAGTCTACCATTTTCCTTTTAAACAACATTGTGTTATTGATCCATACTGAGATTGTGATCTTCCATATCTGCCGAGTCTTTTCCCTGAACTACTGCAGAGCTATTGACTTTCCATCTAATGTAAAGTTGTTTATTTCTGGCTAAATGTCGTACTTACTGATTCTTCTCTATTTTTCACATGCTTTGTTCAAATCATTGAATTCAATTTTATTTCTAAACAGAACCTCAAACAAATTTGCAGGTTTTTATAGGTTGGAGTATTTTTTAAATTAATTAAAACTAGGGGTTATACCTTCTCAGTGTTGATTGAAAACACAGAGGAACTGGAATCTCTCCCTTACAAAGCATATGAACTCGAATAAGACCCCTGCAGTAATTCTGTGGTTATACAAATTGCAATTATGTACAGAGCTGCAACATGACATTTTGGCATCCAAAGCTCATTTATCCCTGCCATTTTCTTTATGCTTTTTCGACCTATAATCACTGACTCTTTTTTACACCATCTAGCTCATTTGCAGCCTCACCTCCCAGAAAACACTAAGAGCAGCATCAAAGGCATTTCTTAGGTATAATTACACCATCTGGCCACCATTTTTATGATTGTAAGTATGGACTTCACCCAGTGAGTCCAAATTACTGAAAGGAAAATTTTTTTTCAGAGGCCCAATCCAGTTTGTACAGAGCTAGCAAAAAATTTGAAGTGCCTGGGATTGTTTTGTAAATACATTTGTAAATAAAAGCTGTTGTTGCAACATAATGTGCAACCTAACCAATGCTGTTTTCCAATAAGCATCACAGTAGGTATAGGAGATTTTTTTAAAAGGCTCTAATGTCTTTATGATTACATATGTGGCATAATGAATCCTGAGAACAAGGGAATTCCGGTTCCCACTTTAAGACTTCATTTGATATTTAGTATGTGATCCACAGTTCTCTGACAAAAAAAGAAACCTGGCCAGTGAAAAGAACTATTCAGAAATACTATGTTACCATTCCTTCAGAATGAGTGTTAATTATTCATTTCCTTCTTAAAAGACAAAAGGAAAAAAATAGCAGGATTAGAAGTCATACAGGGATACTGAAACACACTATGATCTGTGTTTTTTCTCAGTTGCATTTACATTCCATGGGAACAATATTAACTGGGTACATATATTGAATAATAACAATTTGGTTTTAGATTAGCTGTAATGTATTTAGGTTTTGGGGATATTCAGTCTTTTCGTTCTATTTTCAAAATCTAAAGATCACCATATCTTTAGAGAGGAAAATAGACCTGCAAACTAAATTGTCTTTAATGGTAATCACACCTTTTTTCTTTTGTTTTCTTTTTGGTCAACCATCCATTTTGATGAAAGTATTTTGAGGGAGTTCTTGATGGAAATGAAATCAGTGAATCATTACAGCATAGCAATGGCTTGAGATGTACAGGACGTATAGACGGGACTTTGCCTCAAATCTACAGTACAAATTTAAGGGTAAACTATGAAGAAGATGTCCCATTTGTCATAATGTCATATCCAACCATTAACAGAGGCCCTGTCCTTTTGTCTGAAATAATGTCCTCCCATGTGAACTTCATATACCTTCATTGCTACCTGTATGTGATGACGTGAAATGTTAGCAAAGGTACTGTCTTGTTAATTTCATAATCCATTTTGATCTGTATAAATCTGGATTAAAACACAGTACTAAAATTTTGCACTGTTTGTAGTGCAAATCAACTCGCTACTGCTTTCCTTCTCAAAACTGAACAGTAAAAAAGATAGTGTTCAAATTACCAAAGTCAAGGCTTCAAATAAGTTTTCAAGTTGTTACCACACCTTACAATCAAACAGCTATGGAGTTATTTTCAGCCTTTATGCATGTTATTTCAAGATAAATGTATTACTAGGCACATTGACAGAAAACACAATAGTCACAAGACCACAAAACTCACAGTTTTCTATTAATTTATAGCTAGGTATTTTGTAGAACAACACTGATACATAAATAAATGAATTGAAATTATTTCCTTCAGACCACTAAAAAATTCTAACTTTCCAAATAAAATCTTTTATCTACATTTTTTCATTCCTTAATTATAGTAATTTGAATAGAAATGAAAAAATATTTAAATGTAACTGCATGTAGAACAGCTTTCAAGTTTTTAATTCTAAATCTGAATGTGTGAAAAGTGCATTCAACTCAGACTCTTACTAAAGTCCATTCATAATAAGATTCTTAATATTTTATCAAAAATCTATAAGAAATAGTTTTCTTTAGTGATGATACACTAAAAAGTATACAAAAGAAACAAAAGCTTCCTTGTCACTTTAAAAAAAAATGATTCTATTAATTCAGCCAATATGCAGGACTTTTTCAGGAAGATTCATTGTAAATACTGTCAACTGGGTCATGCAGGGTGTTGTCCTTCAGATGATTTCTACATCTGTAGCCTCAGTCACATGCATTCTGAGACATATTTCTAGTCAAAAAGAGGGGCTTTATCCAAGTCAATCAATAGAATAAAAGAAAAGGGATGTCACTGACAAAAATGACTTCAAAAAAGCACTCAAAGCTAGTATTGATAATAGCAGTAACTACTGCTGTGTTAGTCTTCCCTGCTGTACACAGGCACCCTCAGGTGTGAATCTGAGGCCAACCTAGTGATTTCTCTGCATTATGAATCTGCTGGAAAACTTGCAGAACCACATTTTGAATATTCAAGCTGCTGCCTCTGAAAAGAGTTATGGAGGCTCTTGGTATGTTCTGGAAGGTGCCCTTTCCTGCATATCCACCAGCCCTAACACGTTGGTGTGGCTTGGCTGGCTCCAGCCATCCTGCCTGCCCTCATGGAGACACCATCCAACAGACACTGGGCAGAAATGCTGGACTCCTACAAGGAGCTTCACATCAATTCGACAACAGGGAGCATTTCCAAGAAGTTTGCTTGCAGATGAAATACAGGATGTCTGCAAGCATAAAAAATAAGGAGAGACCTGGCCTATAAAGCATTCTAGGGGATCATTCCAAATAAGGAGAGACCTGGCCTTTAAAACATTCTAGGGGATCATTCCATTCAGGGAAACCTAAAACAGAGACAGTAAAGTCTTGGTATATAGTGCCTGATCCTGAAAACATGCATAGATGAAATCTTCTACTCAGAAGAATCATTTTATTATCTTTATCAGCCTGTGCAATCATGAGAATTATTTTCTGGAGAAACATGGAAAGTCAAAACCCTGAAATGTACATGTGAAGGTGCTTAAATGGCAAGTTAATGGTAAATTCTCACAGTACATGTATTTATAATTTAATACTTCTCTTCCCTGGAACACATGACTACAACTAGTCTAGAATACCACTACATTAAAGGTATTATTTCCCATTTTTATCTGACAGGAGAGGAACACTATTGTAGTAATTAAATCTCTGTTTTATCACGTCATCAAATAATGATCCTATCATTTTGTATTTCTGTTTTTCATTTCCATAGTTAAGTCAGTCAGTGAATTTTCCTCCTCCTTTTCTTTCATGTTAATTTTTCTTTCTTTTTATTTTTAAAGGCAAATTCTAATACAGAGTTGAGATATAGTAGTTTCAGTAAACTGTATCAGTCTCTATACTTATTCAATTTACATATATGAAGAAGTATTTCAGTTGTATGGTAACTACAGCTCTCGTGGATGGTCATGCTGATGGCCAAATAGTTTGCTTCAAAGAGTAACTTATTTGCATTCTTTTGTAGCTAACATATTTAACTAATATTGATAATAAAACTTGGTGGATTTTTTTTAAACAGTGTAATTAGCAATTATTTGATAGAAGCTTTAAATATATTTAAAATTAATTCTTCATTGAAAAATGTTTTCACATTTTCAAAATGTCTCAGACATTTTCAAAATGAAAAATTTGGAACTTTGATTTAAGTTGTGCTCATTGAGAAATTGCATTTGTATAAAGTAAGAGGATAAAGTAAAAAAAATACTTCAAACTATTGAACTGAAACATAATTATTTGACTTGCTTTGCCAAATAAATCATTTTTATCCTTTTATTTTAATTTTAACTAGGAACAGGTTTAAAATATCAAAAATTCTCCTACAAAAGAAAAATTGATATCTGCTCAACTCTTTTTATAATATGGAAATTATTTTTCAAAATACTTATTTAAGAATTAACACAATAATTTCTATATTTCATAAAACTGTAAAATCCTAAAGCAACTAGGCTAAATTAGACATAAAAATAGACATTCCTGAATTTAAAATTGGAATTGAAAAAATGGTGAATGCCATCAAAATCACATGACTATTCTTGGGTAACCTACATAATGAAGGAGTACACTGGAATGTACTTCAGAACCAAATTTAGCCCTGACTTCACAGATTATGTATCATTTATTTGTCTGCATATGTGCCTTTTTTATTACTTGAGGATACCTATAACCAGGTAAAGAGGAGTAAAAAATATGTCTCCAGACACAGGCTACATTGTTTAATTGCACGCTATGAAAATATGTATATCTTCAGAACATCCACTTCTGTTTCTGTGCCATGTGATTAAGAATTGCTTTCTTTTATAGTTCCTTAATCCTGAATGTCTTTGCCAGTTCTCCCCTGAATTGACAGAAGGAGTCAGAAGAAAAATCAGGCCTTTACCTTCTGTTTATTCTAAACTAAGACACTTTACATACTATTCTCTTTATCTGATGCATTCACAGGGAACAGCAGAAATTAGGCATGCAGATAAGATTAATTAAATAGACAGTGGCCAGATAGGCAGAATTCTCACTAATATAATTAATGTGCACATCATTAGTGATTTTATGATGAGTATCTCCAGAGGCCAGGATCCCAGGTTGTAAGGCAATCTAACAAACTTAATAGCTGTGTTCTAAAAGACCGGTCTGAAGTTTGTCCATTTGAAGACTCCACATATTTACTGTAAACGGGGAAACTTAAACTGAATTGTGTGTCCAATTACCACTAGTTTACTAAGCTTTCTCATTTCACTAAATAGATTACAGAATCTATTAACAAAAAGAAAAATTCTGTGCTTGTTAAGGATCCAGCAATATTTTTAACAGACTCTGATAGGGATGAAATTTCAACAAGTTAAGATAAGCTGTGGATTCAAGAAGTCAATGAGGTAATGGTGCAACTGCTATTTAGAAGCAGGTAAGATTTCTGTAAATAATAATTTAAAAAGAAATTTTCTTGCTCTTCTTTCTTTCTTTCCTTTTTTTTTCCCCAACAGGATGATGATACACGTGATAGTCAGTTTAGCATTACAGCATATGGAGTGGGCCCATGTGTGCAAGCAAAAGACGGAATGGCACAAAAGGGGCCAAATAATCCTGTTCAAGCTCTACCAAAAAGCCCTGATGAGATGAGAAAGGTATTCATTGACCGGGCCAAGAAGATAGACACAATATCCAGAGCTTGTTTCCCACTAGCCTTTCTGATTTTCAACATTTTTTATTGGGTAATCTACAAAATCATCAGGCATGAGGACATTCACCAATAACAAGATTAAGGCTTGCAGTACATAAAGATCTGGCTGTCACACTCAACAGGAGGCTTCTTGTAAGAAATGCACATCAGAGGAGTGATCAGAAGAGTTAAAATGAGGGGGAGAAAAAGGATCCTGCACTGCCTGCAATGACCAGCTACAGTGGGATGGAAGAATGACACCCAGAGAAGATACATCTGCTATTGCAAATTTTCCTTGTTAAACTTAATAACTTTTTCTTTGAAAATCACTCTCTACTGAAGCTTTACTACCAAGTATTTAAACATGTTGTTACATAGTGGTATAAATGTACAGTATTCTCTGATGGTCCTTAATTTTTTTTAATTCTGGTGTATTTTTAATTTTAAAAATGTTTCCAGAATACCCTAGATAAATCCCATAGTATTACAGAATAGATTAGTGTTTGTAAGATTTATTTTAATTTTACAATATAATGACAAATTCCTGATTGGAAACAACAGTTTAAAGGACTTGGTCTAGTCTCAAGGACAGTACTGGTGGTTTTGCAATGAGCATATTTAACACATTTAAGTCATATAATTTATTCAATGTACTTCATATTGCTGTTCCCCTGGAGGGTGTATGTTGAAATAATCTAAGACAGTGCAAGGCAAGCAGCCTAACAGTCTACGTATCATATGAGAAATATATTAATATTTGTAAAGTATTGATTCCTGCAAAGGATTTTTTTTTCTTTTAATCGCTTATACTTTGATAATTGAAACATATCTTTAAATATTTTTTATATTTTTAAGGGTTTTCTTTCTCAATTCATAAAACTCATACAGCTTGTGAAATAGACAAATTACATTGCAAAATTTTGCAATGCTTCATTTTGATTCAATGCAAAGAAATCTTGGACCAAAACTGAAAGCAAAGAGTCAACTGCTTCACTGAAGCATTTGGAGGATGAATACAGTTATGTTTATGCACATTCATCTCCTATATATTGCATAATTATAGGAAGTTTGATTTCTGAATTTGTCAAATTTTCTGACTCACTCTTTGAAGTTTATTAATATGACTTGGATACTAGTTAAGAAGAGCTTCACAACTTTGGAAAAACGTGCAGCCATTCTAAAACATTAAAAAATACCTGGATGATCTTTTACATTTACTGTATTTCACATAAATAAATAGGAGAACAACTCTTAAAACTCTTGGAAAGATCTTCCCTGTTTAGGTTTAAATAAGTCATATTAGTTGCTTCTTTGAATTGTAACACCATAGATCACATTTATGGCATAGTGTGTAGGCAAGAGGATTTACTTTTGTCAACCTATTGGCAAAACAAAATCATGCTAAGATGTGGAAATGTAACATTTTGAATTATTAGATACTCTAATCCCAGTAGGTGAGGCTGATTCTCATTGCAAAATATTTTTATTTTGAACATGTTTAAAATGTGTGCTTTGTTGATGATCAGAATGTGTATAGAAAAGCAGAATCAGCTGGAGGCAAACATCTGGTGCACTGCCAAAGGCATGGAGCATATGAAGTAATAGAAGCAGTGGAACTCTGCACTGGGGATCGTAACATAGCAACCTTGGGTTTGGTTTCGTTTGTTATTGTTTTCCTCCAAGGATTAGTTAGAGAGATTCTCTAATAGTAGCTCTCACTTTTTGTTAAACTGTGTCAGAAAGGACATGTATAATCTACCTTTATTTTAAAACTATTATTCTTTTATAGTTTTGCTTCATTTGTACCTAAAATTAATTCACTTTTTAGCTTTTTTTTTTCTGATATTGTGTCTGCTTTTTTATTGATTTCTTTTTGTGCATGTTCCAAAAAATCTCATTTGCTTATGAAGGTGTGTGAGGGGGCATCACGAATTTATGGCCGATATTCACCTCTCTCAACGTTAGGGTTTGTTGTATTGTATGGAAAGGGATGTTAACTTGTTTCTGTTATCAGCAAAATCAACTATTTTGTTTAAGGGGGGCTGTTTTCAAGTGCACATAACATTTGGCATGTGATTCTATTTTGATACAATGGAACCAAGGTCTCTCTGGAGCTGATGGTTTTGTGGACTTTCTTAATGGAACTGTGACATTTGCCAAGGTAACAGAAGTCTCTGTAGTCCACTAAGAATGTATTTTTTTCAAAAGAAGTCATAACTCTAAAGGCAAGTTTCATTTAGATTATTCCTAAATTACTTAATATAAAGCCACATGGTGGAGAAAGAAAGAACTGTCATTTAAGATGATAGGAAACTTCAAGGCACAAATGCCTGCTATTCACCACTAACAGTGGGAATAGTCCAAAACTGCCAGCAGGCATGCCAGCCCTCTGTGCAACCCTGGAATCAACAGCTACCAACACCAGCTAAGATTAGTGTAAGGGACGAATTCTTTGCAGTTGTGTAGAGAAGCAGCAGGAAATGATGATGAGATACAAAAATTGAAAGGTACGCCACAGTATCAGAGTGTCAGACTGCAGTATTTATGTTACGCTTCCATGAGAGGCAGTGGAAATGCAGAAAAATAATCATCAAGGAAATAATGCTTGAGGCAAATGGTATCTAGCAGGGTTTCTCCTACATATAAAAAAGACCCCATTCATTAGGCAGACGTAGTTAGCTACCTCACTTCACTGTCACTGGACCTGGGCTCTGCAGAGGACAAGTCTTTGGCAAAGCCACACCAGAAGGTTTCTCATAAGCACAAACCCTGTGTGACAGGATAATGCAGCTTTGTCCCAGGCCAGCATTCCCCGTAGGTGCAGACCCTGTACTTCCCAGGTCATGTTTTTGTGATTTCTGTAGACCAGCCCTATACTTCAAAAATTAAATACTTGCACCAGAAGAACATTGTAACACAATGAGAACAGAGGAAGACATTAGGATCTGGAGGAATATCCCAGTAAAACAGCTACTGAGGAGCTGACACAGTCACCATAAAGGGGAAAAAAAAGGATGAGGCACCCTTAGTATTTTTCCCAATGCCCCAGTGTCTCCATAGGTGCACTTGTTCAGGTGGAAGCAGTAGCTACAGGGGGAAACAGTGTATCTCATCTGCTGCAAAGTTTATAGTGTTTTGTGACAGTAGTTTCTACCTGTGCAGATTGGCTTCCACACCATCCCCTTTCTTGATGGAAAGAGAAGCAGAACAGGAAGATAAAGGTTGAAAAGTCTGGGCTGTGCGTAGCAGAACAAGGGCCACAGGGAGAGAGAAATCCCAAAGCAGTGCCTGGAACCTCTCACATGACTGTCTTTTCGTTCTGCACTAAAGAGAGATGTGGCCAAATCCATGTCACCCCTCAAAAGGCAAAAAACTTCACTACCTTAAGAGAGGAGAAGAAAATCCCCTTGGAAGTGCAGTAGAAATATTCAACTACCACCATACCAAACTCCTGCTTAAATTCCAAACAGCAAAATGCATTTTATTTTTAAAACTATATTCAAATATCAACACAATAGGCTTCCATGGTTAGAGGGGTGGCTTTTTTCTCTGTAATGCTGATGGACTATGGGAGAATTGAAGATGAAAGGGAATAAGGAATGCTAGTATTTTACTACTTGGAATTCAGCTATTTTAATACCAAAAGAAAATACATTTTATTTTCAAGGAGTTTTGACAGCAAGCAGTATTATTTAAATTGGTTAGTATAGTTCAGGAAGAACAGAGCATTTACTTAAGATTTAATTATGTTTTCAGCTCAATCATACATAAGTTTTCTTTGGATTCCTTTGCTTATAGTTCATTCCAAAATCTGCTCTATAAAGAATCATTTGTGATATGTGAGAAATGGTTCTGTTTACTCACTAGACAGAAATATCTAGGTGATTAAATGTGCACTTTACATTTAAAGAGTGAGGTATTGCTTCCACTTTGTTTATAATCCTTTACAGAACTGTAGACTGATAATGTAGATAAAGATAGAATATAATAAACTGTACAAAACTTTATATTTTTTAATAGTAGGGAAAGATAAAAAGTCTTCCTTAACCTTAGAAAAAAAGAAAGTATTATTTTCAGCAATAATTTAATAGTAGAAGGAAATGAATTTATTTATACCGTTCCCAGCCCAAGCTGACATGATTGGTTGCAAAAGATACACTTTTTGTGCAACTTCTGCTCTTGTTTGAGCTATCATGGGAATTAATCTAATCCAACATAATATAATTTGGCTTTAAAATGTGAAATTGCTGGATGAGCTAGTAACACGTACAGATACCCCTGTGAGGTAGTAAAATAACTTTATCCACATCTTACTGCACAGCCATATGGTTAGATGAGTACAATATCAGATTTCACAGCTTTTTTTCCTTTTTGAGACAACTAAGAAAAAATGTAAATCTCAAACCAGACTACTTGTTAGTAATCAAATGGGTGTTCTGTTTCGGAGTGGTTACAGAAAAGGTGTCTTCAGGCAACAATCACCTCCAGTAATTACTGAAGTACTATCAGTTTGGAAGGCTTGTGGAAGCAGGTTAGGTTGCTAGAAGCAATGGATTAATGCCAGAAAAAGTGTTGGCTCATCCTGTCTTCTTGACATTCTCGAATATTACTGCACTTCTTCACTTTCATCTTTGTGAAATATGCAAGAAACATTTCTTACATTTGTATTTTAATGTATGACAGAGTGATATTAACAGATGAAATGGACTAAAGTAGCTACTGATTTTCCATGAATGTGGAATTGTGAGCTGTATAAAAATAAATTGTGCCATAAGCTTTTAACACAAAGGTTTAACATAATATACAGTATTTTGTGTGTTAGTGATCCTGGCTTTTTAAAGGCTACAGCAAGAAAAACAGAAAAAAAGTGATATGATAGTGTATTAATAAGTTGTCTGTGAGTTTTCAAAATATTCTCCTGTGAGTTCTCTCTGACAGCAATTTCATCTCAAAGTACTTCCTTTTTTGGTAAAAATCTATAAATGTGTTGTGCATGGATTTTATTAGATTCCTTTTCATTGTATTACAGTATCATACTGCACTTAAACTGACATTCTCTGCAGTCTGAAGTGTTAAAAATGTGAAATTTATGGTGTCACCCATGTCATTGTAGATATTTTGTTCAAAGAAAAATAAACTTATCTTTTTTCAGAAACTGTGGAATTATTTTTATGATATTTAGGTAATGAATTTAAAGTCAGTAAAGGGCCTATCAACACCATTGGAAAGAAGGATGAAGACCTCAAGAGTAGATACTGTGCACTACCATTAAGTATTTCAGGAGTGAAAGCAATTGAGAGAAGGAATAGAGTGTCTTTGATTGTTAGATGGGTTCTAGCTCTGAAAAAAAACCTTGTTCTGAAAACTCAGGGAAAGTTATCTTGATAAATGCCTACTGAAATAAGTATGACCACTCCAAAATAGTCCTATCTTATTATCAAAAAGGCAAAGAGTTTCACTTGCAGCAAAATAGCCGTATGAAAATTCTATAGATCTCTGAGCACCTCCTTTGTACTCCTTGATAGGAAACATTTGAAGCTGGCAGGTAAGAAGTCATTTGAGAATAGTCTGAGTTCCTCTAATCTGATTACAGCAGTGTTAATGCTCTTATAAAGAGCACAGAGAATGGACATCCCAGTAACAGCCACATCTGTAGGAGACAGCACAGCACTTTGTCACTCCCTGCCCACATGTGATAAAAGGCAACATCGTTTCACTCCTCCCAATTTGCTCATCTCGTAGATGGGACACAAAACAACAATTTTTACATACTCACAAATGAAGTATTTCCATTATCAGTCACAAATAATTCAGTTCAGCCAACCTGTAGCTTGGAGCTTTATAAAATGGAAATTTCTCAAAGGAACAGTCAAATGAAACAAGAGCACCAGAGAAGCCTTAGCAGAAATCTTGAGTGAGCCTTCACAGAGCCTGCAGAACTCTCAGATCTTTGCTATTTGTGACAGCTGTCCCTTCAGCAGATCTATGCCATCTTGGGTTGCCTAAAGCAAAGCATAGGTGGTGCCTCTGCCCTTGTTCAGGTATATTCACAAGCAACAATGTCACAAAACTACTGCAGTAACAAATGTTTTCATGAGGAGGAACACAGTTCCCAGAGCACAACAACTGCACATGCACTGCACACAGGTGTGCAACAAGCAATTAAAAAAGAAAGTAACAGTCAGGTAATGTCACCCGAGGATCACAGGAAAAAGAAGTAACAGATCTTAAAGAGATCAATATGGAATTTATGGTGTAAAGTACATGACCCTTTCAAAACAAAGTTTTGGAAAAACAGATATCAAATATCCTCTTTTTCATGACTGCATGCAATAATAATTTTAACATAATAATTAAAAAAAAAACNTATTTTTCTCATTAACAAAAATGAAATATTTAAACATTTATTTCACAAAGTTACAAAGTCACAGGGTGGCTGAGGATGGAAGGGGCCTCTGGAAGTCCTCCTGTGCAAACCCCCTGCTCAAGAGGGACCACTTACAGCCAGTTTCCCAGGGCCGTGTTCAGATGGCTTTTGAATATCTCCAAAGATGAAGATTTCACAGCCTCTGTAGGCAACCTGTGCCAGTGCTCAGTCCCCCTCAGAATAAAAAGTGTTTCCTGATATTCAAAGCGAGCATCCTGTGTTTTGGTTTGTGTCCATTGCCTCCAATCTTGCCACAGAGCACTGTTTAAAAGAGCCTGACTCCATCTTCTTTACCTACTTCACACAAATTTTTACACAAGTTGATGAAATCCTCCGAAACTGGACGCAGCAGTCCAGGTGTGGCTCTACCATCGCAGAGTGGAAGGGAGCAATCATCTCCCTCAACCTGCTGGCAGCTCTGTGAACGCAGCCAAGCCTAGCACTAGCCCTCCTTGCCACAAGGGCACGTTTCTGGCTCATGTTCTGCCTGAGGACCACAGGACCCCAGGTCCTGTACTGAACACCCCCTTTCCAGATGCTCAGCCCCCAGCATACTCTGCTACATGGGGTTGTTGCTCCCCAGGTGCAGGGCTTTGCACNTTCTGCATAAGACACAAGCTTGTGAATTTAAAGCCCAGGACAACAATCCTCAAAAGTCACAGACCTAGAATTACAGAGCAATTTTCATTTTGGAATTGAATCATACTTTGCCCACAATTTAATAATACTTCCAAACATTTAATAAACAAGTATATATTTTATATATAATATTTTTCTCATTAACAAA
This sequence comes from Myiagra hebetior, assembly GCA_013397015.1. NCBI lineage: Eukaryota > Metazoa > Chordata > Aves > Passeriformes > Monarchidae > Myiagra > Myiagra hebetior. The sequence continues at coordinate 973,839 of VWZQ01006580.1, forward strand.
AATGAAATATTTAAACATTTATTTCACAAAGTTACAAAGTCACAGGGTGGCTGAGGATGGAAGGGGCCTCTGGAAGTCCTCCTGTGCAAACCCCCTGCTCAAGAGGGACCACTTACAGCCAGTTTCCCAGGGCCGTGTTCAGATGGCTTTTGAATATCTCCAAAGATGAAGATTTCACAGCCTCTGTAGGCAACCTGTGCCAGTGCTCAGTCCCCCTCAGAATAAAAAGTGTTTCCTGATATTCAAAGCGAGCATCCTGTGTTTTGGTTTGTGTCCATTGCCTCCAATCTTGCCACAGAGCACTGTTTAAAAGAGCCTGACTCCATCTTCTTTACCTACTTCACACAAATTTTTACACAAGTTGATGAAATCCTCCGAAACTGGACGCAGCAGTCCAGGTGTGGCTCTACCATCGCAGAGTGGAAGGGAGCAATCATCTCCCTCAACCTGCTGGCAGCTCTGTGAACGCAGCCAAGCCTAGCACTAGCCCTCCTTGCCACAAGGGCACGTTTCTGGCTCATGTTCTGCCTGAGGACCACAGGACCCCAGGTCCTGTACTGAACACCCCCTTTCCAGATGCTCAGCCCCCAGCATACTCTGCTACATGGGGTTGTTGCTCCCCAGGTGCAGGGCTTTGCACTTTCCCTCACAAGGCTGAAAATACTTTTCTTGTAATATTAGTCCCTATTTGAGTAATCTGCGTTTAAAACCTCTAACGAGGTACTGAGTTCAGCCTCAAACCCATTTATGTTTTATTTCCTCTCTTAACAAGCCAAATAACACACTGACCTGCCTTGAAAACTTCTCAGTGTTACTTTGGATATGTTTAGTTGTTCTCATTAGGCATGTTCAGTAGACACAGAAGACACTGAGCAGCTGTTTTTAAAAGCACCATACAGCTGGTTTTCCGCCTGAATATGAGGAAGAATTTTACTTTTTGTGCACTGTAACAGATTTTCCAGACAGGTTGTGGAGTCTCCCTCATGGAGATATTCAAGAACTGTCTGGCCACAATCCTGTGCTCTAGGGTGACCCTGTTTAAGCAGAGAGATTGGACCAGATGAGCTGCTGGGGTCCCTCCAGCCTGACCCATTCTGTGATTCCGTATGAAGTAGATGTCATGTAGAGATCAGAGTAAATCGACACGTTGCTCGGATTAGGATTAACATATTTAAAGCAGGAGTTTATTGGACATTTTTACAAACAATTTTACAAATTGTACTTCATTGCATTACATACGAGCCAGGTGTCCCTCGCCACCCATTTCTTGTTTTATTGCGGCAAAAGCGTGGTCGTTTCTCAGGACAGTATAAATTACACCACAAGATGGCGCCCTCTCATACGGATTGAGGCACTTTTGGGGCATAAACCTTTTGTTCCAGGACCAAAGCCTTAGCAAAACGCGTTCTCCCTGAAGACATCTCCCACACTGACAGTCATTATTATGAAATTTATATAATATAGTTTATAGTATAATACAGTTTATAATATAAATTTATAAAATATAGTTATTATTCATGCTAAAAATCATAATTCATTTTGAAAATGATGGAAACATTTTCAGGTCATGCTATCTTAGAAACAAAATTAAACATTGAAGGTTTTTTTAGTAGATTCCTCACAGTAAGGATGCCTTCAGAGTTCAGGTACAGCTATGGGAACCACTTATTAGATGCATCACTTATTAGATATGCACAACAGCCATTCCCCTTATTAACCACGTGTGTGTTGTCATGATGCCACAAACATCAAAGAAGGAAGTGTAAGAAAGTTTCAGGGTGACTTAATTGAGGCTTTCCAGTACCTGAAGGGAACCTTCAAGAAAGATAGAGTGACTTTTTTCAAGAGCATGTGAACTTTTTGCATAGGACAAGGGGAAGTGGGTACAAACTGAAAGAGGTAATAGGAAGAAATTCTTCCTTGTGAGGGTGGTGAGGCACTGGAACAGGTTTCCCAAAGAAGCTGTGGATACCCCACCCATGAAAGTGCTCAAGAGCAAGTTGGATGGAGCTCTGGGCAATCTGGTGTAGTAGAAATTGTCCCTGCCCATGGCAGAGGGGTTGGAACGAGGTGATCTTTAAAGTCCCTTCCAACCCAAACCATTCTATGATATACAGGTTTCACTGAGGAATAGATAACTTCCTATTATTTCATATCTAAGCTGAGGTGAGCCCGTCAGCAACATAAACAGTGTAAATCTGTAACTCACTTTGTCTTGTTATAACTTGTTGTATCACCACCCTCTTGCTTTCCTAGCAGACTTCACCCCCTTTACACATTCACTGGACAAATATGGGAACAGCAGTAAGAGCCCCCTGAACTTAGATCTGAAATGGTACTGAGAATATTATTATAGATAGATACTACAGAGTAGTTGCAGACTAGAATAGATACTACATTGTACCACTAGCATCCATTTATTGTTTGTCCTTCATTTCTCAAGAGAGTACAACATACAGTTTCTTTCATGATTTAGATATTAATTAAATAGCACCATGATGAACATTATTAATTTTTAATTTAGTACTAGTTAATAAAATATCTCTCCAAAGTTAAAGAATTGTATGTGTAAGGTTCACAGAAGTATTCACAACTTAAAAATCAATGAGTATTGGGGTTGTAAAACTCTTTTCCCCATAGGCTTTGCAGGCTCTCTTCAATGATAATGCTACTGAATTATTTTACGCTTTGTATTTAACTGCATTGACAATAAAAGTTCAGTAAAAGTAAGTCAAGAAGAGCATATCTCACTTCAACAGGAAACTTTTGAATTGTATATGACAGTGGTCAGACATAATAAAGAAACAATTTTATACCAACACACAGTTTTGAGAAAATAAATTTAAAATCACTTTCAAAAGTAATTTGTCCTCTTTCCAGTAGCCTCAGATTTAAATAAGGTTTATAAGTACCAAAAAAACCCTTGAATTTTGTTATTGCAAATAGATGAGACCAAGTAAATTTCTGAAGGGCTCTGAAGCAGTATCAAAGCAGTTTCTAGATGAGGGAACAGGGAAAAGGTGCTTCTGGTTGTGGCAGTAGTTCAGTGTTCAGGCAAAGTCTTGATGATACAAGAAGGGCCCTTTCTGAGAGCTCCTTGCATGCTGATTTCACCCCAGAGTTAATTCCTTCATTTCTTAACAGCTCCAGAATGCTGCTTTCATTTGAAAGGCAGTACATTCCAACACTATCGACAACACAGGGCAAGTGTATTAAACTAGTTTGTTATCCCTACTCACCTTCTAATTCTTTCTCCCTTGTGACTGACACCAACATTTCACACAGCTGCTCCACTTGTAGAACAGTTACATTGTCTTTCAGATTATTAAATCTCTAATACTTTATTCTTACCTGTGGTACTCATGCTTGTGTTCCCACTCTGGCACTCCTTCAAGGGAAAGTATGGACACAAATTAACATGAAATCCCCAAGCATTCTCTTGGCATAAGAGTTACTGGAAAATTCAGGTACTTAGATCCCTTCCTCACTTCTTTTCTTCCTTTACTACCTAATCCTGGAAAAAGTTCAAGCTCGGTTTTCGGTATTAGTAGGTCCAAATTGTCCTAAGTCTTCTGTAAGTATTTTTTTCACTACACATTTTAAAAGTATCAAACCTATGTCTAAATCATATCATAATTTATAATTTTTTTTAATTCCTTCCTTGCTTTTGCCTGAGGGGTACAATTCTTTTGGGATGTCCAAAGGGACTGCAGGACAATTACTGTAAACACACAGAAAATCCTATACACTCTCTTTTCCTGTCTACCCTCGTAATCTCTCCTGAACCTGTACTAGCTCTCATGCAACCACATCCCATTCTCTAATACTTATGAAATGTCTACAGGGTAATATCAGGGCACAGCCAGCATTAGTTCATCTGTGGATTTTGTAAGGTTACTTAACCTTTTTAAAATTAAAGCAGAATATTTTACTTGTAACCACCACAGCAAAATAACCTGCATGCCTCTTGGGGCCTGTGCAAAACCAGCCAAAATAAAACAGTTTTTTTCACAATATCTAACCAGGCTATCAGACCACACTGAGATGTCTACCTGAGAGAAAAACCTTGCAATATCACCTCTGTGGGAATGCTACAAACTATACATGCCCATCCATCTTGCCTGACTTTCAAGTCTCCATTGAAAGATGTAATTCAAATTGCATAGTCAATAGTTAAAATCAGTGGGTGACTGAGTTCATTCTGTGGTTGCAATTTTCTGACCTTAATATCCTTGACAGAGTTTTAGTGGCTGTAGTTTCTGCGAATTCATTTTGAACTAGAATTTGCTGTCAAGCCTGTTTGGGTAGTTACCAAGAGCCCTGTTTTGTGGGTCTGAAGTCAATGCAAAAATGTCTGAGAAATTGGATCAGGATGGTCTACCTGCTTACAAAAGGCAGTGGTTATATATCTCATTGTAAATGGAATTTTAATTACTGTTTTTTCAGAGGAAATTGAATCATCATCTTTGACATAATCTTTCTGAAAAACTTCAGTTTGCCTCAGACTTGAAACAGATGTTCCCAGCTCAGGAGTTAAGCAAACTCTGAGTCCTTTCCAGTGTTTAATTGTTGTGTGCCTGCAAGTTAATGAGCTATTTATTCTCTCCATAAAACTGAAGTACAGCAGAATCTAAATTGAACTCGAACATCTGAAACAAACTTGAACATCTGTAGAATATGCTTGCCATCCTGCCTCTCTTAATTCTACTGCCATCATGTCTAGCTCTGCCTCAAGCAAAAATATTTCCACAGACCTCAAGAGTGGCTGGTTTCAATTATACTATAATATTTTAAATAGTAATATAAACATGAAAAATATTGTCAGAGGTGGTAACAGAGCAATCATGCAACATCCAGAAACACTAGCAAAAAAAATTCATTTAATTATACAACTTTTTGACATTTCTTTAATCCTCCAGTTTGTTGTTTATTTTTTTAAAATCTTTTTAAATATTTTTTTAAAAACTTCTGGAAACAAACTAAATATTATTGTTTGTGCTGTTTATATCTAGACAGTAAATAGTCAGCAGAGGAAACAAGGAAAGACTTAAATCACCTAGCTCTAGAAAATATATTTGAATTGAGATTTAGAAAAATATCACTTTTTTCTTTTCATTTCAAGTTTTAGAGAATATCCATAACTATCCCAAATGGTTCATGCTTCTGTTCCTTTCTCACTTGAAAACCCAAAGTGAAATTTTCTCTATCAACGTTTTAAACCCATCAAACATTAACAGCTCTTGCCTTTCCCTGGACAGCAATCTTATTAAAATAAACAAAATCCTTTGTGGAAGGAAGTGGACTTCTTCAGAATCTGCATACATCCTCCAACCAGATTCATCATTGAACACAGATATCTTTGTTCTAAGTCCAAACACATAAGCCGCCTCCTTGGAGTTTCTATGCTGAAAAGAACTTACCTTTGATCTGACCTTTGAGCACAGGTGATTAAACAGATTTTACTCATGTTTTACCTGCAGAGGAATCACCCTTGGATATTGTAGAGAGTAAATAACACTTATGAAATAGATTTGTCTAAATAATTTGGTTTCCTGTAACTATTAAAAACAAAATTAAAAAAAAATTCACACTGATGGTTGTTTATTTTTAATCAAATTAGAACTCCCCTTTATGTGAAATCAACATTTTTATTGGAAACCTAAGTGATAAATAAAATAAATAAAATACATTGAGTGAAGTAAAAAATTGTAACATTATTATTTTCAGATTTTTTGTAGTGAGCTGACCCTGTCTGAATGCCAGATGCCCACCAAAGCCACTCTGGCACTCTTCTCCTCAGCTGGACAGCGGAGAGGAAATATAAGGAAAGGTTCATGGTTCAAGATAAGGACAGGGAGAGATCACTCAGCAGTTACTGTGACAGGCAGACCTCAGAGTTAACTTGGAGAAATAAACTGATCTTATTACCAATCAAATCAAAGTCGGATAGTGAGAAACAAACCCGAATCTTGAAAACACCTCCCCAATACTCCTCCCTTCTTCCCCAGCTCAAACTCACTCTGATTTTCTCTGCCTCCTCCCCCTCATTGGCACAGGAGGATGGGGAATGGGGGTTGCCATCGGTTCATCACACACTGTCTCTGCCACTCCTTCGTCCTCAGGAGGAAGGCTCTGCAAACTCTTCATCTTCTCCCACGTGCCGTCCCTCCCATGGGATACGGTTCCCCACCAACTTCCCCAACATGAGTCCCTCCCACAGGCTGTGGGATACACTTGAAATATTCTTAAACTAAATATTTTGGTTAAGAAAAAAAGGAGTAATACCAGTTATGTGATGCAAATTCATATGTTCAGTGTACCTAGAATGTGTATCGTAAGTGAACATAAAATCACAGATGTAAAAGGGATTTCTGAGTTAACATAGAATCAGATACATATGCGTGGACAGACACTTGTTAAACCTGTTTTTAAAGAACTTCACAGCTTCTCAGCAGCTCATTATTCTTACTCTTAGAAGTTTTTTCTAAATATTTTATATCACTCCTTCTTTTTACAATTTAGGCTATTATTTCTCATTTTATGTACAACAAACAGGGAAAGCATTACTCCCTTCCTCTTTGCTAATGGCTTGTTTAATGCATTCCATCTCCACACCATATTCCTTTATTTTTCTCTTCTGTTTTTCAAGAAAAAAAATCCAAATCACTTATTCTTTCCTCATAGATCATGGTTTCCAGCTTTGAAACCACTGTTGCTTCTCTCCTCTACATGTATTTCAGCCAATCCTCCGTCTGTTTTGGAAACGAAAAAACAGAACTGTACGAAGTGTTCTCATGGAAGCCTTGCTAGTGAGGTACAGAGGAGAGGGATTACTTTGCATGTTTTGGATATAGAGTTCTGTTCATATGTTTTCTTTTTCATCGCTGCATGCCTCTGCTGATTCGTGCTCAGCCATCCTAATCCATAGATCCTCTTTTGTGCACAAATACTAGCACGCCTCCTACTTCACTTACTTGAAAAAAATATTTTGCTCACTTCTAGCGAACCTTCCTTGTAAAATTCCTTCCCTAGCTTCAAAAGACTTCAAAGGTTTTAAGACTGTGTCAGTAGAGCTTTAGTCAGCCATCACTCAATAATAAAAAAATTTCCCTGTCATAGCCAAGATACATATTATTCACATGCTGTAATAAGAGCGCTTTTAAGGAAGAAAGCATGAAATTTTGAGTAAATATTCATTTCATGCCATTTCTTGCTTTCAGAAAATAAAAAACAGATTTTCCATCCTTCCCTTTTTGAACATCTATGCTCACAGGCACAAACTAATTTCTTATGGAGGATTCTGTCAGCATTGGAGAGCTATTAGAATGTTCTCAGCATATAGCTGGCACCTAAGGAGGAAGAATTTCTGCTATTGAGTGAAACATTTTTGTGATAAATATTGGAGGATCATCTTAGATTATTTCTCAAAGTGTTTCAGTTACATGACAACACTTTTTTTAAAGAGAGAAAAAAAATTCTGCAATTGCTGATTAAAGCATGGACATATTTAGTTCATAGTCTTAAAGCAAGGGACTCGTGCAAAAAAACTTGATTTGAAGTGAATCACAGAGGATCAGCAAAATTCAGGAGGAGAGTCCAAAGAAACAACTCAATAAGTACTCTACTATTTTGAAAATAATTTCATTATTCAATAATTGAAAGGAGAAATATCAAGTAGACAGATAAATGAAAGTTTTATTAAGAAAAATAGTGACTAGTGAATTAATTTTGTAGTTTCTATGCTCTGTTATTGCTAAACCAATTATGTAATTTCTCAGGTAAATGTCAAAGTAAAATCAAGCTAATAGATTCATGGAAACAATAACATTGTAACTATTATTATACAGAAACAGAGAGTAAGACTGTGTTACTCAAATATATTCACCTTTCCCTAAATGGGTCCTTTGATTTTTTGGCTCAACAGTCAAACTTACAGCTTTTCTTTTCTGGTTATTAGTGTTACAACAAATAAGGAATTGAAAGTAGTTCCCAAAGAATGCCTTCCAAACATCAAACGATAGGCAAGTTGTTTACATATTAGATATAACTCTATTAGCATACATACTTTGACACCTCGTAATATCTAATTGATTCATACTGACAATGCTCAGTTTAAGGTTTTTCACTGATTCATAACTTAGGATAACTTCTGTTGGAGGACAGTTCCCTGGTAGAAGCTGTCATTAAATAAAAGATTTCTCCTGACAATATGGAGTTTCTTAAGCTCATTTTATGCATTTCTGAGGCCACAGCTAGCAAACTCAGTGAAATTTTCTCTCTTACAGAAGTTAGGTGTTTAGCATTCACTTAGCAGGTTAAGAGCTACCTTACTTGCACCTAACAGGAAGAGAGAAGTTACTGCAGCCACAAAAGAGATCAGTGACAATCTATACATATGATTATACGAAAGTATAATTTGGGACTAATAACAATGAGAGAGGTTCATATAAAGAAATGAAATTTTAGGTTTTCAGAATGCTGGGAAACCTGCCATCATTGGATAAATGTAACTTTAGTACCATCGCATCTCATGAGGGAAAAATCTTGTCCTAGCTCATTTTCATGTAAGTATTTAAACCAGAGATCCCACTGTAAATTAACCTAACTCAAGCAGCATGACCTACTTTAAACTGACAGTAAAGTTATTATGGATTTTTGGGATACATTTGATTTCTTTGAGGGTATTGATGCTCAGAATATAAACAGCCTGTGATTCGCTGGATGTCTCTCTCCACCCTTTTGTGGATCAAAGTGGTTTCTTATCCCCTGAAGCTTTATCCAGAGAGGGTGGAGAATAATCCAAGCATGGTTTTCTAAATGTCCTGTTCTCATCTGCATAGCACTGGCTTATTCCAAAGATATTTTGGGTTTCCTTGTTGTGGAACCTTTACATTTTCTCTAATTGAATTTCAGCCATTAGCTGGTAAGGGAAGAAAATAAAGTTACCTGCTAGCGTTCTTTGACTATGGTCCCAACAGTCATATTGATGCTATCCCCAAAATGCAGTGTCATTTACAAAAAGACATCTGGATATGGTGAGAAGAAAAACCTTTGCAGAAGGTGAATTCAGAAATCTCTAGTACCTCTATGGAAAACTGTTTTTAAAGTTGTCTTTCGCTCCTAAGAATATGCAGTTTAATTTTTTTTTAGTTTTTATATAATTGCAGTAATCTAAATTGTAGTAATCTAAATTGCAGTAAAACGTAGAAAAGCAATTTAATATTCTTACATCTGGGTTTCCAATATTTCCAAGCATACACCCACACCTCTATTCCCTCCTTCTCGTTGCTAAGGACAATGTGTTCAGAATCAATACTTATTTTTAATTTTTTTCTGAACCCCCCAAACTGTTCCGCATGTCAAGAATTATTGAATGAGACTGCCAGTTATTTCAGAGAGCACATGGGGGAAAAAAGACCCAGATACCCTTCCAAAATCCAGAAATGTCAGCAAATCCAAATGCTTCCCTTGATGTCATTTCAAACATCTGAAAAAACATTAAGGATTTCTCTCAAATCATTAAAGAAACAAGAATGCAATAGACCGGATTCTTAGTACATTTTGTCTCATATAGTCATTATCTGTGCAAAACATGTACAGAAGGAGGTACTAATTTTAAAATTGAGAGGGAAGGCAGTGAAGTTTTTCCTCTATCAAAAGTAAACTCTTTGATGTAAACTGGTGGCTGATTTTATAACAGGTGTCTCACATCCACTGTGAAATATTTCTTCTCTTAAGCACTTTCTAAAGACATTAACCATTAATTGGTGATGGTGAATTGTCCTTTTGTTTCCCTCTTCCATATCAGTTGCATCTCTGATTGCTATGTGAGAAAGTGAACATGAGGTTGTGTATCCTCTGGGAAGTAGAGTAAGTACCAATGAATAATCATACACTGAGAATTTCAATATTTTTAAAAAAGTAATTTTTTTCTTCATCCTAATTTATTTTTCTAATAACGTTCTTGTCTTGTGGTTCATACTTAATGGCTGTCATGGTTTACTCAATATTTACTCAATATATTAAGTGACAGAATGCTGTTTCAGTAGTGCCATATCTGTGATGCAGAGAGATGGGTTCTGTTGAAATAGGAATGCAGTCAGAATTCATTACACAGCATGGTAGGAAGAATTCTCATCCCTTGGTCCTTCTTGGTTTGTTTATTTGTTTGTTTGTTTTCCCTAGGATCCTGGTGTTATTGTTTTTACTCACAGCTCATCCAAGAGGTTCTATAATCTTGACTTTGCTTTTTTCCATGCTTGCAATGGGGTAAATTACTACAAAAATAGAAGTTAATAGAGAAGAAGGGCTGGTTGTGACCACAATTAAGGAAACAAAATACCTGAAAATTACTTGTAACTTTACAGTTGTAAGATTTCCTTTGCTTTTATTGTTTTTCCTTTTTTATTGTTTTTCCCTTTTTTAAGCCATAAATGAAGGGAGACAAGGGAAAGAGAAAAAGGGATAACTGGCTGAACTTTCCATATAAGTATGAAACTTCAATAAAACAAATTACATTGAACATGGAAATTCCCTGGGTGGTTCTGGACTCCTGTCACACCAGAACCATTATGAAATCATAGGCATATATATTCCTGGTGGCAAAAACTCTTTCCAAGAAGTAGATGCAGTTGATTAAGTTACATTTAATAGCTGCTTCTTGGTCAATCCTTTGACAATTTAGAAGCACATGGTACAGTGCCAGATCAACATTAGCAGTACACGTGATCAATCACAGCAAGTTCTGTAACTCTCCAACAGCATGTGACTTAAAATTCAGTTTCACAACTCCCAAACACATCTGTCTGGAAATATGTAAAACAGTTCCCATAAACTTCTCAGTGACCTTGTGTGATAGAGAAGAAAGGAGGAGGCAACTTTCATTCAATAGTACAAAATAGAAAGTCTTCAAATTATTCAGTAATCTGAAATCTGGTCAGCTTGAAATGCCCAGAAAAAAAGGACTTAGAGATGACTACAAAATAGCTCTAAACTGCCATGCATTTCAGGTGAGAAAAAGGCAAAAGGAAACATAGGAAGCATAATTAGATACACTTTTATTAGGAAAAGATCCCATTCAACAGTCCTGGAGCTCTTCTGAATGTGTGTCTCCAAACACCTAAAGCGGATCCAGAGGAGGACTACTTAGATTGCAAAAAGAATATGAAATTTGTCTTTCAGATCAGATGGCTTGAAGAGATTAATTTTTTAATCTGGTAATAGAAGCAGCAGGCATATATGGCAGATCTCCAGAAAGTGAGCATATTCTTGTAATTCTGATGAGGGATAAATATCAAGAGCAAAAAGAAAAAGAATGTCAGGGGGGCAAAAAGAGGTCATTAGTATTTTAGACTTTCTTCTTATAGATGAAAGGGTCCTAACATATAGAGCTTTCAGTACTTGGAATAGACTTCTAGTGAAAGCAGTAGGAGTAAAAGCCTTCAAATAGAGAACTTTGAAGAAACATAGGGTGATTTCCTACAACAGAATGAGATTTTTCTCAGTGGCTTATTTCCTTCTAATCCATTGTTTCCGTTGCAGTGTGAACATGTGCACATACATACACTATATGTATATGCAGACAAATTTGCAGTACATAGAAACTACATGTTATTATATAACTCATTTTACTCACAGCAGTGTGTTTTTACCCATGACAGTATTTGATCTGACTGTATGCATGTGAAGAGTAAATAGAGATAGGTGAAAGGTTGGCTAAGAATTAAATGTCATAACCTTTTGCCACTGCAAAGCAAAATATGTACTTTGGGTGTATAGCCCTGAGTCAGTGTTTTTATTGACATTAAATTGTTATACAATATTTTTATTTTAGATAAACACAACGACAAAGCGAGAACAAATACATTTTTCCAGGAACTAGTTAGGATGTAGTGTACCTTAGTATACCCTGAAAAACAGTGTATAATTTAGGAGTGAGTCATTAGGCCACCAGCTTTGGAGGACTGTTCAATTCCTGCTCCATCATGGATTTACAATTAGTCAGAAGAAAGCCAAGTGGGGCCCATTTTTACTATTGTTAGTTCAACCACAGTGTTGATGGAATTACTGAAATTGGTGTTAACTCACTCATTGTTCTGAGTGCAGTATAGTCTTGAAGACAGTGTGATAAAAATTAAAGCAGTCCAGCAACACGCTGACAGTGAAAGAGGTGATGTCAACCCTTCCAGCCTCCTCCCTGATACCCAGATACACAGCCCTGCCCTCTGCCTCATACCAGCTCTGTGGCTGCCCTTCAGAAATCTAATTCAGCTCACTAACATCACTATTTCTATCAATAAAAATAGGGAAGGAAGAGTCAATTCTAGCTGCTCAAAGTCAGGACCATGGGAGACAAGGCTATGCTTCTTAGTATAAAATATTCTTCAGGTGGCTGAGTCATCTGAAACTACGTTCACAGCCTTCAAAAGGAATGATAAAAACTATTTCTCAAGAGCAATAACACCATTTCCACAAATGTCTTTTAGACAATCATTCTACCAAAACATTGAGGAACAGGAAGGAGATGTAATTTTTCAAGGATTATACTAAAAAACACACTCATTTATATTTAACATTAATCTTGAGCTCTACATTGCTTCTGGATAGATAAAAATTTTCACGTATTTGTGTGTATTGTATGTATATTAATAAAGAATGACCCAGTTAACCATTTCAAGTTTCAAAACTAATAATTAACATTTATAGCTAAAAAGAACAGTGGTATTGGTGATTAGAATATTATCCAGAATAGTGAACCAAACTAACTACCTAAAGAAGTAACATTATTTGTTCCATAATACTGAAACGTTTCTTGGATATTTCTAACGGAGAAATTATAGTATTTCTTGAATCAGCTGGCAAAGGCCCTACCCAAGGCCCTTCTCAGGCTAGCAATCTGTTAGGCTCAGTTTCTGAAGTCCTAAGTAGTCCTCAAATTGAGCTGGATTAGTTTGAACAACTGCACATTGACTGGTTCATTTTGACTGAAATGATCCCAGGAACAAATGCCTGGATAGTTCAGACAACGGAGCTGATGGAACAGTGGTCTCTGGCAAAATGTCATAATACGCTTCCAGGTTTGAACGATTCCAGCCAGCTTACTTCTTTTATGATGTGGAGCTATGCCTTAAGCCCCCCATGAGACACAGGGATAGGAGCCACGGCCCACTACCTTCAGAGCACCCAGCTAGTTAAACCTGAGCTGCTCAATCACTACTACTGCAAGGCAGAGTCTGGAAATTGTCACTAAAAAAGCTGAAGTTTTTCTACACTGAATTATGCCATTTTTAATTGTATCTAATTTGTTTACAGATATAGGGTCTTTTCTACAATACTGATCACCATGTTATCTAACATCACTGTGGGAATCCAGAGTGCAGAGAATATTTCTCTGCCTGTTTTGAAGGGTTCTACCCCCCTGGACAACCCTGTTTTTGACCTTCATCCATTGAGAAAATTGCCTATGCTCTGGGAAGAATTAGAATCTACACTGGTGTGAACTAGGTGATAGAATATTATATAAGATTGTCGCAGGGTGAAAAAATTTAGAGTTTTTGCATTTTTTAATATAGTAAATAGATAAAAAGTAAAAACTTAAAAACTGAGGATTTTTGTTGCTCTCCAGACCGCCTTCTTCTTCTATTACTCCATATTCTGCAGTATGGAGAATATGAAGTGATTGGATAAAGAATTACGCAGTTCCTGTCTACGTGAAAAAGTGATTTATTGAATATTGGTGGAAAAGTGGAAATATCTTTCATTTTAAGTTTTTATTGAGTGATTTACCTTTAAAAAGACTGTGTAATCTTGATAATTTGGCTTTCTCTTGCATTCTCTGCTTTGTGCTGTGTCTGGGTCATGTTAGTGACTCTATTTCTCTGATAAGACATAGTAAACAACTATCTGAAAGCAGAGAATACCGAAGGTCCCGTTTGCCTCTTGGACTCCTGGCAAAGGCTCTAAAAAATCTCCCCCATCCGGGGAGGTATAATTAAGGCATGGAAATTGTCAAGCTCCATTTCTATTTTTATATTACCTCTTTGGGCAAAGAAAAAGGATTTTTTTTCTATACATGAACACAGAATTTATGAATAAGCACCGTATGAAATTATTTTTAAAAATTTAAAATGCAATAACCCAATTCAACCAATTACTTAATACTAAGCCAACAGCAGCATCAGGTCCCATCCTTAAGTTCTTTAATGATGCAATGTTAACAAAAGAAACATAGAGTACATTTAATGTTTTACTTTACTGCCTTCATCCATCTTTTTTATGTTCAGTGGTATCAGCAAAGCAGTGCAACATGCTCTCAGCCACTCCCAATGAAAAAACCCAGGAACAACCTAGGCAGGTTGAACAACCTTCTCTTCTCTTCCTAAAGAATCAGCATCCATTTATCATGCATTTGAATGACATTGTTTTTCAATAAAACATGGTAAGGTTGTGCTGATCTATTTGTATTTTTTTCTATCTAACTGATAGAGCAAATCCTACAACGTGCTTATATAGCTCTGCATGATTTTTACAAAAGCCATTCCAATGGTTTCTTTCTTCTGTTTTCCTTTTTATTACCTTTGTGTTTCTTGCATTTGTAAGAGTTCTTTTCCAAAGAAACAAAAGCTTTCTTTTTTCTGAAATGCTAAAATAACTAGTTAACATCAGACCCATGGATTATAGATAAAGTTGTGGGTTTGTGCCTCAGCAGAAAACAGATTGCAATCAATTTTTTATGAGTATCATACCTTTCCATTTCCCTTAAACTCTCTTTCAATTCCTTAGTTATTTTTGTTGAAAGGTTTCCCATTGTGAGGGGAGCTGCATGAAAAGCACAAGTGCTGGAGTTGTACTGAGGAAATATTGTTGTGCTTTGTTATGAGTCAGACTGGAGGGAATCAAAACATATGACTAGGTCTTAAGAAACACTGGCTGAAAAACAATCAAAATCACAGATATACATCTGCTTTTACGGAGTATATAACATCTGGACTGAAATTCTTCCATCATCCAATCAAAAATTATAAATATTCTCTTTCCCACTCTTTATTGGATCTACTCTAAACTACAAATATATCATCTTTAAAGCTTAGAAATTTTATAGAAAAATCTGGACATAAATTTCTCTATAAAAATTATGATGCCTACAGTCACAATACCTTCTTTTGGTTCCTCTTTCACACAGTGTCAGTGGTAAGCTTTCATGTCTTCATGCAACTTCAGAAAGCTTTATCTCACACTACACTAAATGCAAAGTCCAAAAACCAAGTTATAGATACAAGCTTCCCTATCACTGTAATTAAAACCGTCGACTTTTGCTCTTCTTTCTCATCTGGTATCTTTAGTTGTACCCTTCCCTTGATGCAGCTTCCTCAAACTGCAACACTCAAATGTGAAGTTGTCTCGTGAATATCATCCCTTTTCATATCTGCATGACAGATGATGTTTTGGAGCATTTTATGACGAAAAGAGGATCATAAAATTCACTTCACTCAAAAGGACTGAATGAGAGTACTTGTGCAGCTTTAGGAAGCTGTATTTTTGTATGGCACAGAACTTTAAACCTTGCTTTCACACAGTCATGGCAATTGTTCTTCAGAATAAACAGAAATGGGATTGCTGTAAGAGGTGGGAAAAAGTGGACACCAAACTTATGGCCTTGTGAATGTGGAAGTTTTTGAAGCCTGAAATAAGCTATTTTTTTGAGTAATTCAGAATTTTTTCTTGTTGAGCAATTCAGAATTTTTTCTTGAAAATGGAGAAAGATTTCATTTATTTGTTGTTTCCCTTTTCTGTTTTGTTTGTTTCTAGTTTTTCCCCAAAAAAGTCTGAATGAGTTGCCTTGAAGAGCATTTTTTAAGAGAATATATAGTCCAGGAAGTTAATGTAAAAGAATTTGACTTCATGTCTTCAGGGGAGGGTAGGGGGTGGTTGTGGTGTGTTTAAGAATAATAAAATACAAATCAGAATGAGATCATTTATCCTGAATGGTTTCCTTCCGTTTTATCATTATCTCACCAGTTTCATCCACTCATTTGAATGTCAGCTTTTTATGAGAGTGTTGATGGACTACTGTCTCTCACTTGATCCTATTACCTCAAAAGTCCATAAAAGGCAGGTTTTGGTGCCACTGAAGAGTCTTCCTACCTGTCATGAATAGCGCATTTCACACAGTCTATGAAAAAGAGGATGGAGAATTCTTTCACCCTGAAAATTTACATGATGGAGGAGGAAGATAGTGAACAATCTATTTTGCAAAATAGACTTGCTTCTTGTCATCTTCAGTTCAGTTAAAATAAACATATTTTAAGCCTAAAGCAATCTCCTAAATTTAGAACTCTCAGTTGTGTACATATTCTTGTGGACATTATGAAAACAAGAAGTTCATTGTTACATGTTAAATTTATACTTGGTAAACCTGCCAAGAGTGTTTCCAGTTGAATTAGAAAAATGTCAAGCTATTGCCTTGGAAAACAGGATATTAAAATGCTTGTTGATAATTTTGCTTCCCCTGAAAAAAAAAATTGAGGAGAGAAGCCTTCCCTGAAATGTCACAGAATGATAGTGACCACGTTTCAATTCACAGTTTGCTTTAGTTAAAACATACATGAAATTGATGAACTACTGATATGCTTAACTAACTGTGTCTTGCTTAAAGCAAGGTATTGAGGACATTAAAATCTTTGAGCAAGATACAGTATCAGATCAATTTACAGAACCCTGATCTTGAATGTACTCATGACTTTCCTGCAAAAGACCAGTGTCACTAGGTGTACAGTTATAAGAGCACAACTGTGTCTCTAACAATTAGTGTTGGAGCTTTCATTAACAAGTTTCTCATTTGTTTTCCACTAGGCCCAGTAGTTAGATCACTTAGGTAAGAAAAGAGGTAAGAGCACAGGTTATGGCTAAATATCACCTCATTATTTTGAATTACATGGTTTACATACACCTATGTGTATGTATGTGTATGTATGTGTATGTATGTGTATACATGCGTGCTTGTATAATGTATGTAAACAGCACCTTGTATATTAGCTACTTGAAATCTTTCTTATTCCTACAAGCCTGCAGAAGACAGAAATTATTTAGCAAGAAGTCAAGAATATTACTCTGTCTTTTTAGGAGACTGGAAACATATGTGGCGTTATGGGCAAATTACCACTATATGACTGACATACAAAAGGTTCAGTTGAAAGAAGAATTTCTGTAAGACTCTCTGCCTTATCTGCAAAAGAACCTTTCTACATCATCAGTCCATTCCTGTATCCCCTGCTTTCTTGTAGCCATAAATGGCATAGCGACACAATATTTTCCTAAGTTTTGTTTTCAGTCTTCTGTAACAAAAACAAAGAGAGAGAAGTCATGCATTGTATTAAAGTTATTGCAAAATGAATCATTATCTGACAGACATCAGAAAAAAAATATGAATTTAATTATGGCATGTTCTAGCTACAGCATTTGGAATCTTGCCATTCGCCAAATTTATTTTCCGTTAATTTTCTTGAAAACAAGAAAAAGTCCACTAGTTTTGTTTAGATACTTGTTACTATCAGTTTTCTTATCAATCTTAACCGTTATTTATCCGTATAGCATCATGAGTATTTGTTCTTTAGGATACACAAACTTTCTACCACAACGTGAATGTACTGTCAAGCAAACAACACACGCAAAAACAGAAGAAAACACTGAAACAAACAGAAATAAGGAACTCCTTGCTGAAAAGAAAAACATTTAACAAAACCCTACTCTATAGGGTTCTCTAAGGAAAAACTTTAAAGGTCTGCATAAGACTGTCTTCAAAGGTCTTGACAGCAAATTCTCTCAGGCTGATGGGGGAATGGGAAGGGCCTCAAACTCCAAAATTTAGGCTATAAGCCACAAAACATTTAACTGCTTCTTAATTTGAAACAGACAAGTAGTCCAAATGACTGTAAGCTCTGTGTGCCTGCGTCTGTCTGTTTACTTACTTACCTGCCTGCAGCTAGCAAAATCTTTTCCAAGCATGGAAGCCATCCTCATGGAGGGCGTGTCTTCAGTAGGAAACCAGGTGTGTTGTCACTTAAGGTAATAAATGCCTAAAAAATTCCTAATGAAGACAAGCAATTTGAGGCTTTTGTACATTAGCAATTCGCCACAGCAGGCTGTGCTGAAGCTTGATCTCTAAATTCATGTTGAAATTCTGATTTACCTTCATGAAGACTTTACCTCATACTAGTAAACTTAGTTATCATGTGCTAGCTAAACTGAGTAATGAACACCTTGATTATTTTGGAGAAAACAAGATGTGCGAGAATTGATCTGTCTACTTGAGATCTAAATTAGGACTCATCTGAAAACAGAGAAGTTTAATGATTACATTGAGAATAGTCTGGTGATCTTAATCATCTTATTGTTACAAAAGAACGAAGTTTCTTGAACTGTTAGGATGCAAATAACTCATAAGGACCATAGAGAGGAGGAGAGTTGACTATGTGTTGGGACAGACATTGGTCCCTTTTCAAGGGCCTTCTTGGCAAAATTTGCTAATTAGACTGAATCATGTAGAAGGTTTAAAATTAAATTATTTTTTTCTTGGCAAGCAATCATAAGGTTTACATTCTTTTAAAAATCCCATCCAGGGTTCTGGTGATTTGCCTGATTTTCCAAATGAAACATACACATGTAATGTTCCTAGAATCCTGTTTGTTATTCTTTGGGGTTTTTTAGTGAAGGTAATTATCTGCTTTATTGCTTTAGAAAATGGTAATTTGAGAGGAGTTGTTTTTTATTGTTTTGCTTTGTTTGATTTTTACATCCACTTGCAGACCTATGCTGAATTAAAAGCTTAGGAGAGGCAAGATTCTTCAGTTTTGCTTTTAGGTAAAATAGATTAAGTTAGCAGTATGCCTTCAGGTCTCTCTTTTTGTTTTCTGTTTATTTACCTGGTAGAAAAGCCGAGGTTCCTTGTCACTGCATGCATTTTGCTTGTAGTAATTACCCTGAGGTAAAGGCTTACCTAATAATCAAAGCCAGACTGAGGTTTTTATAATTGTGGGGTTTGGAGTGGTGGTTGCATGCAGTTGGCAAAAGTGTGAAGCCTGATGCCTGCTTGGTAATACTCTGAAATTATTACTGTTTATTAAATATTAAGAAATTCACTTTTCCCTTCCAAGGGAATCTACATGGAACCAAGCTTATTCTTGCCTCACTTTCAGAAAGAATTTTTCTGAAATATAATAATGTCTCTAGGTACATTCTGAGTAAAAGTTTAAAGCAACTCTGCACTTTATCCTATAGTACTACACCTTTACCATGGCTCCTGAACAGAGAAAGCAAAGTCAGTATAAACCAAGAAGAAACAACTGCACATAAAAACTCATTTGCAATAATTATTAAATTGAGTTAATATAAGTTTAATTTAATTTAATGGCAAAGTTCATCCAGTAATTTCCAGTAAATACATACATGTTTTTATTCATACTCCTCATTAATCATATGAGTATCTTTCTCTGACAATTTGGTTCTTTGGAATATGTTTATTGGACAGGCTGGCAGCCTGCTTTTATGAAACAACCAAATTCGGACAAATTTGTTAAGAATGCCAGTGTAAATGAATCAGTTTTGATGATGTGACTACTGAAATTCACTAATGCAGAGACTGATTTAATTTACAAGAATAAATATAAATAACTAATAAATAGAAAATCTAAATAAATAATGAGCCAGAACTGAAGTACAGAAAACTATGAGACCATGGGCTCTGAGTAGAAGTAGTAACCCAGTATCCTGATTCTAAAAGACAAAGAAAGTAACTAGGGAAAATCTAGTGCAGGACAAGCACAGATTATATTTTCTTGAATAATTTCCTGGCCTCAGTTGTTTTCATCTTATCCAATTTCTTGAACCTCATGTAATTTATCTATTTAATAACCCCTCCCAAGTACTTGCATGACATTTCTAAGTGTCTTTCCAGTTGTTTGCTTGAGCACGTGTTTATTTTTAAAATATAAAATATCATTTAGCAAAAAGTTCAAAATATATACAACACCACTGTATGATCAACTATCTCCTTCTGTTTTAAGCTACAGCTTTATTCATTAGCCCCCAGTTCCTATCCTGTAAGAGACAGTGAAGAGGTCTCTCTAGCTTCTACACAACTATCTCCAGAAAGTTTTGATTCTGAAGACCTTTATGATATGCCTATCCTGTCATCTCCCAGTTGAATATCATTCAGTTTAATCATTATTCATTTGGAAGCTGTTTTATATCTTTGATCATCCTTGTTGTTCTTTGAAATTCTTTAATTTCTGCTGTAGGACGGTATTCTGCTGAAGTGAGATAAGAAAAAAAAATCACAGTATTCTAGGAGAAGATGAAGCATATATTTACAAAGCAGCATAAACATTTATTTGGCACTTGCTCTTGCTTCCTTTTGTGATAATTCTTAACATTCCTTTTTGTCCACTGCTAAATGTTAAGTCAATGTTTTGACAGAGCTATTTATCATAGCCCCGGTTCACTTATGAGGAGCAACGTTGCAGACCACCAGGTCACAGGTAAAGCTAGGATTGTCTTTCCTCATGCACGCCTTGTTGTATATATTTGGAATGAATGTTAGCTGCCTCTTCATTACATAGTCACACAGATTTCTAAGGTCCTTTAGCTGTCTTCAAATGCTCTATTAAATAATATTATCTGAAAACTGTTTCACCTACTGAGGATATAATTTTCTAAATAATTTAGAAATACGTTGATAAGCCAAGATGCTTATCCAAGATGCCATGGAACTGCAGTGGTACTACAGTGATGACCTCTGTCTTATAATGAAAACATATCAATTCTATTTTGGTTATCTTTTAAACAGCATTTTATCAGTAGTACCTTCTCTCTAATTCTATGATGACATAGTCCCCTTAAATGTCTTTGGACAAATACCCAAAAAGTCTTTGAATAGGTAAACTAGCAGTCAGATTACCTTTAGCTACATGTCTGCTGGGCCCTTTGAAGATCTTCAAGAGGTTTGAAACACCGGACTTCCCTTTAGTAAAGCTATACTGTATCTTCCCAAATGATTGTAGTTACCCATGTTTTTACCCTCGATTAATTTAATCCACATTAAGAGTCTGATCCCACAGATAATTAAATGTTTAAGTATTTTGCTTACTTGAGTCACCTTTTAAACAGCATGAAGTTATCTAAATGGGTGAAGTGCTACATCTTTTTAAGAATGTCCTGTGCTCTAGTATGAGCAGGGGATCTGATTCTTTTACAGCTACAGGCAATATAGAGGTATATGTGCACTCCCAAACTCCTAAGCTATCACAAATGTGTTATAGTGCAATGATGCTGCATTACAGTGACTCATTTCTAATAGCTAAGCTGCTGTTAGAATTTGGAAGCAGCTCAGACAGATACTCAGTCTAGGGAACTAGAGGTAAAGCATGGTATAGCTTGACACTATTTGGGTTAAAGCAAAAAGAGGTCATTTTATCTTAAACTGTATATATATATATATATATATATATATATGAGACAAAATCAAAGAAACAAGACAAAACAAAACATGAACAAACTTAAAAGCAGTATTAACAAAACACTAGGCAACTGTCAGTGATTCCCAGTCGAATTTCTTCTTGGCAATTTTGCAGAGAAGTAGAGATGTTTGCACCACTCCTCATACAGCTAAAGGCTCCAGGAAACAGTATTACTAAGTGATTTAAAAGCTTTGCTTTAATATTCATAGAAGCAAGGATTCTCAAAGCCCATAATAGCCTTTCGTTGTGTGTAATGGTTATGAATATGCTTTGATTCTGATAAAGTCTTCAAAGTGGTTACAGACTATCAATTTCTACATTTATGAAGAAAACACTAACATTTTGTAATACAGCAGAGGTGAGAGGTAAGAAATTTTATATCTGGAAATACCAAAGGAGATGTAGTCAGGGTGGAGAAGGAGACAGGAATAGGAGACTTTGGAAAAGACATAGGCACAGAAATAGAAATCTTGTCCCACTGGTACAATTCTTGTCGTTTCAAAGGATCCTAGAGAATTTCACAATATTTGAAAGCCAGTGGTTACCTCTAAAGTAACCTTTTATTTCAGACCAAAAACAGCCTCATGAAGGAAGTCTCCCAGTTGCCTCCAATTACTACATGCTGGTTTGCATTGCAGGGCAGTCTCAGAGTGTATGAATTTATATTCTTTTGGGTGAGACTGATATTCAGTGCAGTACTTCACTGCCACCTAAAAATACTTCAGCTGGAAACAGACACTCATGTCATGCAAGCCAAGAGCTAACCTGAAGCAAATGCATTCCATGGATGTCCTCAACAACTTCCTACCATCTAAGGCAGACGTGGCCAGAATAAAAGGAACATCAATAGCTCACACAGAGGAACAGTGCATGTGTGCTAGAGCATCCAAGTACTGTTCTGCTTGGCCTTCAAAGGAACATGTTGCAAAATTTATAAAATTGAATTATTATGATTCCATATGCAGACTATAATTAAGTTTAGCTTATGGTAATACTTAAAATTTATGCATGGAATTTACTCTGCTTAAACTTGCACCCAAAACAGATTAATACTGAGCAGGAAAAGCAGTTGAATAAGTGCAGCAGATGTGTTTTCCACATTTTAATAATCAAGAGCGATACTTGGCCTGAAGTAAAGTTTTCCTCAGTTCAACTTTTGAGTTAGATGCCAGGTGGTAATAAATATCACCTACTTTGGTGTTACACCTGTAAGAGATGGCAATTCCAAACTGAGTCACTTGAACACCATTTAAGGTCAAGCCTTCAGTTCTTTGACTCTCACGTCAGACTGAGAAACCAGATTATCTTAATACAAGAGTCAAATTTTAAGGCATCCAACACACACAAATAGGCCAGCAGAGTACATATATCAGTCAGTCACTATTATCATGCCTCTTTGCATGAGACAGATTCAAAATTGTACCCAAGTATCTCATAAACCAAAGCCAAGGCCAAAATGAACATAATAAAAAAGGTTTATAATTTAGTCACAGCTGAAAAAGTCATAATTTATCTTAATCCCACACTTTTTAACAAGTCTTTGCTAAGCATTTTTGCATGAACAGATGTTCAGCAGAGACTACTTTATGAAAACATATTTACTCTACTTGACACAAAAAAAGACCAATATTGGCAAGTCTGTTTAAATGAGGAATCCTCGAGATTGTGGAACTCCTGAGGCAGCTACAAAATAGATAACATCTATCTTTTAGAACAAGGGCGATGAGGAAATTGTTTCAACAAAGCAACAGTGAAACATATGGAGTTACTACAGACATCCACATAATAACTGGGGACATGATAATTAAAATGTCAATCAAGGTGGGACAGGATCAGAAACAGATGAAAGGGAAGGCAAAGATCCAAGTAGAAAATCCTAATTTAATTCAAGTGAAGACTAAAAGATGGTAAATACAAAGGGAATTTAGACAGATGACAGCAAAGATGACTTTAGCAGAAGTGAAAATGAAAATTTTATAGTACAGGAAGCTGTACAAAAGATTCTGCAGATAATTAGAGTAACCACAGAGGGTACCCAAGGGAAGACAGCTTTGCTGAGACAACAGGATAACTTGGCAGTGTTTGGAGAAACGTGATGGAGCTCCACAGCAACTAGATACAATATTCTGTTACGTGAGTAGTCCTTGCTGTCCAAAAAATGGACCTAAATTCATAGCTTTAACTGTCCTACGGTCTGAGTTTACAAACATCACATTGTTTTTCAGGCACTGTATACTTTTCTAGATTAATCTCCCCAGCCCAACCATCATTTCAGCATGCAAAGATAGCTTAGAAATTTCTATAGTACAAGTAAAGTGAAGTCTGACTGAAACAGAATGAAATTTTATAGAAATTGAGAAGGGAAACCTGGCTGCCGTATTTGCCAATAGGAACTATGGCACACAAAGCTTTCAGAGCAGAAAATGGAACAGATGAGACAGAGAGGTGTTTTGTTGTTAGCCTACCGTGAGTGGCATCTAATGGAGTACTATACAGGATGTTAAAAAGGTAATAATAATTTCACAAAAGCTGGTCAGATGAGAAAAGCCAATACTTCTTGAGATGGATACACAATATACATGTTTTTGGAGAGGATTGCATCCCTGGCAAGTATTTATTGCTTTTCTGAAAATCTGTTCGCAAGTAGAACATGAAGAATGACTTTTTCTATGTAACACACACTGCTGGGATTTGCAAGGTCTCAGTAAACTTGCACTAGATTATTCAAAGGTATAAAGAGGATATTATGACAAAAGAAGCAGCCAAATGGTTTAGACCACACAATACAAAGACCTGCATGACAGTCTCAGGCAGGTATTCACAACGAGACTGAGCTGGTGATAAAGACTGAGCTCAGATGAATAAAGTGTTAGCAATCTCTAACCTACACAGGTCTAATCAGCAGATTATCACAAGTACGCCTCAGGCCTAATGATGAGGACATTACTTGTCTGAGATATTTTTAATGGGAAATGGCAGAGGGAGTGTATAGTGATACTACCTCTTCAAATTAGTCACAAATAATTAACAGAAAACTTCCATTAGGGAGAGGTCTCAAATGTGAGGCTCAGAATCTGTGAGACTGGCATATCAATATAAGACATTGTCAGCCAAAATCTCATTACTCACAGAGTTCTGTCTGGAATGCTGTGTCCTTGGTCTCACTCTACATTTGGTGGTGCAAAAGTTAGGAAGAGAAATGAGAAAATATGGAAACCAGTGGATCACATCCTAATTTGATGATGACTCCCATGAAAATGAATTACAAAATTCAGAGGACAGATTAAGGAGCCAGTCATGACAGCTCAAATGGCAGCAGGTGTAAATCAAAAGCAATCCACAGAAATACTTATTCAAGGCTAAGATATAAAATGACATCACAAGGAAGAGCTGTTCCTATGCATGACTGCCACTTAGGATCAGAAAATTGACAAATTTTTGTGCCCTCCCTTCACAATTACTTCTGACAGTGAAAGAACAGTGGTGTAAATAAGACAACCATAATGGTCCTATACGATCTCATTGCTGCATATTCTAGTTTGCAATGATTTGGGGTTTATTTTGTGGAAACACAAATATGACATAGCTGCTTTATAATTGATTTCATAATAGGGAGAAAGGGGGTAATTGTATTTTATTCCTTTAATACTGATCTTTTTTTTAAGAAAAGGGAAGAAGAGTAGAGGAATAAGCTCTGTTTCACATCTCAGGAAACAAGTTGCTTCCTTGGTCTTATGGAGATCTGGAAATTTTGCATGCCAAGAGAACACCTTTTTATCAACATTGAAAGAGTATTTGCAATTTATGTGCCTAATGCAATAATTTATTTTACCTGACTCCACCCGTCTGAAAAAGGTTTAATTTTTCCATCTCAGATAAAATTGTAACACTAGCTAGAATTTTTATTAAAATATATTCTATACAGAAATAACATGGATCTTAAATGAGCTGTGATAGTCTTCCTAACATAGAATTCACATGATTTTCTGTCAGTAAGCTGAGACAAAGTGGAATGCTAATATTTATGCTGTGTTTTCATTTTTTCATGCTTTCACAGCTGTCTTAGACTAAACAAAACAGTTCTATTTTAAAGCAAAAGACTGTACAGTTACTTTAAAGAATTAACAGAGCTTCTAGAATATTTGCTTTTAAGAGATTAATGTGAGATACAAATATTAAATAAACATCATGAAAGACAAATATACACATTATCTAAATAAAAAACAAGTTATAAGAATAGTTTGACCATATATTTATTTAAACATATATACACAGCTGAGGTTAACTATTTAAAATAATAAATACCCCTATTATTTCATTGTCCTACAAATTGTTTTATTTCATTTCTATTTCCACATATTATTCAAAAGGAATAAGGGCATACTATTTATACATCAATATTTCTCCTTCAGTGACACCAATTTAATAAATCACAACATGAGACACAAATGCAATTTTAACCACTGAAGTGAACTTAAGGTCTATACTTTGAAGTAAAATTGTCAAACACCACACTGGCTTTAGTAAGATTTCAAAAAATATATTCAGGAAAACTAGTAAAGTATATTGATTGAGTTTGTATTTAGTTGGTACCAATTCCATAACCTGCATTAACAAGAAATTGTAAACAGAGATCAACGTGTCTCTTCCTCGGTGGTGCTTGTGACACCTTTCTTGAGAGGATCATGACCGTTCCAGTATCTAGTAAAAGATGTCTGATGTATCAAGGGTACAGGAAATTCAGTCTTATCTAACAATGAAAAACTGCTAATTCCAAGAAAATCTATTCATATCAATTAACTTAGGCAATTTTGTTATCATTCATAGCTTTTTAATCTCTTTTTCACATCTTTTCTGTCCTCATATCATATATCAAAACATTTCCCTGCAAATTCATCTCCATGTTTTAACTTCATACTAGTTTGTCTCATGGTCTATTCTGTAGATGTTTAGATCATGCTCCTTTATATTCTTCATCTTCCTCACTATTATGCATGAGGGTAAATTAGTTACAGATCAGCATACACTTATGAAAATGGTGTTCAGATACAATGATTGCAAGTATATATATATTCTCAAAGTACTTAAATTTAAAAGTAAACATTAATTGAGTAGGTGCCGTTGAATCGAAGCTTCTTACCTACTCAAGTTTAAGCACATGTCTAAATATTTGCAAGACCTGATCTTTAGAAGATTTCTTTAGAAGAGGAATAGCTTTGTATACTAATTGTATATTAAGAAGATCCCTTGGTTTTGTCCCTGAGGCAAAAAGGCTGTGACCAGTCACAATTTTCTAGTTTATAAATGAGAATGATTTCAAAATTATTCAAGATTTGGAGATAAAAGAAGCAATGAAGCCCTGTATCTCCCTGATATTCTCATAGTACTTTTGGCATATGTGATGGACGTTTTAGAAGAGTTTAACATAAGAGCATAAATTTTCCTTCAGAATTTATTGTATTACATGAATTTTAAAAGTTGTAATCCTGTGAAAAATTGTCATCCATGAGGACTCAAGCCAGGTTCTGCCAAAAGAAACATAAATCTGGAATCTCTTTATTGAAGACAATGGATATGTTCCAGATTTAAATGGCTATAAAAAAGAGTAAAGTTTGGCCTCACATTTTAGTCACTACCAGACATTTTTAAGAAGAGTAGGATATTTGAAAAATTATTTTTATATAGTTTTCCTCTGGAAGGAAATATTTATAGTTGTTATGCTGACAGCTGGAAAAACTATGGTTATTTATTCCAACCCTTGCAAAATGAGACTGATAGTTTTGCCACATAGGATGAACACAAGACTGAGTCATTGTTACAGTATGCTGGGTGTGGCTACAAAAGAAAGAAATATTTCTTACCTTGACAATATTTGTTTTTTTGGGGGAAGGTGAGGATGGGGCAAATATGGGTGATTTCATCGGTGAATGGGTGTGTTCCCAGCAAATTAGCTGGGTATGCCAGCTGGGTAGGGTCCTCCGTGAACTTTTGGTACCAGAACATATTAGTAAACACAACAAATATTCTAATAAGGAATAACAGGAAATCTTGAAATTATCAGAAAACCTTTACACTAAGCTTGAAAGTGCCTAAAGCAGCTGGGGGAGGGATAGAGTTTTCAAAAGAAATATTTTTCCAGGTTCCTGCTCTTGGGTGCAAGGACAGGTAGATCACACACAGTTACCATATTTGTCCATCTAAACCTTCTTCCAGGTTACCCACTAAAATCCAGCGCAGTTCAGCAGCTATGTGGATTAAACCTAAGTCTTAATATGATACATAAAAGGTTAGAGCAGAACATTTTTGCTGTTGCCTCTGGTCTGCAACAGCCTGCTGCTTTTCCTTCCTGGAATCCACTGGCCCATGTTTTCTTCTAGTCTCTCCCTTCCACTTCAACCTCCCTCCTCCCCAGCTTCCACGGCTCACACTCCCTGTGACCAAGGGAACACTGCTGTCAGTACCCACCCTCTCCTTTCCCCTTGCAGACTTACCTGAATGTGTGGGTTATCTGAGCACTTCTTTTCAAAGATCGGAACTTTAAAAAGGCATGGATTACTAAACGCAAATACTTAGGAAAATACCACACTCTGCCTGTGCACGTGAAGAACAGATATCCTTCCCTCTTTCAGACTCAATTTCTGTGTGTCAGGTAACAGCCTCGGGATGTCCCTCAGCATCCATCAGAACTGGGACAGTCCTGCCATCCCAGCCAGGCATTGGGAAGGGCCTGCTGGCAGGGGGGCAGCCCAGATCCCAGACCCACAGATGTTCATCATGGCTGTGGATCACTCCAGCTGGGCTTGTGGCATGCACTGGCCCCAAGCGGCTCCCGACACCCTACCGTGGACTGCCTGAAACCACCTCTCCCTGTGCCAGCTGGTGGGACAAGGCTGTGTGCAGTGGCCTGTGGGATCCACAGACATTGAAACATACTGGACACACAGGCAGGGGTGATACACTCCCAAAGAGAGGAATCATGGTGAGCTGAAGAACCATCCTCATGTTTAGCCCCAGTGTCACAGGGGCTGAGAAGGGATGAAAGCCCCTGGCTGGATAACATCTAAACACAGCTCTTCACTGGGATAGTAGCATTGGAAAGAGATGGATATTCTAAAAAAGCATACAGAAGCAACAAGACAGTTACAAAAAGCACCTCCTACCTTGAAAACTATACTTTTTTTTTTTTTTTTTTAAGTAATATTAGTGTTAGTCCCATTCTTTGTTCTTCCTGCAACAGCGGCTGGTGATGTGGGAGCCATTTCACACAGTCTCAGAGAAGTTCTAGCAGCAGGTAATCCACCTAATGGTGACCCCTTAGGCTTCTGGGGGTTTTTTTGCCTAAATATCACCCCTGGTCTGTCCAACCTACTCTAAACTGAAAAATTACTGACACTAAGATTACTGAGAAATCAAAAAGTGTTTGATATACCTTGTGCACTAATCTGAACAGTACATTTTGCATCAATCTGCCTTTTAAATATCTTCTTGAAAGAGGGGGCTGCTAAGCAGCCCTTTAAATGTTGTTACAGGCCTGAAGAAAGCTTTTTCTCTGTGTCAGGGCTTAGTAGATGGCATGTTTGCGGAGATGATACACAGAGCATAGGGCAGGTGCTGGAGTTACAGCTTTTTCTTCCAAATCTCAGGGGAGGACAGGAAGCTCTTAAAAGTTTGTCTCTCTAACATTTCCCTTATTAGCACATTTGTTCTATATTTGTTTTGTATTCCCCTCTGCCAGTAAACACCTTTCAGCATGACTTCTGGTAATAAATTATCTCATGAATCAGAATACTTGGGATGGACTTTAAAGTGGAAGCCTATTTTTATAGAGTTAACCAAAAATAATTTTCAGCCTACATAGTGAACATGTCCCAGAGAAATATCTGCAGGCCAGAACTCAGTCCTGATGGTTTTCTTCTGAATTCTATAATTTATTTCTCCTATGAAGATTCTCACTTCCCACGTGAGGAAGCATGAAATCCCTCAGAGTTCTTCCCTGAGGACTGGCCATACATTGCAACAGAACTGCAAATATTCAATACTCTCCTTATTGTTTCTTATTGTTGCTAAGAGTTTTTAAGGACAGACACACACAGACAGACAAAAAACAGACAAAATATTGTCTATGCGTCAACCTGGATACACTGAAAATTTTCTTCCAGAGACTAAAAACTGATTTCCAGAAACCTAGTTCACACACTACTTCAACAGAACATTCAAGAATAAAAGACAGCAAGCACCAAAATATGTGCTGGGTATTTCACCTACTGTTCAAAGAAGGGAACAAGAATTAGTCTGGGCAAGTTGATCCTTCTTCTTAAGACTGTGTTTACCTCAAGTTCCATTGGATTTCCTTCCTAACCTGAATATCCTTCCTTGTCCCATTTTAGGAGCACAGTTCTCATTTCATCATCAAAGTGCTACTCAACTCACTGTAAAAAAAAAAAAAAAAAATTACTAAGACCTCAGTGATATGTTAATTTTAAAAAGCTAGTAACTAAAAGACTCTTAGTTTCTTCTAGAAAATTATTTTATTTCCTTTTATCTAACTATACTCTTCTCAAAAGACCTTATCATTTTTTATGCCAGGTATTTGCTCCTATAACTATGTTCCCTCTGAACGATAAGATATTTTAGATAAAGTCTTCAATAGCTGGATTTATTTTTCGTCAGTAAAATGCTGACAATGGAACAAAGGCTTTACCTGCAAGGAAAATATTACAGCATATGAGAGCAAATGTCATATTAATCTAATACATTAAAAAAAAAGTGCTTTTAAGTTCATAACCCCTAAGGTTGCTCTGCAATACAACTTCGACTAGGCTCTAAATCTTTCATTGCTGACAGCCAAAAGTAAATAATCTATTGTAAATGATGTAATTTTTAAAGCCCCTTTACCTTCTCTTTGCAATGTCATAACAACACTTGATGGCAGATTTTATAGCTGACACCTCAAAATCCCTGCTGGCAAAAAGAATTTGCTGTTAAAAAAATTGTGCTTGTTATCTGTATAAACCAATGAAACCTTGGTTCCCAGTGAACCCATCAGGTCATCCACATATTAGTGGGCTTTAACCCTAAAAGGTACAATTATGATCATTTGTTATGACCAGATAGACATGGCAGATAGAGAGCAGATCAGCAAGTGCTGCATTAAGTCAGTAACTTGCCCTTGAACTGAATTATATCACAGTAAACAAGAATTTAACATCTACCAGCTAAATTTTAAGAAATTAATGGATGCATGTGCTGGGAATACATGGTGGAACGAGAGCTTGAAAGAGAGCTTTTACGCCTGGGCTCATGGTAATAAAAACATCAGACTCATAAGGCAAACCAAATTTAAAGGGAAAAACACTGGTGTTAATAGAGAAATTCAGCCTCTGGACTATGCATTCTCACTCAGAGATGTAAAGGTAAATCTCCTAGCTTCACCTGCAGGTGCACACTGGTCATCCTGCAGGATGGTTGTGACTGCTTGAAGAATGTTTTATTAATTGTTAATGATATTCTTTTAACATCCAATCCAAGATTTTCGGGGTCAGTCTATACGTATTTGTTCTTGTGCCAGCATTGTTCTTTAACTTAAACAGATCTGTTCCCTCATGGTGTTTATCCCTGAGGAGAACAATCTTAGCCACTCTCAGCCTTCCTTTTGCACAGTTAAATAAATCACACCCTTCCACTGTCTCTCATTACTTATGTTCTCCATGCCTGTTGTCACCCTAGTTGTCTTCTCTGCATATGAGCTAGTTTCAGTTTTATTTTTTGCATATCTGTGACTAGACTTTTAACTATTCCAGATGACTGCAGCGCCATCATCCTGCTCACCAGCTTCCCTGGAATTCTCCTGGTGGGGAATTTTTCAGTCTCATTTGTCTTTTTTCATGGCTCCATCCCTTGAGCAATTTACACCCATGCCATGACCATCAAAAATGCTTTATAGTTATCTTCCTTAACTGCTTGCAACTAAGAAGATGTAATCCTACAGCAAATATCTTTGTTATCAGCCCCCAAATAATTTGTTCATAACTATGCTGAAACTCCATATAGATGACATTCTGAACCAAATCTCTTCTGAGCAGATCAAACTGTAGCAAGAGACATGCATGCATGGCTAAGAACAGTTGAAGACATGGAATGAAATTGCTAAACCTTGTCATTTAACCACAACAGTATTAAGCTTAATGCTTGCTCATACAATAATAAGCATTTAGAGGGAGAGAAAAGCCAAACGTAGCAGCATCCAATTACAGAGAAATATAAACAAATATTGTAAATCAATACACAGTGGTTAGATTCTTTTTTCTGGTAAAATGTTTTTAAGTTTGGTAAAGTATGTTTTTAGAAAACCAAAATGCCTCGTACAATGAACTTACTAAAAATTACGCATGCTTTCATGCCTCAGAAATAATTAAAGAGTAAAAAGAAACACAATTTTTACTTCCCAAAATTTGGACATATATATAGCAAGCACCAGCTTGTGTAGAAAAGTCTGTTTGAGATTAAAGTTGTAAAAAATCATTTCATAACTTGCTGACTATTTGCACCTCCCACCTCTTAAATGAGCTTTCTTTAGTAGTGGAAGGTTTTCTCAGCCTATCCTTGCAAGCAACAGTATTGCAGTGAAATGGGAATCCAGATGCCTATTTATGTAGTGAATGCCCCAATGACCAAACAGAGTCACTCTTCTTCTTGTTCCAGTTTTTAGTGTCTCATTCTTTTCTTTACGCAGTTGCCATAAGACAGACTACAACAGGAATAGTTAAGAGAGCCATTCAACACCCAGGAAGTTAGAATGCTCTTTCAGGAGGTAAAGAAATTATTTCAAATTTCGAAAATCTCTCATGGAGAATGCCAGACTCCATATTCTATGTCTGATTATCCCACCCTCTAGTCAAAATTAAAGGTGACATTTCACTGGATTTGTGAATACACTCCCTCCTTTTGCTTTCTTCACAAAACCTGGAAAGCATTCCTTTAGAAAAAAGAGTTTTGTTAAGAAGTGTGTGATGAAAGTAAGGATCAAGCTTATTTCAGTACAGCAAACAACAAAACATACCCATTTATTAGAAAATATTTTCTTCTTTTAATTTTCTGGTCAAGAAGCCAAAACAGAGAACTTATTTTTTGCTTCCTTTTTCATATCATAGTCATTGCAAAGTCTTGCAGCTGCATATTTTGACACTTTGACAGATACTTCCAGATCTGCCCAATGGCCGAGGAATGACTCTCTCACTTGGAAGCACTGTCTGAGGCATGGGAACACATAATGATTTTAAAGGGGAACTGAACTAAGCTTTCCCGTATTTTTTAGATCATTGCGCATATAAAAGGGAAAGAACTTTTCCGCTATGCCTTGTTTCTTATATCAAAATGTTCATTGCTACCACTGGGGAATATTGGCCTTTTGATCTGATTCTTTATGGAATTTTGTCATTATGCTATTACTTATTATGGAGTTGTGCCTCAGGCACCGACTTCAGCTCTTTCTAAAACTGCAGATGATCAGCTAGAATTTGCGCAACGACACAAATTTCAAAACAAGACTGTTTGCTTGTGCATTCATGCAAATTTAAGGGCAAAATATATACCACATAAGGATGACTGCTTTTGACAGTTTATACTACAAGTTTACACTTTAGTCTCACACATAAAATCCTAGATCCTTTCTTCATTTTTTTCACATCACTGAATAAACAATCTGCATTTACAATACCACACCTTCTGTATTCAGTAGAGCTCTTTGTGCAAAATGGCCATTTTGTTCAGAGCTGTCACATCAATGCATCTCTCTTCTTTAAAATGCAACCTTTCAGGCCATTTGCATGTGTTCTGGGATGCCTTCAACCCAAAAGATATCTTCTGGCACCAGACATCCCCCAAAAGAAACACACTCCTACTTCCTTGAAGAGTGTCACTACTTTCTTTTTTGAAATGTTCATTATGAACATTTGCTCAAGCAGCAAGACCTCTGTTTTCAATTTTAGACAGTCTAGTTCCTGTTATTTTCTGTACAGTTCTGCAAGGTCTTGAAGGTTATCTGTCCTTTGTTCTAGCTGAGAGAATGTGCTTTGGTAAGCAAGTACATTTAGCTAGAGTTGTAAAGCTGAAGTCAGTTCAGCCTGTTTTAAGAACATGGGGTATATATACGATTTTTAAATGGGTATACATTGCACACTAGTTCTGAATTCTCAACAGAATAATGTTAGCCTGTCAAAGTAGTGACTAAATTTGCATTAAAAGAAATTTTAAATTCCGTAAAGAATGTTTCACAAGATTAATTTTTTGAGACCATATCATTCATATGATGTGCATGAGGATAGTGTAAGCATGAAGAATTGCTTTGAATTACACCATTCAGAAGTGAATTTTTAGCTGGTTTTAAATGATAATTTGGTCTATTCAGTGTCTCTGTTTCCTGAAACATTTTTAGAATTGTGGCTGTTTTTCTCTTTTTCACAGTTAAGGGGTTGTGCATGGTTGTGCATGTGTACTTTGACAGCACACAATTACATATGCAGTGTATACAGTAGTGTATGTGACTGTATCAAAATCAGAAAAAGAGCTATTAGATTAAAAGATTTAAAGGAACACATCTACTTAGGCTATTTCAATTTTTCCATCCACAGGATTAAAAAGAGGGACATGTTACTCAAAATATAACCAGAAAAATTCAATAGGACTTTTGAGGTAAACCTTAAAGGCTGATTCAGTCTGATGAGGACATTGTCTTGAGCACAGATTTCCATGAAGTCTGTCAGGTTTTTCTGGAAGTCTTTTTCCCTTGCATTGTTGCTTCCTGATGAAAGAAAGGAAGTAACAACTAATGCATCAGTGTTCTGAGTTCTGAATGCACAGAAATACCACTTTGCTGGAAGAGTAAATAATATTTTGGGGTTTAAAAAAGCATCATCCACCTGCAAAATAGGCCTACATACATTTTAAGTACTTCTAATTTTTCATGCAAAAATTTTCATTTTTGTTGCCTGTGAAGTTTTATTGTCATGTTCCAAAAACTCAGCAGAAGCTTCTAGGATCACTCATTCATGATGCTGTGCTTTTCCATAGACACCAGTGGGAGAATTTAAATCTTCACCTGTGTCTTGGAGTGACATATTTCTAGATTTTGGCCAAACTGGCACGATCTGTTAGAAAATGCACCACCTGGTAAACTGCTCTTTTTGGACGTGTCAGTCTTACCATATTTGTTTGATCCATGAGGCAGTGCCATCCTAGAGACACAAGGTAGATGATCAGTTGTACTCTGCCAACATCACCTCTGTACAGAAGTGCTCTTCTCATGGCACTACAGAGCCTGGCAAATGCCCTTTTTAAGACTACAGGGAACCTGTCAGTGAAGGCAGGAGGAGCAACAAACCATATAATGTCTCTGCTACTCCCTAGAGGAAAGCATAACTGTGGTCAGCATCCACACACATTACCTGGTGAAGTTCATGGCTCCAGGGTGTTTGCAATGATATTTTTGCTGCCTCTGAAAAGACTTGCTTAAGTGTGTTGAGCCATGCTGCTGGAATGAACTGATGAAATCATGAGAAGAAACAGTTAAACATTGTATTGAGATTGCCAGCAGACACAGTGCTTGACTCCTTTTCCCCTGAAGTAACCTTCTGGGGCATAACTTTTTCTGTGATTGTTTTTAATTTGTTTTATCATGCCTGATGACCCCACCCTTTTCGAATCACATTCAAAACATCTGCGTGGTCATAAAAAGGCCACTCAATTGTTTTTGGGTTACAAAAATTACAAGTGGAGATGCTCTCTACCAATTAATATGTCGCTTGATCTCCTAGTAGGGAGTGCATCTAGCCTGGTGCTGTGAAAAAATGCAACAATATTCTTTCCATAACTGAAAGTCAATCACAATTACGGATCTAACTGGCAATCTCTGGGAAAAGTCTGGCAACTTTTGAGTCTTTGAAGAAGTTTTCTCAGGTGATCCTAGGCTGATTACAGATGGTCTTCTTCCACATCATTAACATTCTCAAAGTGAAGGGTTGTACCTCTACGTCAGAGTTTGGCTTAGGCAATTCACAATCACTAATTCTTGGGATTCATGTTGCAATACTTCCAGATTAACTGTTCCACTTAGCAATGTTCCAGAAGTAGAGGACTTCTTTCTGTTTCTCCTTCTGAAGTAAAGGTCAGAGGAATGCTGTGAACAGCCTGTACTGCTGTTCCTAGAACCATAAACACAATTTGTGGCTTTGGGAATTGTGAAGTTGCCAGATCAAGCAGAAATATTGCACTATCAGGGGTAGTTCCCTTTCTTTCTTGAGACTAGGGAAATTAGTAAGTCCCCATCCTCCTTTTCATCATTCGAAAAGCATAATTATGTACACAATCAATCTGTGTTTCTAGAGGAACTTTTACAGTGACTGCTGCTTCTGCTCCTCTGGGCAGTTCCTTCCCTTCGCCGCTGTAAATAGGCACAGTTTCAAATATAAAATCTTACCACTGCAACAGGGGGCAGACTTCAAGCGTTATGGCAGTTTCATAGTTTCATAGGCGGTTCATATGGCAGGGTAAGGGACACTGGAGGTCATCTAGTTCAGCCTCCCTGCTCAAACAGGATTCTCTAGAGCATGTTACTCAGAATGTGTCCAAACAGCTTTTAAATAGCTCCAGGGAGACTCCACAAGCTCACTGGGCAATTTGTTCCAGTGCTCCGTAGCACAAACAGCAAAGAAGTTCTTCCTCATGTTCATGTGAAAAAACATGTTCCAGTTTCAGCCTGTGGCCTCTTGTCCTATTTCTTGGCACCACCGAGAAGGGACTGCCTCTTGACACCATCCGTTCAGACATTTATGTACAGTGGTAAGATCCTCTCTCAAGCTCCTCCTTTCCAGGCTGAGCAGTTTGCTACAGTGAACCATCATGTTCATTGTGTATCATCAGTGCGTACTCACAAAGTCAACAGACACATGCAATAGCAGGCAAGAGAAGTAGAACTTCCTGAAGTCAAATCAGAATGAAACAGTATCACCACAATGGTACCAAATAGGCAACATATTTTTCAATTAGTTCGAGCATGCTACTGGAAATTTTTCTGAAGCCAGTACAAATTATGTGGCTTTGGTTTACCAGTATTTTCTGTGGAAAAAATGCAATTCATGAAAAATTTGGACCAGTTTTAGTGAAAACTACTTGCAAAGTGAACAGATTCATAGACCCTCAGAGATCTGATCTGCAAAGTATTCTTTGTCAGATGGCAAAATCTATTTTTTATGCAGTGGTGAAACAAAGGTCTTAACATTTAGGAGCAAACTGAGGAGCAAAAATCTTG
Organism: Myiagra hebetior; assembly: GCA_013397015.1. NCBI lineage: Eukaryota > Metazoa > Chordata > Aves > Passeriformes > Monarchidae > Myiagra > Myiagra hebetior. The sequence continues at coordinate 1,010,655 of VWZQ01006580.1, forward strand.
CTAAAGTCACATAACAGTCACATAACTGTACTTGTACAGCAGAGAATCTATATGGCAACTATTAGCATGCAGTCACCACAGCTAAATCAAGCACTAGTAATGAATCCATTAAGTAAACTGAAATGAAAAACAGACTCTCGTGTGCCAGAGGCAAAATTTTTTTTTAAATCTTCTATCTTCCAAATACAATTATACCATCTTCCTGGAGTCATCCTGAAGTAATAATTCATTTCATACTCATTAGCTGTAAACATCCTGGTATGACAAAAAAATATTTAAATTCATTTTTATTTATTACCTTATATTGTTCCATGGCTAGGATGCCTTAAGAATGAGTTGCTCTGAGGTGAGAGAGCACCATCACCATGCTTAATCTAAAATTATTTCACAATAGATTAAGAACTAATCATTTATGTGATCACAAACATTTCATGCTACCATGAACTTGTTAACTTATTGTCTCCACCTATGTATATGTATGACACATGTACACATGCACCTATATGCTCTGTCACCTCAGCATAATTCTTGGATCTCAGGATTGTAAACACTATCAACAGGATATGACAGTTTTTATGTCTCAGAGAAACTCATTTACTTATAGAAGATCACTTGTTGCATAGGCCAGACTTGGGATTCAGGGTTATGTGCATGGTTATATTTTCGCTGTTGCTCCAGAAAATCCGGGTTTCTTGAATGCCCTGTGTCAAATCTACCAGTGGGTGTCTACTACTCCTTAAAGCATATAAAATTATGTGGATGCCAATGTTTAAGTCACAGAATCCTTTCCACTATGCTCTCTAAACTGAGGTAAAAGATGTCTTACAGAATACTGTGTACCTTAAAGATTTAGTTCCATATTTTAGCTTTAAGCCATAACTATTTTGAGGCTTTCTGTGAATAATTCTTAGGAAACAGAAGATAGCCATAATAACCACTGTTCAAAAGTCAGGATATTTGCCTTCTTTATTAGTACATGTAGACAGTCTGTGACGTAATTTCTCTTGGGACAGATCTAAAGAAAAAAATAATCCTGTGGTGTAAATCTGCATTTTTATTGACTATTGTTTACTTGAAAGTGACTGCACTAAAGACAGTCTATAAACATCCAAATGAAGATGTTAAAATTTGAATATGAATTTGACATTTTCTGACATGTTTGTACAGTCTAGTTTCTTAAGCATTTGGACATAATTTGTGAATCTATTTTTCTTTGGAAATTTGGAAGAAACAGATGTTTAGTTGTAACTTCCCTATCACAGGATAACCCATCTGTATTTCACATTTATGGTATACTACATTGTATTTACCACATACTGTGTGTTTATTTGCTCTTCTCATTTTCAGTCTCTCTCTCTCTCTTTAGTTCTGGTTTTCTTATTTAATTCTGACTACATATGCCTTTCATAATCACAGCATTGAAAATTCATTTAGATTCTGTGACCAAAAAAAATGCTGCCTGATGCCAGAAAAACAAAGAGAACAGCTGTCTCAAACTAAGCGGTTACTCAGCTGTATTTATTTACCTCATTTTTTGCAAAAATATCCCTTTTTAAATACTAGTCACAACTAGTTAATGTCAAGATAAATCGCATTTCCTGCTGATACAACTTCTAGGTTAAATAACCAGAGACTAGCTCATGTAAGAATTCGATAGACTCACAGATCTTTCTGCTTTACTACTGAATCTATTATTTCATCTTTGTTTTTCTTGAAGACAATTTTTGCAGCATCTAGACACAAAGAATAATCCGCAGTTATGATAAAATTACTTTGCTCTTGGAATTTTCCACTTCTATTTGGAGTTAATAATTGCAGGAATTTTTTTAAGCCCATAGGGTGAGATAGGATTCTTTGCAAGAAATTATATTGTCTAGAATTTAAATTAATCATGTTGGTATGCTTAAAAACAAATAAACAACAAAAATATCTCACGTAAGCCTGGATGTTTCTGCAGCTACATAAAATGATTATTTAGTTTAAAATACACAGGCATACTTCAGGAACTACTGAAGGACTACTTAAAGTGTCCTAGTTTCAAAAGAAGGGCATTCCCTGACATCAAAACCAGTATCACTGTGCAGCCTCACAGCCCTGTGGTTAAAACAATTTCTAGGGAGATATGGTTTTCATTTTGTGGAAAGTCTTGGACCCCTAAGACCCATTCACATATTCTATGTGAATGCTTTAATCATTCAGGCATTCCATAAAACAGAAGACAGATCACCTCTACCACCTTTTTTTTTTAATCTATAAAAGTGTTCAAAACGTCCATATTTTTATTGAAGTTAATGTGAAGCTGAATGGGTAAATACTTGGACAGAAAAACTCCATTTTTTCAGACTACTGATTACATTTGAGTTTCAAACAGCCACCAGTCTTAATCCTAGCAAGATGTCAGTCAGTGAAAATAGTGGAATCTTTTGCACTAGAGGAGTTGACTGCCAAACATACAGCCCCTAACATGGCTCAGCAGGGCTTTTGGGAATCACAGTCTTGGACTTAGAAGCTCGAACCATCTACAGATCTACTTTTGGCACTACAATATTTTTGTGGATCTTGGCCTGAAACCCTCTGAGCCTTGATTTGAGCAAGAATATTACTATGAGAAACTGTAGAGATCTGCTACAGGAAAGCTGCTACTGCCTTTGACCTCCAAGTTGTCTGCAGTCAGACATGACAGGAGCTACTGGTGCAAGTAGTACTGTACCAGCTACCATGACTGCTTCCTCACTAATACTAATGGTTGAAAGATGAAGAGCAAAAGGCTAGTATAGACACATCTCTGATTGTTTAGGCTGATTATTTGTTCTCAGACCTATAGAAGGAAGCTATGCAATGAATTTGTGCAATAAATTAAGTGTTAAGTAAAGTGTTTTCCCTGTTACTGATATTTTTGCAAAGTTTGCTGTTTTGTCCAGCTCGCATCCCCTTTCGAGTTTGCTACTGTGTTAATTCTGCCTGATTAGTCATAGACCTAGGTGAATCAGCATAAAATAGTTCATCTGTGTCTTAGCTTCATTGGATTACATTTAGTCATGCAATATTTGATTTGTCTTAGTTCCTAGATTCCTAGTGTATGATTTTGAATTTGCACATAGTTACTCTCTAAATTTTTGGACATCTTTGCTGGTTGTTGAGACATCCTGCCTTGAACTTTATCTGCTTCAGATGCCAGATGTGGTTAGTAAGTTTGAGCCAGAGCCCAGAAATCAGAGCAAAACAGATATGGAAAAAGAACTTACGGTGGGGCCAAAATCCACCCCCACTTTTTATGCATAGAAGGTACACTGAAAACTTGGAGCAAACAAATGTCCCATCTACATGCTTAACACTGTGAAAAAAATGACCTTAGAAAAGCTGCAAAAAGGAAACCAGAAGGCTTCAGCCTAGCAGTACACTTTGTACTTTAACTACACACCTATGATTCAACACATATAGGTTTACTTGTGTCTTATTCCTGGGAAGTCCCTATGTAACTGACTTGAAGAGAACATATTTCTACCTTACAGAAGATATGCATGAATTAAATAACAATCATATTTACTTGTAAAAGCAAAAAGTCCAAAATAAAATAAATAAATATAAACACAGTTAATAAATAAAAATAAACACAGTTCACAGATTTTTGGCAGACTATGTTCATTTTCATGTTCATCCCTATGTTTAGTCTCATATCTTTACTTTGGATTTTTAACTTCTCAGTTGTCAGGATTTTTTTTCTCTTTCGAAAAAGCTAAGTAATTCTTAACATCTCAAACATTATGTTGTTATCCAATAATGTTACAGGATGTGAAATAATTCAAATAGGGGCAATATTTCTCCCCTAATTGAAAAGACATTTCAGAAAATTGAAAATGTTATTTAATAGTATAATGCAAAGGTATTGACAATCTTCATTCCAAGAAATGAAATTCAGTCACAGGATGAGGAAGGACTAGATCCATAAAAATATGTCAGTATCTCAGTAGTTATATACATATTTAAATTCTATAGACCTGTTAACTCCACCAACAGCAGTGCATTATAAAATGTAGGAGAGAAATTAAGTATTCCAATAAACAGTGGGCCTATCTTAACACAAAATTGTTAATTAATGCACTGTACATATTTCTAAATAATGTCAAAGGCAGTAAGAATGAAATAATAAAAGGAATGTATTTGTTGTGTCTTTGCCTTTATATTTCACTTTGTACCTAGCCTAATGGAATTTCATCATTACCCTGTATCAAAAGAATGCTAGAAGCACTTAAACCCTAAAGCAGCTTTAATTTATGTAAGAAAATGACACCTGTCAAATGATAGAAATGTGGATTTGAACCTTCCCTTCTCCCTGACTGGAAAAGGAAAAGAGCTGAAGACCAGGAAATTATTTTTCCATGGAATTATTTTGAAAAGTAAGAGTTGCACAACAATGTAATCTAGAGAGAGGCCTTGCCACAGTATTAAACAAACCCAAATCAGTATCTGTGCTCACTTCTCACGTCACATCACATAGGACCAGTCACAAACTGAGAGGTTTTACAAAACAAAGATTAACACACAGTGTTCACTTTACACAGTAACAGTGAGACAGTTTTCCTGTTAAAAGACAAATGTCCTGCAAGTGCTGTGGCTGAACACTTTTTTGAAAACTACTGAAAACCTTTTGCAGATGTAGCTCTGCATGACACAGCCCAAGTACATGAGACATATATCTGAGGGAGTCTCAGTTCTTACTTAACTTGTCTTTACCTGCAGTTTTCCAATTTGAAGAAAACATCTGATATGAAAATATCTTGATTTTGATGTGGTAGAACTGTTAAGAATTTTAAGGAGACAAATTCTAATGAGAAAAGTGAGACAGCTTCTTGGGTTGTGTTAGCAACCCTGCTTATAACTGCCCTCATAATTTCTATGAAAATACTTTATGTTCTCTTTCACAAAGATCTTTAATTGTGAAAATTTAAAATCACTTTTTTTAAACATGACATTTTAAGAAAATGGCTTTTACACTGCAGTAAATTCAGTGTGTGAACAAAATGAAATATTTCCTGTAAATATTTTTAATTTTCTCTGGTTCAAAGACACATGGGACAATCTTTTCAAACAAATTTTCTATGAATGTGCATATATGAGATGAAATAAGGTTAAACTATCTTTGCTGCCTACTTCTGCCTGATTTACCTCAGGATAAACTTAATCCAATAACTGTTGAGTGTTTAATTCTGTACTGTAACTACAAATAGGAAAATATGAAAAGAGTGTATCAGTTACTGTTCTGTCAGAAATTGTTTCAACATGATCTCCCTTTGCATATGACATTCTTTAATTTAAAAGAATGAACTTCCTATAAGAAAAAGTGCCACGGTGTTGTTGACATTTGAGATTTTTGACTCATTTCTTAATTTCATTTAATGTAATAAGTGTAGTTTCACTCATCAAATTTTTACTTCCCTTTTCATACCTTTTCTTTCAGTTTTGGTTCACTTTTCCTATTATTTCTGGATGTGACTACATCATTATTCTGACCAGCTGTTAATCTATAGCATATTACAAGTTTTCTGTAGCACTTCCAAGCTGTTTGCACATTGTTTCCTTTACTTACTCCTTAACTTTTCTTTCAGTAGTAGTAGATGTTCCCTAAAATATATATTTCACAACCACTCTGCACCACAAAATAATCTGCCCTAGATCAAGAAAAAACTCTGTATGTGATAGTTTTTTCTTAAAACAGAAACAGATGCACCAGAAACTGGTGCACCTAGACAGTGACTATGTGTATAGAAATAAAAGGAGGGAGCCAAACACTAGCTTGAAAGACAACTACCACCATCAGACCATACATAAAATTGGAGAGCACAATAAGGAGGATTCATTGGTTTCATGGTTTCCTGGTAACTCCTTATTTTTCAAATTTGGAATGAAGGTTTTCTGGGGTTTCTATCTTCTTTTTTTTTTTTTTTTTTTGTTTTTTTTTTTTAAGGTTAAAACATAATCAAAACAATTCTTCTCAACTGGATATTACTCAAAGAAAGCACATTAGTAATATGTATCAAATTAGATACTTAATAAGACTCCAGGATTTCAACAAATATCAAAATCCATATAACTCTGTGGTTATAATCTTTTAAAGAAATAGACAAGAAGTCACTTGCACTAGAATTACACGCTTCTAAGAAACTCAAGTTACTGTACTGGGCAGCTAGTGTGATTTTGATTGCTCACCCTAGCTTTTTAGAAGCCCTTTACAATTTGACTGTAAGCCTGCAACATTTTCTTTGCAAACATATATATATTTGCAGTGCTTGATGGGCTGATAATCAAATTAATAGGGAAGACAGTCAGTCCTGCATAGAGTGTGTTGCCAAGCTTGCAAGAGGCATGGGAGGGGTTCACATACTTTTGTTTTGGTTTTGCTGCCAGCTGCCGTACTGCTGTGGTGTTTAAAGGCAGTGCCAAATACAGGGTTTTAAAGGTTCTCCTATAATTATATCAGATAGAGAAAGGGCAGGGCATGCTTTAACACTGAATCCTTCCTTATTCATTTAGAGCCTGCTCGAGCCTTGAGAAGTTTAACACCTTGCAGAACTGCCTTCCTAGCAAGGCCTCATGCTCATGTTCTCATTCTTCCAGCAGGCACTAGTTTTTTTTAAATGTATTATTGATTTTCAGGCATGGGATTAACCCCAAATTCCCTTATCTAGTAACTTTTTAAAAGTCATTTTAATAATAATGCTTCTATTCTCATTGAACATTGTGTTACCTTAATTGCCTTAAACTTTTTTTATTTTATTTAACAGAATTAAGTATCTAAGGGGAAACATGAGCAACTAAGTGTTGCCCCATTATTTCACCTATATGCAGGACAAATTGAAATATTTACCACTGTGATGCCTGAGATACAGACCGAATAAACATTGAGCATGGCAGAAGGAATTTGATCAAGGAAAGACATGCTGGAGAGCTAGAAAGCCTCTCTGAACAGGTACTCAGGAGAGGATTTCTAAATCTTTTGTCCTTCATTTCCTAGGAAGCTATTTTTTTCACCTCTTCTCTAGATATTTGTCACTACATTATTTTCCTTACTTCAAAACTTTTCGTCCAGTAGTAGTAGATGCTTCCAAAATGACAGGAAGCACTCTCTCATCATTCTTCTCTAATGTCAGTTAAAGGCAATCTGAAAACAGTCATTGTCTCTCTTGTGTCTCATTTACTGTAACATCCTCCCACGTGCTCTGACAAATCTTTTCACAAAAATATTATACTCTTTAGACATTCTTAAGAATCAGGAAATTGCACTGTACAAGTTTCTTTTTTTTATCATCGCCTGTGACTTCCCTTTTCTACTTTATAAAGCAAAGTGATCTAGTCTTCACTGTATGATCCTCCTTAAGCTAATAAACAAAGACTTTTTATTTTCATCAACTGCCATTTCTATTATGACAATAAAACTAACCTCAATTGCTTGTATTTTCAAAAACCCCACGTTATCCTCTCCTAATCTGCCTGCTATTTTTGAAAAGACAAACAACTGAACTGTTTTAGTGTCTTACTCCAAATCTCATCATGAAAGTCATGACATCATGAACATATAGTATGAGAAAATAGATTTTTGACAACTATTTTCTTGTACTCTATTTTGATGTACCCTGTTTTCTCTGATTTGTCCCAAGTACATTTTTTTGTGCATGTCCTGTTGTTGTCCACGATGAGCAAAATAACTCAGCCACTCAACTACAATGAGCTGATATGATGTGCTCTAAAAACCCATTTTGGCAAATCTCTGAGCCTGTTATTCATTAATTTTCTTGTCCTCTGAGCTAGTTCGTTAGATATTACTGGCAGCCAGTCTATGTCTTGAAGTCTTTTGTATACACAGCTAGGTGTAATATCCGAAATGTAGCATAGTTGCATAAGCTCATCTCCTTATGCAGTTGTTGATACTTTTCAACTTAATACATGCAGAGAGATAGTACAGAAACGGCATTATGAATAAGCCTCTTGGACATGGAAAACTGTTTCATACTTGCTGAACACTTAAGTTTCTTGTTAAGGAAAAACACGTACCACATTAAGTATGTGGCCTGAAATCTGTATTTTAATCACCTCATGCAAAGCTGCACATTTGTGGCATTTCTCTTGTGGCATTTTTGTTTTCCACCCATTCTTCTTAGTAGAAGTTGGGGAAATGCACTAAGCTATGTACCAAAGCACACAGGCTGCTCAGCTGTGTTTGTATGCCCTGCTACAGGCACTGCCTGGTACCATTCACAGGCATGATACCACTTAGTTTTCATAGCAAATTGGATAACACCTGGCAGAGAATGAAGAGATGGTAACAAAAAATGAATGAATAGGGTGTCTGTTTTCTGAGAGGTCATATTTCTGTCTTCTTTACAAAAACAGATTAAAACTACCTGGAGTTCCTTCACACTTTGATGCCACTGTGGTCTATGAGGATCAGCACCGCATAAGTCATGGACTTAGTAAATGGGGGGAAATGAAAGAGGAATCATAGTCATAAAAGGAAAGCAGAAAAAGACATGTTGCTAGCCAAGAGGTCTACTAGAAAGCAAAAAAATGAAATTACACCCTGTACACATATATTATACAAGTGTTAATAAGCATTCAACATTGCACCCTTGTGCAGGAATTTGTGTGGAAGATTTAACCTGAATAGTTTCAGCATCTAAGACACTATTTAGCAGTATTCCCTAACTTTGAACAGAAAATGCATGGAATTACTTGTCTCTCAAAGCACCAAAACCAAATATTCATGGATTCATTTAGTATCTTTTCACACCCGTGATTTCAGATAATAGTTGTTTATTAGTTTTTGATAATAGTTGTTGATAATAGTGATACTTTTGAGTCTAGCTAATGTATTAGGTAAAAAATCCTTAGGGCAGGCATTAGTGCAAATTTCATTCTGGTGAAAAAAAAATCACAGACATGATAAGATTTGGTTTGACTCTTGACCACTGAATAATGCACCCTTATTAACTGTCTCACATTTTCTTAAATCAGCATACCAGCTTAAATCAGCATATCAGTATACACAGAATAAGGTACCCAAGGCATACACTCAGTCTTCTGTAAACTGGCCACTTAGGAAGACAGATCATTTATGGTATGCTACTGCCTGTTGTGACAGCTCTTCCAGCTTTTTATGTGAAGTTGGATATTTCTTTTTCTTAAGGTTGGGTTATTAGAAAAGGTGGACCATTGAAAAATTGATAATGGAAGGCCTCATTTTTCTATGAAAGTTTTCTTTAAAATTGAAAGAAAGGTTCAAAAACTGTCAATTTGTGAATCAGAGAGGAAAAATAATTCATAACTACTCCCTACCCCCCAAGTTTCACCAAGAAGATTGAGGTGTTAACTCTGGATTTCTAGCAGATATCTACAAGGAGCTTCTTCCTATGGCCAGTATTTTATCTTTTATGGAGTTGGTCAAATTAAAAAACTTGTGGTGGTAAAGGACTATGTGACAACAAATTTCTTAAGAGTACCTGCAGTGAGTTGGCAACAAAGCCAGTGTAGTTGGAAAGAGCAAAGGACACGTATCCCTTACAGCCAAATTATCTCTGCTGGCTCCATCTTTCTATTACTTCCTCCTGCATTTGGAGGATTGTGACATCCTGTTCTAGTTAGGGACACTGTCTCTTATACCAAATATATTTTTCCAAGGTTAAGGGTATCAGTGTGGATCCTTTTTTTGCCATCTTGGAAGATGTATCGTTCCATTCTTGAAAGGAATAATGGCAAGAGTCTGTTGAGCCAACAAAAACAGGTTAGAAACCCTGGGTTAGTTTATCAGAATACTTCTAAGTAATTTCAACCTATGATATCCAAGACTGTATTCAACCAAGCTGACCTTTGGACACAGACTTATAAGCTTTGTTTTATGGAAACAGTATGTGCACTCAGATCTGAAAGCATTCCAGCATCTCTGAAGAGTCCAGATTGTTCTTAACATTCATGCCAAATTATCAACAATTTAGAAAACTGTTGCCAAAGGTCATTCCAACTACAGCTGTTTGGAATACAGAGGGGTTTATTGATCTTTTCCTTTGTATAGCTCTTTAAAAAAAATATTACATTGTGGAAATAAAGACCATGACAGATGTTAATCATTGCCATAGGAGAAGGAAAGAGGGGGAAGGAGGGGAAGAGGGGTATCAGGGTTAAACTGAGGGTGAAAGACTCCATTGCAATGCTATTGTTATGTCCCTATGTGGCAAGCCACGATGTGACTTTAACCTAGCACTGTACTTGTGTCCCAACAAATTAGGGAAGCTGGCTCAGCTGGTTGGGACAGAGCTCATGAGGCATGGCACTTTAGGTGGCATAAATTTCACAGCTCCAAAGCAAACTGGAGTCCTCCCAGAAACACACATATCAAATTCTAACAAATCACTAATCCCAGAGGCCATCTTTGACTGCTCTTATAAGTATGGTGAATCATGATCTTTAGGAAAACTTAATGGCTGTGATCCAATTTAGCAGCTGGATTATATTAGTTCACATTTTTAAGGACAAAGGTTATAATAACGAGATCTTGTGTTACTCAATTTACTCAATTAGGTAACATAGTTACCTTAATGGTTCTGTAACAGTTTGCTGGGTGTTAGGAGAGATGTAATTTGTTTCTTCTAGGTGATACAAAAGAAGGGAATTCCATAGATAAAGGCAGACTAGCAGAAAATAGAAGAGGGATAAGAGAGAGAGCAAAATAGGCACACCGTTACTGAGAAACAAGGAGAAATTACAAGACATTAATGATAGAGATGCAGCCAAGTCAGAGTACTTTAGGGCCTTGAAAGCACAAGCAAAAAGTTTAAACCTGATATACCAGGCAGAAGAAAACAGAACATAAAAGACAAGCATGTGTGTGTTAACACACACACACACTTGCATGATGTACATGTTTAGAGAGCTTAGGACTGAAATAATGGATTTTTTCTGCCTACCCAACACTCCACAACACTGCATTTTCTATGGGATACCATTCGTGAATCTCATAACAAGCTAATGAATGAGAGAATTTATTTCAGCTTTTAGATCATTAAAGGTGCTCTTATTTCAACTGCATGGTCACATACATTTGTATTGAGAAATTTTAGCTGCATGTAGTTCACATTAATGTAGCAGACAGAATTTGGCTTATAAGCTGTAAAAGCAGTTAAACATGTTTTAAGGTATAAGCTACTTTAACTACAGACCTGAAAATTTCTCGAAAGCACTTATCTTGATATGTCTAACGTCTGTAATATTAAGTGGTTGGTTTTTTATGCAAATAGATTCTGCTCACTACCGAAATGAGAGAGAGAAGGCTGGTGGGTTGTTTTGAAGTGAGAATAAGTGCCCTATAAACATAGGGCATAGTTTTTTTCGAAGCTATACTTCCCCTGCTCCTCATGCAGTTTGGGCCAACCAAAACTCACACAGCCTCAGGAGCTGCCAACAGCTCTTATCGGAGCTTGGAGCAGCTTCTCACGCGAATTACACACACATACACACACACACATACACATAAATCCCCCTCTCCACCAAGCGGAGCTGTAGCTGCCCTGGGACCCTTTCTCCGGGGGACGCCGCGAGCCTGTCCCCTCCGGAAAGCCCGGGGGTGGGAAGAAGGGATGAAGCTGGTCTTCCCTCTGGCTCTTGCTCCCCAGGGTTCATCCAGATTTAATGACCTGCTCCGCCCCTGCTCCCCCCGCCCCGGCAGCTCCGGGAGGCTCTCGGTCACACGAGTGGGGAGTGGGGGGGAATGAGCCACAGCGGCGGCGGCAGCAGCAGGAGCAGCAGCAGGAGGAGGAGGAGGAGGGAAGGAGGGAGGGCAGGAGGGAGGGTACGAAGGAGGGAGAGAGGAAGCCGGGCAGGTGACACGGCGCGGGGTTGCTGTGGCCCGGCGGGCGCGGGGCGGGCGGCAGGAGCGCGGCCATGCACGTCAATGGGAAGGTGGCTCTGGTCACCGGCGGGGCGCAGGGCATCGGCCGCGCTTTCGTCCAGGCGCTGCTGGGCAAGGGCGCCAAGGTAAGCCCCGGGCAGCGCGTCCTCCCTTTCCCTCCCCTCTGCCTCCAGCCGGCACCCGCGGGCGGGGGGGTGGCGGCAGCCCCCGGGGCTGGGCTGGGCTCGGCTCGGCTCGGAGGGGACCTGTCCGTCTGTCCATCCGCCCGCCCGCCGCTCAGTTTCCTCCCGCCCCGCTTAGGTAGCCCTGCTGGACCGCAACTCCGAGGCCGGCCAGGAGAGCAAGGCGGCCCTGGACGAGCAGTTTGAAGCGCAGAGGACGCTGTTCATCCAGTGCGACGTGACGGACCAGGAGCAGCTGAAAGGTAGGGACGAGCGCTCGGCGCTGCGCTCCGGAGTGAGGCGCAGCCAGCGGAGCGCGCCCGGCTGCAGCCCCGGTAAGCGCTGAGCGCGGCGCTCCGCGGGACAGCCTGCTCCCCATCGCTTCTGGCAATGACCCAAAAACGACTTGCTCCTGAACCTGCAGATGTGAAATATTACTACTACCACAATTTTCCTTGGCACATCGGAAAGAAAAGCCAAAGTCCTTTCCATTGAGTGGTGTGTATGATATTTTGGCATGAAAGCCTCTATAGAAGATAATTGCTATTTTATGAGCAATATATATAAACTTTAAAGCTCAGACTTGCTTTTTATGAGGTTTCAGTACAGATTCCAAGCTGCATTCCCTCGTCACAGGAGTAATAAATTCTGCGCTGGGTTGCAGTGTTCTTTCCATACAGCACACTTAACTTTCATTGCGTACTGCCATAGCTGAAAGCAGAACTGGCAAAAAGTAGCACGCTACTTTATCACAGGGTTAACTATAGGGTGATAACACTTCACACACATTTTGCAGAAGCATGGAATTAAAGCAGCTTCCCTCATAAATGATTTACATTTCTGTTTTCACCTAGTGGATAAACAGTGTTCCCTACTGAGTTCTTAGAGTATCATATAGCATTGATGTACCTTCACAATATTCCATAACAGGCACATCACTTCACCAAAGTTTCATTATTGAATGATACATTCATAGGTAGTGACTCAGATTCAGATTTTGACATCTCTTTTGTCAGTGCCCTTTCCCCAGAGTAATTTCTGCCAGGCTCAATGTGAACAGTTTTGCTCTGTTTTCATTCACTATGCTTCACTTTTCACTTTCTCAGTGATCACTGAGCATATCCATTCCTCTTTTAGAAGACATTGCTGCTATTCCAGAATCCAGCAGTACTGTCCACTGTTCCAAGCTAGTGTGATTATTCCTAATTCTGTAGCTTTACATTGTCTGTTTGTAAGAGAGATGCTAGTCTTCAAACCTGGGATCTGCTCTAATCAGGAAAGTTTTTATCAGCTAGGTTGATTATTGACTTTTTCTCTCAGTGGGAGGAGTAAGGAGCAAGAAAAAGCATCCTAGGGGTAGGAACAACATGCGCTGCTGAATGGGTGTTACCCCTGTGTGCCTTCTCTCCCACAACTCCTCCTCTCTTTAGTGCCAGGCGAGCTCAGGACCAACAGGGTGTAAACCGGGAAGTTGGAGTGAATAGGACAGGTCAGCGAGGGAGTTTTTGGAACCAAGTTACTAGGAAAAGAGGATTCACAGCAGAATTGCAAGTGGTTCTCACAAAGAGAAAAAGCAAGAACAGGCGGCTGCTGCTGCTTATGCCTCTCCAACCTTGCATTAATCCTGCTACAGGTTTCTTACCATAAATTTGCAATCATGTCTCACAATACTTTGGGGATTCTGAGCTGGTTTTGGTGTTGTTTCTTTGCTATCAAATGCTTTATTTTCATATTTTCCACTCACAATTTTAAGCCACTACTTAACAAATTTAGATTAATTTCACATTTAGTGTTTAAAGGTCTTATTGGATGAATCAAGTCCCGTACTTCACGTTAAGCGTCATGTGCATGAATGAAGTTCCTCTTTTTTTTTTTAACTCTAGCCCTTACAGTAGGAAGCCAGTCCCAGTACTAGAACTAGTATTCGTAAGTTCATGAGGCTTATGGGCAAGAAATCATCCGTTTAATCTATTTTCAAGTCTTGCCTGTACTTTTTTCTCTGGTGGTTCTTTCACATAAAGCCCCACAAAAATCTCCTATCTCACCCCCTTTTTGAAAAATCACCATACATTTACTTTTGCCTTCCAGAGACATTTGGGAAGCTCACATATAAGTGGTGTTTGTGCTTACTTTGCATTGTTTTTCTTACCCTTCCTTTAAAATGGATTGTCCTCTTAATTTTTCCTTCCCCACTCAATATTTCATACCATTATCTGCTTTTAATTTTTTATGGTCATATAAGAACTAACTAGTGTACAATGCAAACACAGAATTATTCTATATTTGAAAAGGGAAGAATAAATCAGCCTATACTCATGTGTAGGTGACACTTTCACTAAGAATTTACAATAAGATTCTTCTTTGTGTGGATAGGTAATAGATGGGATTACTGTAGGCAGATAAACTTTTGCCTGAAATATTCCAAACACAGATAAAAAAGCATTTTTTCTTTTCTCACTATGTAAAATAGAAAACTAATTTAGTCAAGACTGTGTAAATTTAATTAAAAAATCATTGGCAAAATTACTATTATCGATGGTTGTTTTTGAAGATTCTATTAAGAATTAGGTTGATGAAAGATGTATTTAGAGAAGTCTTAAAAGGGAAAAGAAGCCAGTTTCCAAAATTTGGAAGCTAAGTGAGGACCCAAACTGTATTCATTTTACTCATTGGAAATAAGTTAAATACTCATTTCTGCTTCTAATAAAGCCAGAGGTGTTAATTTGCCTTTGCTGATATAGAGTCGGAAAGATAAGTGACTGAAGTGTTGAGAAACCAGAGAATGAACAAACATAAGAAAAGCAAAAAAGGTAGACAGACCAAACTAGAGGATTTAGTAATATTACAGTATTCTAGAATGGAATATTAGAAAAAAACTGTACAATAAAGGCATTTGGACAAATAAAACGTCTCCCATCAGCTGCCTAGCTCTTGTTTTGGTGGCAAGATGATGGCTCTGAGGGACCTGAAGCACTGAGGCAAAGAAAAGGCTGGTGCAAGAAAAGCTTTGTAAATCCCTGCCACTGCTGCAGAAAGAGGTAGATGTCTGATAGCTGATGCTATGCATTTGATTGACGTGAATAGCCAAGCACTAAAGATCAGAGAAGGAGGATGCTCCTGGGATCACCTTTCAGTGAAGTGATTTCATTAAGGCCTGTCAAGAATAATTTCGATATACCTGAAATACTGTAGATTTTGAGTCAACATTTTGTAAAACAATGTTGGGGGGGTGGTGTCTTGGTCCACATAATAGTAAATATTTAGTGGCAAGGAACAGTATTTGGAGGGGAAAACAAGAAAGTTATATATATACATGTCAGATAATGTCCTCACTCCTGGAACATCTTAGTCTGGAATGAACATCTGGAAGTCATCTCATCCAACTATCTTGTCAAAGCAGAGCCAGGCTTGATGAGTTCGCTCCTCATTATGACATCATCATGTTTTTCCATACATATCTTTTATTCAGTTCTAACACTGTCACCTGGGAGAACACAGTGTCATTGTGGAAGCTTCCCACATCTTATTTTGAAATTCTTTGGAGGACAAGTCACTATTTTTATCCTCAGAAAAAAAAGATTTGAATTTGAGAAACACATTATTAAAGTCACCTGACAAGTAGGATACATAACAACTAATCCATAAATAGATACATCTAAACAAAAATCATGATTAATTACTTGTAATTGAAATATTCACATCAGTTATTCATTAAATAAAAATTGCATTCTTAGGTTAAATTTGGACCGAATGAAGAAAATTATTCTGAACACATTAGGCTTTTATTTTTCATTCAAAATAGATGGAGTCAAATCTTGACTTCACTAGCTATATCAAACTGTTACAAATCAAGCTATAAATGCTTAATTTATATGATTGGGGTGCCAAACATCCTATCTAATAACAAATGTATAGGTCCTAAGAACTTTCATTAACTCCTGTTATCAGACATTATAAAACTGAATGAAAAGGCAACCGTGGTACCTTAATCCTTAGAGTTTCCCTGAATACATGTAATATTTGTGCATGTTAGATAAAGAATTTAAATGCATGTTGCTCACTAATGGTTAAGAAAATAATAACAACATTTTGGTAGACTAATAAATCATTCATCTGACATCTTACTTCCCAAAGTTCTAAGAAATGTCACTCTTGGATCTCACTATAGGTGCTTTCAAAAAAGTAATTGAACATTTTGGAAGGCTGGATATTGTGGTTAATAATGCTGGAGTGAACAATGAGAAGGACTGGGAAAGCACTATACAAACTAACTTGGTAAGCATTATCTCTTTTCACATGTCTATATTTTAGTACTTAATGTTGGAATATAGATAACAGCCTGTGGCTTGTACAGGCTGTGCCAGATGACAGAACATTAATTATTGGATTGGTAAGTACAGCTATTGAAACAATCACCACATAACTGAGTGTGTGGTGGATGCCTAAAGTTGTCTGTCCAAGACATACAGCATTGTGTAGAGGTTAACTCTGGCTACCAATCACCAGACAACATTCTCTTCCTATAAAATCCAAGGAAATCCCAAATAGGTGTAAGAATTGACTGCCCAAGGCAGTAGGGCTGCATCCACAGTAGGCCAGTCTGTTTATATGAATGTTTTAGAACATTTTAGGGGCTTGTGAGGCTCAGCTGTCCTGCATTAGAGAATAAGTTGCCATTTGCTGCTCCTACAAGAAAATTCATTCAATCAAGAACTCCACACCATTCACCAACCATGCCAGCATAAAATGTGAGTTTTTAATATAGGCCACTTCACCATCATCACTGGTAGGAGCACACTACTTGAGGGCACTTACTTGCTAAAATTCTGTACATTCAACAAGCCTGAAATATTAATTTTCAAACAATTACCACTACTTTGATTTTATCTGGTATCTCATCAGATCAAACAACAGTATCTGTTTCTCAGCTGAAAACTCTTTAATTTAGAGTGCACCTCTAGGACATCTAAACTACAAGGAATGACCTTTCTAGCATTAATAGAATTTCTAGGTTAATAAAATTCAACTTGTAGTCTACCAGCTGTGAAGTCCTAATTCAATGGTGATTCAACAAGTCACTCCATGATCATACTTACTGCAAAGAAAGTAAAAAAAGAAAGCTTTGACAAGTAAAATGTGGAGTATTCTCATTTGAAATTTTTTGTGCAACAAGAAAGCTCAGAATATTAAAATTAGGTGTGTTTTTGTCAAAAATTTTAATAACAAAGTAGCCATCTTTGAATCCCAATGCCTCCGAAAAAACAAACCAACAAAATATCTCCAGGACAAGTAACACAAGTAACAAGCTGTATATGAGAAAAGTAACAGAAAAATTAATGAGAAAATAAGCATTTGAAAAAAAAAAGAATTTAAGTTTCATAATGCCTTTCTCTTGATATTTTTGTATCTATCTATACTTTACATGTTCTTCAAGATTTAACTACATATATTTCTTCCTCTTTATTTCATTTCTAAAATGTTCTGAAAAATTAAACATAAGGAAACTTCATATTGTGAAGTAACAGTAGTTTGTCATCCTCAGTGATAGTATCTATTAGTAGAGACCCCTTGAATTTGAAAGAAGGCTGCGTTCTAGATTACTTATTTCTCTTTACTTTTGTGCCTGGTTTTAACACAGAATATAAGTTACTGTAGGCAGCCATCCACCTGTCAGATTTGCAAGCACAGATAAGTAGTCATCACTGGAAAAACTGAAGTCCATGTAAGAAATATGTTTGACTGTGATATGTACTGTCAAGGTAAATATCCTAACTTTGAGTGATGTCCTGATAATTTTTCAATGCCAAGAGCTTCAAACAGAAGGCCTTGAGACCCTCCTTCTACTCTATTGCAGACAACACCAAGTTGGGTGGAGGGTTGTTCTGCTGAAGGGTCAGAAGGCTCTGTAAAGGCTCTGTAGATCAGAACAGGCTGGATTGGTGGGACGAGGTGAATTGTCTGAGCTGCAATAAGGTGAAGTGCCGAGTCCTGCCCTTTGGTCACAACAGCCCCATGCAGAGCTACAGGCTTGGGCAGAGTGGCTGGAAAGGTGCCCATTAGAAAAGGACATGGGAGGTCTGGTTGGCAGCATCTGAACATGAGCCAGCTGTGCNAGGACATGGGAGTGCTGGTTGGCAGCATCTGAACATGAGCCAGCTGTGCCCAGGTGGCCAAGAAGGCCAATGGCATCCTGGCCTGTATCAGCAATAGTGTGGCCAGCAGGACCAGGTCAGTGACTGTCCCCCTGTAATCAGCATTGGTGAGGCTGCGCATCAAATCCCATGTTCAGTTTGCACCCCTCACTACAAGAAAGACATTGAGAAAGACATTGAGGTGCTGAAGCATGCCTAGAAGAGGGCGACAAAGGCAGTGAAGGGTCTTTTGAGGAGCAGCTGAGGGAGCTGGGGGTACTTAGCCTGGAGAAAAAGAGGTTCAGAGGAGTTATTCCCTACAATCACCTGAAAGAAGGTTGTAATGATGTGGGAGTCAGTCTCCTCTTCCAGGTAACAAGTGATAGGACAAGAGGAAAGGGTCAGAAACTGTGCTGGGGTAGGTTTCGATTGGATCTTAGAAATTGCTTTTTCACCAAAAGGGTTGTTAAGCATTGGAACAGGCTGCCCAGGAAAGTGGTTGAGTCATCATCCCTGGAGGTATTTAAAAGGTCTATAGATGTGGTGCTCAGGGTCAGGGTTTAGTGGTGGAGTTGGCAGTGCTGAGTTAAGTTGGGATTTGATGACTTTAAAGATCTTTTCCAATCAAAACAATTCCATGATTCTATTTTTTTTTTTTTTGTTTTTACAAATAAGTGAGCAGAAGCAGATTGTAAGCTGTCTCAATGAGCAGAAAATCTGAATTCCAAGTCTTAGAAACCTACATGCTTAACTATCAAGCTACTGCCCTAATTTTTACTTTTTTACTGGAATGTTATATAGTTTATATATTATCGTATAGGTTAGTTCACCATAAACGTCCTAATGACCTAAGACACAACTAAACATTGAAAAATTTCATAAATACATGGTGGTGACTGGAAGAACATCTAAAACGATCAAACAGAGTAGAAGTACAGTTATATGGGTTAAATCAAAGCCACTCTAAGATCCAAATATCTCCCCTCACCCATTGATTTGATTATTCTTTCCCTGTCTAACACGGGGTCAACTAACAAGCTTATTTCCATAAACATTTCTATCTAATTACTGTAATTTCTATAGAAAAAGAGATAGCGCTTTGTACATAGCTGATGCATGTAATATCTCCTATGGGATTGTACTATTTTTTTTTTTTCTTGTAGGAAGGAGAAAAATATATGTGAAATGCATGGTTTTAAAGTGTCTCAATTTGCCTCTGTAGGATAGTTTAAGTATTCTTTGAATTATTCCTAAGAACAGAAATAGTTGCTATAGCCACACAGTGTGATACACATTATACATTTTTTATTTTAAAAGGGGAAAAAACCCTCTACATGCCAGCCATTGTCTTATGGATATCATTTATATATTCATACAACAAATATTCCCTGCCCCAGTTTAAAGTACAAAGTACAGAAGTAGAGCAGTACAGAGCAAGATAAATCAGAACAAACACATCTGGGGTGTGTTCTTTATGGCTAAAACAGTTCACAGAACCGGTTGGTCTTCAGGAACGTTTTGAAAGCAGTGTAAGGAAGTTCTGTGATTGTACTGCTTGAGAAAGCATGAAGAAAAGGTTGCACTCAATTTGGAAGGAAAATAGAAGGAGTAAACCACAGTTCTTACTTGTATCGATTACAGTTTCCTGAGAGCAAGAAGAGACAACTTGATAAAGATGAGGAGGGTGTGTAAGAAGGAGTACTGACTGCTAAAATGATATTTCTATTACAGTGCTTTCCACCATTTTGCTACATCTTGTGCTAAACATCCATCTTTTAATTACTTTGTTAATACTTCTGTTACTCTTTTTAGTTAAGTATTCCAGCAATGCCTGGAACCTCTATTCCTCACTTCAGAACTCAAAGTGTCATGGTGTTGAATTGGTTATGTTAGCTTGATCAACAGCAGCTTCAACTAGTGATACTCATACAAGGGTATACTGTTGCTATTATGGCACATAAAAAAAAAAATGAACTTGGCAACCATACAAGAATTCCATTTTAAAGAGCTATTACCAGTGCAGTTTCAGCTGTCTGTCACACACACATATTCATGCACAGAATAGCACAAGGGTGTATGACACACACATTCTTCTTAAGGATCCTACCTGCAGTCCTCCAGCATGACACCGTTTATTGCATTCATAAAAACTTTTGCCTAAGGGATCCTGAAATTTTATAATCTTTTATTTTTTTTTCCTCTTCAAGTCCCTGAAGCAAGAAAAGGGCCCTCAACTTTATGAGCCTTGAACGTGTATGTTATTTAAACACAATTGGGTGGTCTAAGAAGCTTCAATAATTTTATCTTGTGCTGATGGGGTTTTTTGGAACCACTGTAATTATAATGGCCTCTATAATTACAGTATCTTTTGTCTTTACAAATGCACTTAGCACATTTTATACTCCAGACAATCCCCAAATTATATGCAGGTTCTCTTTTTATGTTCATGTCAGAGGCTTCAGAAAACTGACATAGGTTGCAATATACAGTTAAATGTAGCAGTACTGGCATCACCTACACTACCATTTTAAATATTACCTGAATCGAAATTTTAGAATTACTTTATATGGCATTTTGACTGCCTTATTATTTTATTATGGCAAAAGTTAATTCTATATATATATATATTTAAACCAATTTCCCAAATGTAATTATGAAAAAATTTGAAAGCAAAATCACAACTATCTCCTGTTTATGTGATGATTTTACACAATTTAATGCATTCCAGCAAAACTTTAAATTGCAGGCCAGAACCTGGGCACATCAAAACACTCCAATCCTATGGGATTCAATTATTTAAGCATTACCCAGAAGTAAGTAGAATTCAAATGCACACATAAAGTTTGTTCAGGTGCATGACAGTCTTATTCTTCATTACTAGACAAAATGTAGAAATATGCAAAAATTCCAAGTTTTTACATTTTTCATGAGTTTGCACAATTTATTTCCATAAGTGACAGAAGTAACAGATTTCCATGCATTTAGAAAAGTCCATTACTAAAATGAAGTCTACCAACATCATGGTTTGTCCCTGCAAAACACTTAGATTGGAACTATAGAGAAGTTAATGCACCACTGTATATTTGTGTGTGACTTCTCTCAATATAGCTCATGCTGAAATACATGTTCCAGCAACTAGCAAACCTTGCAAAATCAATTTTTGCTTATCAGTAAGGACCTGTTCTTCAGAAGGCCAATTAATGTTTCAGCAGAAACCAGACAGGTAACTAAGCAAACATCACAAGTGATTAATTGAATTTATTTTTGTGACAAGGATTTCATGATCATCACAAGGCTGCTCCACTGTGCAAGCTGTAAGAGAGGGTATGCTGCAACCTTCTTCTGGTCCATACACCTTGCTGGCCTTTCCTAGTGTACCAGGAGAAATGACAAGGACTGAACTTTCATCCCAAAGTAATGTAACCTGGACACATAGCTGGGTTCAGCAGCTGGAAATAGCCACCAGGTCCCACAATACAAAGGCAAGCAGAGTTTCTCAGTGCCACCAACAGAGAAACAAACCAAAACAAACAGTTCCATCTGTAGTAGATAAAATGGCAGTGGTGACTGGCTTATTGACAACCAGTGGCTACCTCAATGGCTTATTTGCCTATTCTTCAGCGTAATTTGATGTCAGAGGACCAAGTGTCTAGGGAGAGATATGGCCAAAAAGTGAGAAGTGACACGTACCTTGAAATTAGTAGCACAAGGATCAAACCACTAAGTACATAGAGAAGCCTATAGGTATAATTACATTTGCTGTTTATATTTTATTAGGAAGGGCACAGTGACTTACCTTAATAGCACAGTAAGTCAATGAATTTTTTAGCTTATGGCTTTAATGTAGGTTTACAGTAACTAATGTTGAAGTATAATGAAAAGCAAAGGTTTGGAACTAAGAGCATAAGACCAGCTATTTAAAGTGGAATACTATTCCTATGTCCTTCAGGAATGTGGAGGTGTATGGAAGGGGAGGAGGGAAGTAAAGAAAATTGCACCATAAAAATCTGAAACAGTGTTTGATTCCCACCTTGTAAAAATGCTATTGACTTGAAGCAAATTATCAAATCCTGCTATATATTCCTTTCTCCTTTCTGCCTCTTCCTCTCTAGACTTTTTGTCTTCCACAGTTTGAGCTGGAAATTCATACTCAAGAGCCTTCAACTTCATTTCATATAGCAATCAAGCTACCTATACATAGGAATGCCATGGGACTTGCACGCTTGCTCCTACTTGTCTACATCCTAGAAAATCTACATAAAAAAAAAATAGTCTCACCTTCCTCTCCAACAGCAAAATGCTAAAATTTTCCATGGATCACACAAGCAGCACTTAGTTTCAGACTTTTGAAGTTCATCTTACACAGTTCACAAAGTACTTTTAAATGTTTCCTTATAGATAGGCATCAATTTACAACATCACTGTATGAAAGGCAAATGATCTTGGGTCAAATTCCAGCCCTGTGCTAACCTGCTTTATGAAACCACAAGTCAGTGGCGCTTTCATTTTTGTTCACTATCCCTATCCCTGAACCTTAGTTCAGGAACTTACATAAAATTTTAGGACTGATTACTATTATGTTTTCTCAAAGGAATTCATATTACCACGTCACCTTGATAACAATGTAGTGCTCATCTTCAGCACTGAAGATGCTGAGCTATTTTCTCAGCAAGAAGTACTAGATGTACCAGACAAGAGCTGGCAAAGGGAAACCTTTTAATATAGGTGTGAGAAACTATGTTGGTTGGAACAGCTGCCCTGAAACACTAGAAAAAAAGCACCATGTACTAAGTTACTTTCAAAGCAATTGTCACTTAAAAAGGATGATGATTAATGATGTCCTGGGCACCATCACCAAAAAAACACTTTTTTTTTTTTTTTTTTTTTTTTTTTAACAGATAAATCTAAAATGAAACACAAAGTATGAAAACTGACTTACAGGTATAATGTTGGAATACAAGAACATTATACGCATTGGCTGATATTGGTTCCTAAAGTTGGAAAAAAATTAATTAGTGCTCTGCTGAAGATTCTGAGTCTAATTAGAATCAGAGTTTCAATATATGATTTCTTTTAGAATGAAAGAATAAAAGCTATACAGTCAAAGGACACATAGAAATGTGGTGAATCAAAAATTTTGTAAGTTTTATTTCTGACTTTGACACAACTAAATTGTCATTTAAGAAATCATTACATTAGTTCCTGATTACTGGTATGTTATTCTCAAAAGCAACTGCAAATATTTTGAGTATTTGCACAATTATGTTGCAATGTTTACCATACTGTCAGATACCATTTTGGGTTTGTTACTCTATAATACTTCATTCAGCATGTCTGATCTCCTCTAATTTAAATCTGTAATTTATGTAAACTAATGCTAGGAGATATTTCCACACTCACTCCTATAACTTTATTTGCAAGAATCCAAAATTTTCTGCTGGCAGTTGAAAAGTAAAATTGCCTCCCTTGAGAGCGCACTCAGACATCCATTACACCTTGATGGCCCATTTCATTATATGCTGTGGTAAATCTCTCTATTTTGATAAGACAATAAACAGCAGTGTTACTGAGATCACATGTTTTTCAACATCTAGAAGGACAGTAATTTTTACTAGCTTTCCATAGCCAGGATTAAAAAAAAAAAAAAAAATGTAAGAGTCAGATGTACCAATTTTTGATTTACCTATATTTAGTTACAAAGCTGACTACTTTTGATACTCTTCGTTTTTGACACCCCTTCAGCCAAATGCAATTGTAAACAAAGCAATTGTAGAAAATTCAACCCTAAAATTCTTTCTTGTACAAAGTCTCCCAGCATATTTTCATCTTAAGCTGAGTCAGACATTTTGTTAATTAGGTAATTTTAAATTTAACTTTCCCAGAATTTTTATTTAATAGATCATCTATGAACTATTGTTGGTTAAGAACTATATTAGTCTTAAGAGTACAATTGGGGAACTGCACAATCTGAAAAGACCTTTAGTTTCTTTCATTTGGTTGAAAGGAAATTACAGACATTTTATCATAACCTAAAACCAAAAAATCTGGGTTCAGAAAACACATAAATTTTGGGAGGATTGGAGAGAGGTGGATTCTTGCAAGAGAATGGGAAATCCATCACACAATACTGTAGATGAAAAGCGTCATCTGCTGAGTGTGCAGATAGGTTCTTCTCACCTCGGGTGTGTAGTTTAGAATTTATCTGCAGAATAATTCTTTGTTTTATCAGCCTAAACATCATAAATAGCCATTTCACCCAAGATCAGCCACTCTCAGTGAGATTTTTGCAAGGATTACAGGTAAGGATTACAAGGCTGTAGCAGGTGTAAGGGGCAATATCCAAATGGAAGTCTGCATTTATCTTGAAGGCCACCTCTCACAGTACCTTTATGTAAAGGAGAACATGTCTTCAGCCACTTGAAGAAATACTAAGTTAATGGATTCCAGAGAGAGAGAAAGAATAATGCAATGATTTTGATTTGACAGCCAAGCTACCCACATTTTCTTGGTTTATAATTGTGGTTTGGCCAAGGACTCATCTAGCTCTATTGTCTCTGAATTAGAAGGAATAGCAAAGCTTTAAAGGAGCCCCAAGATGCTTCCTTCTTCCTTCCTGATTTATTTTCTCTAATCATGTTAAGTGGAATTCTCTTTTTCTGCTCAGCAGGCTGAGCCACTGCTCCAGGGCATGACAGGACCTGCACCTGCTTTCCAAAGACAGCATTAACCCCCTTCTTCCTAAAATATCTCCTGTACAGCCTATCATACATATATATATTAAAAAACACTCTAAAGTCCAAATCTCATTTCAGTTGAGGTGCCAATAATTTTATGTTCAGAAAAACCATGCCTTATAGCAACACTACTGGGCATTAACAACCTTGGTTTTAATAAATCAAACTTACATGTGACAATCAACTTTAAACAGCAATAGATTAACCTTTATAAGGGCTCTGCTACTTTCCAGGACATGCAAGAGAAATCAGATTTAGTTTGGTATGTGTCAAGACACTGAAGACAATTATTTGGAAAGCTTCTGTTAAAACATTTAATGAACAACATCTTTTATAAATCAATCAAAATGTTAAAAAAAAAAAAAAAAAAAAAGCTTATACAAGACTTTCCAGGAAAGAAAAAAAATCTATTTATGGGATTTTTTTCTCTAAGAAAAATTTAAAATATTATTTCACAATTTTGAAATATTCACATTTAGTGAGGTTTTACATTATTCCAGGAAATAGGTATTCTGAAAATATGTTATTAGTGAAAATACCTCATTAAATGCTAAAACTATAGAAAATGAGAAAAGCTGATTCATTATCAAGATTCCAAAGCAAACTTGGTAATGCGGTCTCAGATGTTTTATCTCCATGAATGGGCAGCCTCACGTTACTTGAGAATGAACAAATGATATTTTTTTGAGGACATGCATTCTTCCAAATCTGATTCCTATTAAAACCAAAAAGTGTGAAGGATAACTGAAGTTGAATTAGAAGTACTACTTTATATTTTATAACATGCTTGTCTAAAAATATCAGCTAATGAAAATGGAATGTAATACCCATCTCAAGATTATTCCAATTTTGCTTTGGGAATTTAGATAGTGGCAGGAAAATAGATAACGCTCTGATTTTAAAAGCTCTTCTTTTCCCCCCAGTTTCTTTAGTCACTATCTGTTAGATTTTAGGAACATACAAACCTTTCACTGTGATTTTTTTATATGGGAAATTTCTGTCTCCATTATTCTGCAGACTGTCTCTGGTCAACAATAGTGAAATAATCATGCCCACTTCATCTTTTGAACATCTTAATTTTTTTGGGTGAATAAATAGCACTAAACAGTCATCAAGTACAAACGAAATTCTCATTTAAAGCTGATATAATATTTCCATAAGACTAAAAGAGTGTCTCAATACATTTGTCCATTTTAAATAGAATATGTAAAGCAAATATGACATTATTACAGAGACATCTAAAACAATTGGTAAATAATTATGAAACTCATCACTAATGCAGTAATACTGGAACATTTCTCTAAAGTTATTATCCTCCCCAAGGAGCTTTGTCTGCTGCCTTTTTCTTACTATTTGTTTCCCTCTCAGGTAAAGTGGCTTTCTGGGAGAAACTCTTTCTCATGATTCACCCAGGAGGCTGGTAGCCCCAGGCCTGGTGTGTCTTTGGATATCTCAGTTTAAAAGCCTGAAGCTCAGTGAGAGGAATCTCTTCAAAATTTCTGACTGCAGTAGGATTCAAAAACAGATTTTAAGGAATCAAGATGATACAGGTCTCAGACAAATTTTTTTCCTCAAAGTTCTTTCTTTTTAAAAAAAAAAAAAGAAAAATATTTGTAAAAATCACAGCTAACATTATGCTAACAACATCTCACGTCTCTTAGAATGCCTTTTTTACCTTCTCTGTATTTGCCTGCGTGGTCTAACTTCCATGTGAGAGGAGTGGTTAAACTCCTGTAACTTTAGTCAGAAAATAAGACACATTTCTAATATCCTGGAACCAGAAATATATCAAGGTACTTAATCCTAAAAAGTGTGAATTTCTTTTGGCTTGAGCCAAATGTAGTTTTAAGTGTTAATTTTATCTTCAGATACAGTCAGTACATGTTTTATGATATAGAACAGGATGTCTCAATAAAAATGATGGGATTTAGATCAGTTCGTCTGCCACTTATATTTTTAGATAAGGTATGTGTTTCATCTATAACTTATTTACTTACTCTTTATTTCATTTTCTTCACAGTTTTTATTTCACATTTCAATATTTTAGTTTGTTTGTTTATATCTTTTCAAGAGAAATAAGTAAACTGCTATTATTTCTACCTATTGCAATTGTGCTTCTGAAGTTATTGAGTTGCAAAACTGTGGAGTGCCTCTGTGCTTAAAATCTTTAAAGTGTAAATAAGATCACTGGTAAAGCAACACAGGTTCTAAGCACCACAATAAAAGCAAGTTTCAGTTTGTAGAAGCACAATCAATATTTTGAATACCATCAATAATTCAGTAGAATATTTTGAGTACTTACAAAATATCTTTGAGTATCTTCAATAATCTTCCTCACTATACCAGACATCTGTGATCAGAGGAACCTACCTTGGCCTGGAATACATGAGAAAAGGAAATGGAGGTGATGGAGGAGTAATCATTAATATGTCATCCTTGGCAGGTGAGAAAATTTTCTGCATAAACAATTTCTTCTGGGTTTTCTTCTTAAATAAATGAATCATACTGATCAATCTTACTTTTTCTTATTTTTGTGGCCCTTCCCAGTTTAGAACTATTTTGAACTGGTTTTCATCATAGCAACAGAAGGAATATCAAACTACCACAAATTTCATTTGCTCTTTTAAACAAAATTCAATAGGAAAAACCAGTAATTTTCCTAATGTGTCAGTCTCATACTTAAAATCTTGAGCCTGACGTCAGTTCCTCCATTCAACTCCAGAGGAACACAAATGTAGGACTAAGACTAGAGTATACTTAGTTTATTAACAAAGATTGTCATACACCCACTCTGTGTTCCAAGTCCTTTCAGATGTGATCTACCTGTACTTGAGAAGTCGTAAAATTAACATTCATATTTCACCAAGCTTAAACAAGTGCTTTCTTTGCTAACTATTTATCTATGCTATGACTGTATTTCAATTTATTGGCATAAAAATAGAATTCTATGGTTTCTAAGTCCGTTGGGGGTAATGCTGCCCAGTTGTGAGGCAGAATTCTGCACCATTTCCTGTAGATATGCTCAATATTGTAGTAACTGGGCTCACAGCAAAAAAACACAGGTGAAGGGGAAACTGTACATGGAGAATGAAGTCACCTGACAACCTTCTTCAAACATTTTGTGGGGAAGTACTTGCATTGTCTCTTTTTTGTCTGGAGAGGTTGTTCTCTCTTTCTACTGTCAGGCTGCCTGTGAAAAACAATCCATATGCTACCTTGGATTGTCAGAGGGGGTTTTTTGTATCTCTGCAGATTACCGAATTATAATAATTTCATTCCAGGATATTCCCGTGTTTAATGGAAAGCCAGTTAAGACAACACTGGTTATAGTTAACTGATTGTGCATAGGTGTGGATATTCTGTGTATTTTTAAGTTCTCCTATAAACCTTAGCTTTTGTCGTAAAAAGTCCAGTTCATCCTATTGACATAATGCATATGGATCTTGAGGATGTGACTTAATACATGCACATCTGTCAAATGGGTGAGAGGTTCTTTATCAAAAGACTCCATGTATCTTTAGATCAGCATTTGCAACACTGCCCACACATTGCCTACTGACACCAGTAGGTTTCTCTCTATAGGCTGAAAGGGACATTGTATTGGGTCCAAATTAACTTGAAGGAAACTGCTCTTGCAGTGCAAGAGTTCATCAACACAAGTAAAAGATTAAACATTTTCACAGAAACACTGATGTCTGTGCAGTGTTTAGAAAGGGTAGAGGTAGCAAGTAGCTTGATGCCTTTTCTAACTAGTGTCAAACACAAAATGATTTTGTTTTTAAGACCAAAAGGCTTGGCTTTTCAGTTTGTTAAGAGCTTGTAAGTGCTGTTTTAATTATTTGATTTAAGTTTGCATTTATTTACTTAATTTTTTAATATTTACATCAGGCCATGGTGATTGCGGATATCTGTCAAAACAAAGTTTCTTTGTTTTGTTTGGTTTTACATGGCTTGTATTTAGCAATTGTTTCCAAGGCCATAAGGAAAAACACACTTTAAAAGCTAACAAATACTAAATTTTATTGCTTATTGGTTTACCACTCTTTGTGCTTTGTGACTAATTCTCCTTTCCAGTCTGAAGGTCTAAGTCCTGCAGTATTTTACATATATGAAAAACAAACTTGCATTGGCTTGCTTAACATCCCCTTCAAGTGTTTTCTTAGAGCTAACTTCTGTTGATCATTAAGCTTCTGAGTGGTTTTGATCCCCACTGTCCAAGCTCTCCATAAGATACAGACAGCAATTCTTCCTGTGTCTTTCTGAGCTACAAGAAGAGGTGTGTGTAGTGCTTATGTAACATTCAATAATATTTCCTTTGCACATTGATGAGCTACCAGAACATCACCATGGGAATTTTGCCAACCATTTGGACTAGGGACAGAATCAAGCCTTACAGTTTTATATTTCCAAACACCACCAGAACTGCTTAAATGATTTCTATTAACTGGATGCTTAAAAGTGTTCATTCAGCTGGATTAAAGCCAAAACATCCACCCCGCCTATCCAGTACTGAGTCTTCCTTTCTTTAGTCTCTCCACACGACAGGACTAAGTAAAAGAGGGAGAGAAATATGTGAGCACATGCAGCAAGCACTCAATTATGTCTCAAAAATTCAATTTTATTGGATTTGTGCATTCATACCAAGAAGAACTAATTCCTCTAAACTGAGATAATGAGAAATGTGTTTTACTTCGAACTTGGTTCCATAAAAAAGAATTCCAATGACTGCAGGTTTTTGCATTGGAATAGACTTAATTTCAAATTCAAGGAACAAAATGTTCTAAAATTTCTTATGTAGAAAGCTACACGTGGTACCTTTAATTGCATTTAATGGAATAGTTAAAGGCAACAGAGAAAGCATACAAAACTAAATTTAACTCAAGAAGCTGTTTAAATTATTAAATTTAACGCGGTCTTTTACCTTGTGATGGCTGATACCTGTACTGTTTTTGCATATAAAGGGCAAAAGGAATTCAAGTCTAGGCATACACTTTTGTTTTGATAGCTTTTGTGTTTTTAAGAATGTATTCTGTGAAACTGAATTTGTATCTGTCTGTACTCTGGCAGACAAAAAAAAAGGCAAAGTATTCACAGAGGGCTTAAAAGAATGTTAGAATTTTTAGCATAGCAGCATGCTACTTTTCTGAGGGGCTGTTCAATATGAATCTGGAAACCTTTCTGCTCTAAAGCCATATCAGTGGTTTGGTTGTACTCAACTTCAAGCACTCAAATTCTGCAAGCAGCTGGTTTGTCTTCCCTTTATTGAAAGCTTCAGCCACAAGAAATACTTAAAGTATCTGTCACAGCAAACAAGCTTTTTTAGGATCAGTTCCTATATATATTAGAAGAACAAAACTAAGCATATGCTTACATCACTGAGCAAGGACCCTATCACAGTGACACAGGGGAGCAGAAGTGTCAGTGGCTGTACAGCTGGGGCCTTCAATTCAGCATCATGACAGAGCTTCTGGTCCCCCTGCTTTGTGAAAAGAAAAATGCTGAGCAGAATCTGCCAAAATGAGGTTAAAAAAATTAGAAGCTATTCCCTTCAAACTTCAGTTCACTGTAAAAAAAATTCGTAGAAGTGGCACAGCTTAGAATTTTTGCTAGGATTTCTGTTTCACCTTTGTTTTGGCACTCAGGAAGACTACAATGATACCATGGGAGTGTGCAGAGAGAAAATCAGAAAGGCCAAAGTCCAACTTAAAACTAAAATGGCAAATAAATCTTATTCAAAGAAAGGGACTTACTCAAATCTTTGAGGGCAACATGTTCAGAGAGTGTAACTGGGGAAAAATGCTTAGTTCTGTTTTCCTCCAAGTTCTTTGTTCCATCAAAGTGGAATGGAAGGAAATACTGGTTTCAGCAAAGCTTACTGATACGATTCAAACTTGTTGATGGGATTCTCCACATCCAGTACTAATTTCTTAAGATGTGGTTACTGAAACTATTGACCATGATAAACAGGGAGCTGTAGTGAGATGCCTGACATCATGTCTGCAGTGGCAGAGTGATCTTGACACTCTAACAAGTAGAGTAGAGTATAAGGGCAAGAGCCGTCTCTCTCAGCTGGCCAGGAACTGAGAAAAATAAAACAGAGCAGTTAACACTGGAGCACAGGATTATTGTTGGTGTGCTTGAACTGGTTTTGGTAAACCAAAGAGCATCTTGAGTCATCACAGTCATGTGCAATTCACCATGCAGCAACATCCACAGAGAGAAAACTCTAGCCATAGCTGCCCCCCCTTCTAAGAGGGATTAAAACCCAAATGTATCACTTTCCAGAAGTACACTGACCCATCACCATCCATTTGAGCACCCTCGTCCTCTTCCCCCCCGTTATTTTGTGCATAATGTGCTCTAGTCTGTTTGACTGCCATTCTTCTTTACATAAGAGAATTTAATATTCATGGAAGCAGCAAATTGAATCCAGATTTTCTAACAAATGAATGCCCTAACTAATATGTTATGAACTCATCTCTGCTCACTGGTTAAATAAATATACAGGCAGAGCAGACTCAATATGACACAGTGGTTCATCATAAAATACTTGCTAGGAGAGTCCCTGGGACACACCACTAACAGAGGTCCAGCTCTTTCCAGGGCAGGGAAAGGGCTCAGAGGTGGAAAGCCCACACTGTGGTTCTGAGTACTGAACTCAGGAACAAAAGTGAGACAGGACTGTTACTGTATTATGTGAGGGATGATAGGACTAGTCTTAGATGCTTTGTCTGAAAGTGAGATGACTTTCTCTGGGTTCTCCACTTCAGCAAAAATAATAATTTCAATTAAGAAAGAACTGGTTTAAAAAAAAAATCTTTTTCCTCTCTTCCTGCCTAATTATTCCTGCTGTCTTTGACATTTAAGTGAGTCTTTGAACCTTATTCCACTTCATTACTGTGAGCTGTGCCCTTCTTTTGTTTATTTCTTGACTTTTTTTCTCTTCCCTCTCAAGTAATAGGTAATTTTTCTTACTGTGGTTAAAAAATAAAAATAAAATTACCTCTAAATTCTTCCTCTGTGTTTCCCAGTACGTTGTCTGTTTTATTTCTGTTAGCTGCAGCCTGATTGGAATTTCCTTTATTTAAAGGATGTAAAAGTACAAGAGGTTTTTTTAAAAATAGTACTGTATTATTTTTAATGTGCCAGTATTCCAGTGTTTCCAATAATTTGAAGAATTGTGATCATCAAAAGTCAACAAACAGGAATTTTGAAAATCAAAAAACAAATCACAAAATTAAGCCTGTGTTGTGATCACAACCCACAGGAGACGGTACAAAAGCCATTCCATAAATCAAGTTCTTAAGCAGGAGCATAACACATTAATCCAAGCTAAGCAAATAAATACAATTTTAAAAGAACAACCAGACAATAGGTTAAGTTCTTCATTTCCCAGTATTGAACAGTGCTGCTTTCACAGGATCACCAAGGTAGCATTTAAATCAAGATAAGCTGTCAGGCTGGTAATTAGAGCTTTGTGCTGTCTTGGAAAGTCTTTTCCTTCAGACAAAATAAATTCCAGAGCAAAGAGCCCATGTAAGTCTGGCATATATAATTTTTCTGGTAAATCCATACTTAGAGCTAGGTAGTGAATTTTTCATGTCCACTGAGATAAATCACACCCCTTCTTGAATGTATCACTTAAAGTTCTGAAGTATGAAAAGTGAAAAAAAAATATGTGAGTTATTAATTGGGATGACTTCCATTAGAACCAAACATTAAGGCATTAAATTTACTGTCCAGTTTTACTAGAGCACATTCAGGGAAGCATTTTATCCTCTAACTTTTGGGAGGGCTGAAGTTTGCTATTCATAAGGGCCTAATATACAGGTGGAACTACTGCATCCATGTGGTCCAGTTCAGCTTTCACTTTATAGTAGAAGTTTTTGGCATAATTGGCAGAAATGAATATGCACTCATGGTCGTTTATTCTTGAGAAGCTTTTTGCCATCAACTCAGCCCTACCAGAATTAAGTTCTTAGTTTTCTTCCAAAACCTCTGTTCTCTCTTCTTTCTCTACTATAAATAACAATTTTGTGCTCTCCCACTCAGACCATAAAGGTTTACAGTGTTAGCAGAAAATTTTTATTTTGCTTCTCCTACACCCACAACTCCCTCCTGAACAGACTGTAAATGATTGCAGGTGTCCAGTTCACACGTCAGATATCGAAGCCTATCTAAAATACTCTGCTCCACAACATACTTTAAATACTTTACTGATTCATAGAATATGTCTCAAAAATCTCTTTCTTGAGTGTTTTATTCCAGATTGTGTCCTCTCTTTTAAGACATACTTCATAGATACGACTTTTCCTTTTAAAAGTTATGCTTTTTTATTACTCTTCTTTTGCCTGCACCTTTTTATCCATCTAATTTTTTTTCCTAGCCTATCCCAGATTACAAAATATAATTTACAAATTTTTACTAATCCATTGTGTTGCACCTCTATCACAATTTTTTTTACACTATAGACCTATATGTGTGTTTAAGGTGATCATAAATTAGGAATATTTGACATCTTCATTCAGCTACCTTTTTATTTTAAAGGACTCATGCCCGCTGCATTCCAGCCTGTGTACTGTGCTACAAAGCATGGTGTAATTGGATTCACACGGTCCATAGCAGTAAGTATGCATTTTCCAAAAGGGTGTCAGCAGCTCCTTGGGAACATGCTTAAGCTTTTCATGTTCCTTCTCTATAGCCACACAAGTGGAACTAATTTTCTGAAAGAAAACAAAGTGTGTGAAGCAGTGGAGGCTCCCTCCTTTCACAAAGGGAATCCAAAGATGGAATAAGTACAGCATCTGTGTGTTTATGACTGATTTGAGGTTTGGGGAGCAAGGAAGAAAGATGTTGCAAAGTAATCTAAGGACAGTTGGAGGAGTCCAAAGGCCAAATTCTAATCCAAGTTTTAAAAATATTTTTTCAGAACCCCATCCCAGTCATGTAACATTTTGCTTTCCTTATTTCTAAGTCAGGTTGATGACTTTTTTTTGATAAATAGGCACTGAAGTGTACAAAAGTGACTTGAACACATCATTATTTATTCTTACCTACTCTTAATATGCTCAAAATGCAAAATGACACATTCAGGATGGGGCATGTAAGATGACCATATTATAAGTCTCAGCCTCTGACTCCAAAACTTGCTAGTTAAATTGAACAAGCACTGTATAAAAAATAACTTGGAGAGAGAAAATATGATTACACTTTAATAGATTAATTGTAAAAGTAGTCTATTCACATAAGATTTCCAAACTGATTTCCAGAATTAATCACCTGAAATTATACTTTGAACACTCTATGCACATTTTATGCCCCCAGCCCCACACAAATAAATCCTTTTTCAGATTAACATAAAGAGAATAGTATGGATAAGTATTGTATGCACCATATTAAACATATCAAGAACATGACACCCAGTTTTACATTTTTGTTTTCGCATTATAAATATAAATATCACCATCTAATAGCAAAAGTAAATTAGAGGAAATGCTGTCTTTAAGGAACACAGGAATGTCTAAGAAGAAAAGAATAATAAACACAGTGAACTACAGTGTTTACCAGAAAAGGCAGCACAGCCTGATGTTGGGCAGGTCTGACACCTTATATCTAGGACTTCAGTTTCTTGTCTCCCCCAGACCAAAAGGGCAGCCTACCACACCATGAAAATGATGTGACTTATATAATACCTGAAAGGAATCCTGTTAAGTGTTAAAATCAAGAGAACACAGTGTTTAGCAGTTATGTTTATTCTTGGATATATCATGTATAGTTCATCAGTTCTGCACTAATGCTAAGGAAATTCATCCAGCATTTGACACATACCTGGATGTTGATCAGACTTCTTTGCTACAGACACACTTTGGTAGAACCACAAACAAGGAGTCCTACCTCTCCCAAAACAACTTGTGCTCCTTGCTTTCATCATGTTCCTGAGATGCTTCCTGAAAAAAAATCAGTTCACAGGGACTTTCCAGTGGAGATGCTCAGTGATAAATTCATACCTTGGCAGGGACAACAGAGCAACCAGAAATGTTTAGCATTACAGCTGTAGGGATAGAGAATGTATTGTATTTCTGTTGATGTGAGGAAGGTAAATAGAGAATCTTAAAGATAATTTTATTTATTTCAGAGTTTTCTTTTAATTAAAAAACAGCTCCTATAAGATTGGAAGCGTACGTTTGGGAGAATTTTTTCTTGTTTTTGCTTAGAAGAATTATATCATCACCCTAGAATACTGTTAACGACAAGCTAAGAGCACTAGGAACAAAAAATTTTAGAAAAAAACATCTTCATGGAATGAGTTTTGATTTCTTGTAGAATTGTTCTGCTAACAAAATAAATGTGGGTTTTTTTCTAGTAATCTTGTATGATTACTAGAGAAAATGTGCTTCAAACTTAGTTGTTAAAACAATTGGTAGTAACAAAATCTCCTTACCAAGCAAGGCTGAAAAGTACTTTGTGGTAAATCTCATTCTTTGAATACTTGCTTACAAAATACTGTCTTAAAATGTTGATGACAAATGCGTAACCCTCTCTCTTTTCTAGTTAGCTGCTAATATGGAAAACTACGGTGTGAGACTCAACACAATCTGTCCAGGATTTGTCAACACACCAATTCTTCAGTCAATAGATAAAGAAGAGAATATGGGACAATACTATTCATACAAGGATGAGATAAAAAATATGATGCAGTTCTATGGCGTGATGGAGTAAGTCAAGTTAGATACAGTGGGGGGTTTTCACTTTGTTGATGGAGAACAAAGGCACACTTTCAGCAAAATTAAAATAGAAGGGAAATGATGCCTCAGATAAAAGACTACCAAATGTGTTATCCTGTATACAAAGAAAAAATGGCAGTTATCTAAGGCTGTTTCAAGAGTACCTTCTGCCCATCTGCACAGTGATATATCCCTTTATGCATTCCCATTTCCCAGCAAAGTGCAAAACAAATTCACAAGTTAAATATAGTGATTTTAGTTTTAAATAGACCTTGGTGTTCCCTTATGAATCTGTTTAAACAAACTTGTTGTGAGATAC
Organism: Myiagra hebetior; assembly: GCA_013397015.1. Classification (NCBI taxonomy): domain Eukaryota; kingdom Metazoa; phylum Chordata; class Aves; order Passeriformes; family Monarchidae; genus Myiagra; species Myiagra hebetior. Next base: position 1,046,620 of record VWZQ01006580.1, read on the forward strand.
AGTGTATATCATTTGCAATGAATTTTCACGAAATTTTCAAGTGAACCAAGATAGAAATCAGACCAAGAACTGACAGAACTGGATTAAGAGCACAATAGCAACCACCATCAGATCAAAGAGTTACCTGGCCCCTTACAGTAGTGCCAAAAAAGGCCAAAAGCAGACAGCTTAGAGAGACTGTAAGAACATGACAAGCATACAGTGATATTTTTTTAACATTTTCCTAGTTTCTAACAATTAGCTTCTAAGATACTTCTGCACAAAGGAAATTTGTGCAGTTTCATGCACGTTCATACGACTGTGTTGTTTCACCCATACTTTTCTTTATGTAAAATATTTTTCACCTATTGACCACAGCAAACTGCATGTGAAATTATCCTGTATGCTAATTTGTATGTCAGCTCTGCTACAGAAACAGGATAACTCAACAGTAAAGAGCTGCAGAGGATTGTGTAAGGATTACTTCTGTCCATTTTCCTGACAGAGAAAACTTTTATAGGAAGCCCTGGATGTCCACAGGCATTTATCAGAAACTAGAAAAAACAAATGATGATTTGTAAAGTAGCCACTTTAGCTGTATATCCTGATTGAGGAGAATAAATATCTCTCCTGAAACACTCACACCACCTCTGCTTTCCTCAAAATAAATTTGCTCAAATGACAATTTTTTAAATTTTCAGATATATAGATTTATATTGAGTTTCTTGTCCTTTTTACATGTTCTATTATATCATGACTCTGAAATAACTCTTTTTTTCAGCCCATCAATAATTGCTGAGGGATTGATAACAATAATTGAAGATGATACTCTAAATGGAGAAGTTATGAAGATCACAGCATCCCAAGGGATTCATTTTCAGCAATATGGCCAAACACCTTTTACTTCATCAAAGAGATAAATAATTGTTTTGTGGTAATTACTTTTGGCTTTTCTTAAATATAAAAATTTTTGAAAAGAGTAATTTTGGGGGGAAAAAGGTTAGTGTTTTTTAGATCAGTGACAGTGTTCAAACATTTTGCATCCTAAGATCAGAGATTGGTGAGAAAATCTGTTGAGGGAAGATGTTATCCCCCTATTCTGATTCTATAAGCACTAATAATAATATTTATTTAGTAGAATAAACACTCTCTTCTGAGGCCTTTTTTAATTATTATTTAGGAGTAGGGGCCACTTTTTTTTCATTCTGGTAGTTCTGATCTACCTACTCGAAGCATATTTTAGCGGATCTGACTTACTTTGTTATAATTCTTTTCACTGTCATGCCTAATTATTTACATCTTGAATTCTTCAGACCAGGAATTCAGTTCAAGAATCTAGATCACAAATGTAGCCATAAGGAGTTAAGAATTTAATTTTTCTTATGAAATGTTAAGTGGAACAACAGACAAAATTCACATTCCTCATGTATATGTGCAACTTAATGTGTTGTATATCATATAAGAAAATACAGATTTTTAACTTCTTGGATTTTAGATATTTATAAAATAGTTCAGAAATATTTTTGTTTTCTTTTATAAATAAATATATATGTGAATTTTCTTACTTTGTATATACAAGGATGAATATTTTGATGATTGAAATGTCTGCTTGCTCATTAAATCTTATTTTCTAAACCTTTTATTTCTTGCCTTCATTGAGTAAAATCTCAATTCAATCCTGAATAATCTAGTTTTATCATGTTTTTTACATGTGCCTTTTGGTTTCACAGTACATATTCTCAAATTTAGCATGTCATATAGTGGCATTGAAAATAAAAATTGAGCTTCTTACCTCCTGAGCACTACTGGACTTTCTTAATCCAGGTCAATCTTCAGCTACATTTATGCAAAACACTTCATAGGTCACATGCCTAACAGAAATATTTTTTGGCATGGTAACTTAATTAGGCTCATAGCATAAGAGGATTTAATAGCTCCTGGGAAAGCTGGAAAGTTAATATTTACCCTTCTTAGGAGTACTGACTTTAATTTCACTGTTTTTTAGCATTGTAAGAGTGGAAACAATAGTACTCACCTTCTGTGGAAGTCAGGGAGTAATAAGTCTGTGAGAAGGAAAGAAACAGAAACCCATACTTTGGATTGCTCATCATTCTCCCAATGCCTCAATTTTTGGTTAGGTTAACACTATTTTTAAAGCCCATTTTGAATGCACACAGGATGCTAGCCACAACTTTAGCATCCCTGACAGCATTTGTATACCCCTCTGGATTAAAAACTACCATGTGATTTGACAGTATCAGTTTCTAAGTTTGTCTCATTAAAATCAGGGCATTTCCAAATACATGGCAGAAGAGTGTAAAAGGTGTGAGGTAAACATGAAGTCAGCATGCATTAGTTAGGTCCTAATGCTGATAACCACCTAACTCTGTCTCCTTGTTAAGCAGGATTTCAACACAGCCTAGAAACAAGGGAAGATTTAATAATAATGATAGTATTTGCAAAACATGAAACCATCAAACACCACACAAAGACAGGAATTCAGCAGCTTCTCTTAGTAACACACTTCAAATAGTGATAGGAATATTGTTGATGGTACATTGCTGACTTGATTGTTTTTGCTTCTCTCTGCTCCTTGGTACCCCAAAAGAAATTTCCGCTAAACTGGCTGGGTTGGCTTTCCCAGGGAATCAGTGAAAGAATATATAATTTAATAATGTTAGTAATAAAAGACCAAGAGTCTAATGTATGCTCTCTGAAGGAGGAAAACAAGAAAAAAATGAAAAGTTAATTACAGCTAATCACTTTAGTCATTGCTCAATTAACTTGTGATATTACACTTTTATAAAATTATAATTCTATGAATTGGCATTATTTTAAGATTCCATTTATGTGGTATATCACTAGTCACACAAGAAAAAATTAGATCCATAAAACATGCAATTAGACTCCAGGACACCTCAAAAATCTAAGCCTATATCTGGGAAGGGATTTAAATAGTATCTTATATGTATAGGTCTTTTCTTCTGGATTAATTTTTTAACTCAAAAGACAGATGTTTTCAAATAAAAGCCATACAGAAAACTTCATGAAAGGCAGATACTGCACTGATTTCCATCTGATAATCTGATAAGGAAGCCTCAGAATCAAAGAAACATTTAAACTAAGATAAATCTCAAATGATTAGCACATCTGGAACTCACTGAATGAAATACATACAGTGAAGAAAAATCCTTGATGCAAATCATAATGTGAAAAATATCCATCAAAATTCTACCTTTTAATTAAAAAGTGCCCCAAACCAAATATTAAAGCTTTCCAGTTTCAGATAGTCTTAATTTAAACACATTTGAAGGTTTTATCTGCACAGGAAGAACAAGTCCTACATATGTTTTGGAAAGGTTTCCTGTAAGACTTCCCCCCAAACTTTGGAAGTCTTCCAGTCAGAAAGAAAGAAAGAGAGCATATGTTTGATTTACAGAGAGAAACACCAGAGAAGCAGTAGGTAGAAAGATGAGTTGAAGGGGGAAAGTGAGATTCATTTTTTGCACAAAGTGTGTTTTGAAACTTCATCTTCAGTTAAAAGTCTTGACATATTTTCAAGACAATTTATTTTGCCTGAGAGACCATAATTTTAAAGACAACTGTTCCAGTGTTGTAGGGAAACTCGGCCAAAAGGAAAAATAAATATTTTAAATGTAATACACTAATTGCTAAGACCACAAAAATAACAAGTAATATTCTAAGATCATATAATGATCATTATTTGGAATGAACACTCAACCGCATGTGACACAAGTTTACTTTTCAGTGGGTCCTTAGAGTTTCAAATAGGATTTTTCTTAGGGGGAAAGAATAAATATTACTAAATAAATATTACTAATGAACTCCATTTTTCTCAGCGCTTATGATCCTACACAAACGCCCAAATCATAAGACATATGCTTTTTTGCATGACAATGTTAGTTTATTTGTATTCTTTAATGCCTTGATTCAAGGCACTTAAGAGGTACATAATCTACATAATTATGTGGATAATTCATTTCATTCTGTAGAGCTCAGAATGACCTGGAACTAACCTGTATTATGAGCACCATAAAATCAAATATGTATAAATTTTGTTACTGATGGGGTGAACCATGGACTAAAAAATCCCTCTTGTAGCTTCCTTAAATTAAGGAAGTCCAGATAGGAGAGATGAAATCTTTTCCTCTTCTTGGGAGCACAAGCTTTACAAACAGTAAACCAAAAATAAACTTCAATAAAACCAAAATCAGATTTCCACTGAAATCATGAATATGAGACTAATGTTTAAAGGAACAGCATTAGATAGTTAATGCTATGGCTTTTGGGCAGGATGGGGCTCTTCTGACAGATGATTTCCTTCCTCCAGCGTTGAACTGCTCTAAACTTTCTACAGGATGATTCTCCAGCCTGAACTTCCCTTTTAGCTAAGTCTATTTGCTTTGTGTCAAGAGACGTTGACAGTTTTCAGCTCCAGCTCCAGGAATCCAGATGGTGCAATGAAAGTGAAGGATAATACCATATGACTTTGATTTTTTTTTTTCCCCTCCAGTACAGAAAGGAACAGCTTAATGTCAGGTCAAATTAAAAATTAAAACAGAAAGGGACAGTAAACAAGAAGAGTTATGCTCCTATTCTGATGGAGACAGTAAACAGGAAGAGAAGAGGTCAGGTAAAAATAAGGTGTGAAGAGGCTAAACCTGAAACATCTTTAAAATAAGTAACTTAACCCCACTGTTTAAGTGAAAGGCCATTACTATGCACTGTGTCCCAAATTTAAATCTGGATGTTTTCTGATATATAGAGAGACAGTCTAACATACTATTCTCTCAGAGATTCAGAGGATAAAATCAGGATCTTCAAAGTAAAAATAAATCTTAATGAAAATTTGAACTATTTCAAACAATCATTCAGCAGAGAAACATTTGAAGCAGTTATGCATTCAGGTCCTTTTATTTTTCACTAGCTCTGTATTAATTCACTGCTGGCATCTGCTGGGCAAACTTTACAGAGATTATTACTACTGCAGAGGTGGGAATGATTTCTTGTTACAAGAATTGCACTTTTTCAGCTTTCCCTTTCATCAGATGGTTCCTAGCCCTCCTCCTGCAACACAGAAAAGAGGCTACACAGGACAGGATGATCATCTGGTGACAGGTCTGACATCTGGTCCAGGAAATCTGAATGGTTGAAGGCTCTAGATTTAGCCTCATCAAGCACAGATTTACTGTAGTGACATCCAAGAAGAACGCAAAAGATCTGTCTAACCCCTTATTTGTCACCCTGACCCTGCCAACTCCTTCTCTGCATCTTTGTGTTGGACTACCTTAAGAACAAGCATTTCAGAAGTGAACTACACTTCAGCTACATCAAAACACAGCTGTTCTTCTTCAGCTGTTCCACCAAGAACATATTCGCTTAAGACATCATTCATTTCACTGATTTCAGAGAAACTGTAAGGGCAGTTTATTAGTTCACATTATGCTCCACATCAAAGAAACGGCTCAAGGTATCTCAGCAGCATTTTTTCCTTTGCAATGGAACCTTTCCTCAGCAGCCACAATCTTGAGAAAGGAAAGAAGAATAGGAAATCAGGCTCTCAGTCACACAGCTTTGAACTCTTTACTATAGGACATGAGAATGAGCACACTTCTGCTTGCTTTCAGGAAAAAAAAGGCACATAGACAACTTTCAGTGCATTTTCCCACAGCTGCAAGCAAAACCCACAGAAGCGAAGAGGAAATAAAGATATTTTTGGAATACAGGAATGTAAAACTCTTCAGAAAAAATAGTTGTATTTTAGCTCATCTAGATATTCCAACTTACTTAGTTTAAATGACTAACACTTCAGAATCTTGTACAGCATTTGACCTTGAAGGATTATTTCAGCAATTAACACTAGAAGCCATTAACATCATATATACACAAACAGTGCTGTTCTGAAGAAAGACCCAGAGATGGGCAGAGAATACTGAATTCTCTACTACTTATCCTGGAACAGTTCTTACAAAAATGAAACAGCTTCCTGGTACAAAATCCTTCTGGCAATTTCACTTCAAATAGATATAGTGCTCCTTTATGGAGCTTTTATTCTTCTCTGCATTTGTAAAGCTGTTTAAATACACTGCCACCAGCAATGCTTACAAATTAGCTTGCACTTTTCAAAACTATTGCAGTTATTTTGATTTAAGAGAATTACTATATATGGTACATATTAATGCAAGACTAGAGAAAATGCAGCTAGCATTTTTTTACATATCTATATATATATATGTACATACATATATCTTCACATATATATGTACCTTCTGCACACTCACAATCTACACATACAACAGAAATCTTTTCTTCTAGAGCAATATTCACTATCTATGCATGTCCCTGGAGATTGTAACTTTTATAAAAGTTGTGAAGCATTATTTCTTAGTGATTTTTATCTCTCAAATTTGGTGTCTTAGGATCATGAAGTAAGCTTAAATCTGTATAAATTATGTTTTATTGATAATGTTTTACCCAGTTGAATTTACAGATTCATTTTTCTTCTCAGGTCCTGAAATGCATGAAAGTTAGATTTGCTCTTTAAAAACAAACATTAGCTCATGTATACTTTGACATATTATGTATCCCTCAAATGCCACCTGCTGAGGCAAATCTATGCTCTTATCTATTTTAATTTCTTATATATTATTTTATAAATTATCACAGATAATCACAGTCACTGGAAGGTTTGTGATGTTATACATGGGACACTTCCCAAATATTTCATGACAGAGTCTTTAGAATTGTAGAATCACTTAGGTTGGAAAAGATATATAACACCATTTAGTCCAACCTTGGGGCAGGGCAAATTTACATTTTTTCATATGGGTTTTCCTTCTTTTGTTGTTTAAACTGCTAGCATTATTCATTTTTACTTGCAGAAGGGGCAAACAAAATGAAACAATAATGCCAAAACTCAAAAAAGGCATAAAAGAACATACATTGCCATTCCATTTGTTGAACAGAACTGTGGACTGAATAAAACAGTGGGTTCTGCTTAAAAAGACCAATTATGCTACAGTGTGGCCAAAAGCAAAAATATGGCCACTAGGCTGACCTCCGGGACTGTGTTCCTTGAAAAATCACCAAATATATCATCTGAGTAGCCTCATTACTCTTTGTCATTATGTCTAATGTATTAAGCATTCAAAAAAAGAAGCCAAGAAAAAATCACAAATATAGAACAAAATGTTTCTGTAAAGTACAAAGCTTGTGCTACTCAACTGAGCTGAAGATAAATAGCTGTATCTTGCAGTACAGATATTTGTCTATGACATGTACATGGTGCAATCTCTGGCTGAAAGAGTAAGGCTCATTCCTATGAACAACAAAGCCTTTAAAAATATTAGTATGGATAGCAAGTTTCCTATTGGCCACTATTTTTCCCTCAATTTGTCATTGTACCAAACTGTTAGGAAAAAAATTATTTAAAAGGTTTAAGGAAGAAAAATGATTCACTACTCACTCTACACACTGGAATAAAATTCAAACTTCATTTCCAATGAGAGTTTCTTAAAACACTTGTCCCTGAAAACACATTTATAGCATAAATTAGAATACTTCAGGGTGCCAACAAAAATCTGTGAAGTCTGTTTAACAGACATAAGGACTAAAACCCTGTAAGATATTGGTTTTGGCATCTTCAATTAGCAACAGCTTGAAGAGCAATCATAATCATTTAAATAAACTAAATGTGCTTAATTTCTGTAAATTTCAAGCCTTGGTACTGCGTTTATAAAAAAAAAATTTTGTTCTCAAATTAAATGACACTTCAGCACTGAAACATTTGTCATGCTGGGAAAACATCTGTATTTAAAGCAGTATTTGCATGCTAAGCTTCAGGGAAATGCTAAGATGTCATCAACTTCAGTGAGCCTGAACCAGCCTACAAGTCAGCTGAATCTATGTTCAAGTCTCTGTGCTAGACAAAAAATAATGGCATAACATATAGCAGTGAGGCATCAACTGTATTAACTGCAAATTGGTCCTGATGGAGTTTTCCTTCTTTGCCAAATCTTCCTGTGAAGACTAAGAATTTTGGACAGCCCTTGTAGTCAGGGAAGGTGAAAACTATGCCAGAATCCCCCAAAGAAATAAGATGGAATTTTCTGCCTCTCCCCAAAACCTCCCTCCTGCAAGGCATTGTTCTCCACCTTCTGGATAAAAGTGAGCTGCATTAGCTGTCTTAGTTTGTTAGCTCTTTGCTTCCAGTATCCCTTAATTTCTGGATATTCAAAGAAACATTCAGTTAAAAGTCATTTTTGGCCTATCCCAGAAAACTAAAATTCATCTCCATATGTATTGGGTCACAGCTTCTGAGCTGCACAATTCTGGAGAAAATGCAGAAGAAATTATTAATTTGCATGGGCTTAGGAGCCATCTAATAGTAAATGCTGCTCCAAAGCATGTGACAAACTGTGAAGATTTGCAAAAAGTAGTTGAAAATGTGCAAAAACTGAATTCTCACTCATTTCCTAAATGAAATGTTAATGTTTAGCCAAACTGACCACAAACACTTTTCGCTCCTCTCCAGGCAGAGGTGACTGTGTCCTGAGTTCTGAAAGTCAAAAAACCAACATTCCAGAAGAAATGAGAAAGATAAGACTCTACAGCCACAGGTGCAGATTAGCACAAATCTACCTATAAAGACTGTAGCAATATAGTATAGTAATCATTCTAAATTTTCAATATTTATTGGGATTTTCTAAAGGGGGCTTGTGATCCAGCAAAAGTATCCTCAACTATTAATGCTTAACACTCATTGCCATTGAGGTCTGGACATTTTACACTTCTATAAACTGGCAAATAACTGTTAATAATCAGCATGACTACCCTGTCTTGGAACTTGGCTACCTCTATAGTATAACAACTTTGAGGAAAATTTTGACCTGTAGAATCATAGTTATTGGTTTGTAATTTTTTACTTTACTTTTTTTTCCGTGCACTCCAGCACTCAGAATATATAAGCAGGACTTTAATCACCTGTAAAGCAACTATGACTACTGGATCCTGATATTCAAAAAGTTCTTCAGGTGATCACAAGCTCTGGCATTGGTGATTGGCTGACTCAAAGCAGAAATACAAATTACTAAGAGAATGCGTTTTGGTTTGCAAATCTTTTGTTTAGATTTAGTATGTATTAATATCTGATTAAAACTCAGAGACTGAAATACAACGATTATAATTGAATTTCTAAAGCCTACTCTAATTTTTTCAAATAATTAGGAATTCATGCATTTTGATCAAATTTTCACTCTCTAGTAATGTTTTACAGCATATCTTTGAAAGTGAGCTGCACAAAAGGTTCTATGATTAGACAGATCCAAACCAATTCAGTAGCTTTGTTTATAGGGCAGCTGCCAAGATGTGAGTCACTAAGTCAGCCTGTGACACGCTCGCTTGTATAACTTGTATTCTTTGGCAGCTTTTGAGGGGTTTGCATATCTCTTGTTGGATACATAATTCCACTCACAAATCAAAAAAATAAATAGAGTGATAAATTAGTACAAAATTAGTTTTAAAACTGTACTCATTAAATCCAGTGGAGATCAGTGTATTTTTTTACATCCTGCACCACCCTCTAACTTGGCGGTCAGAGAAAAGGCAAGAACTTGGAGCTGGTAAAACACAAACTTCTTGCCTTACATCACACTTTTGATTAAAAGAACAGATTTTAAATCCATGAGGATAGTGTATCTTCTAGCAGAAGCTGGTAGATATACCAAAAGAGCAAATTTAATCAATTTGTCACAAGAACCATCAACTTCAGCCTGCTGCATATCGACAGCCACCCCTGTGTGGAGGGAGAAAGCATATTCTCTCTTGCTCTTTCTCTCCATCTCCTTAATCAAATTAGGGAAAGGACAGTGGAAAGGGTAATATACTTCAAGCACATCTGTTTGCTCTTTAAGCTGAAGTTGGATGCAACACCGAAATAAGTGGTCTCTGCCATCCAGAGATTTGTTCTACTATTTTCCTGCAGATTTTATGCCTCTGAGAGTCGATTCCTAACTAAATGGCCCAAACAATAAACACTTTGAGAGATGATTTGTTTTTCTTCCTCTAACATCTAGAAAATGGTTAGGCTTTTTAAACTTCTTATTCTGATACACCACATTTTAGCTCTGGATTGAAAGAGTTTCTGGTCACCAACTGTTACTTTTTTGCTCCCAAATAAGGTTTATTCAGTGGAACAACCAACTCTCAACAACCCTCTCATCCTTTTTAGGTGATATAATACAATCAAATTTCATATCAGATTTTAAAGCTTGTCAGGACTTGCTTAGATATTCCTATTTATCTTTCTCTGGAAAAAGAAAGGAAATGTTTTGTTTGCTTTCTCGTACCATTTTGCCTTGGAGGATTCCATTAGGCCAGTTTGAAATCCAGAATATTAATTACCTTATATACACCATTACGTCAACGTGATCTGGAGGAAACATATTTTTCTGGGTTTCCTGTTCTAAATGATGTGGTTTCAGATAGAACATTTGATAGTTGAGGACTGGGGCCTCTCTACATGCAATAAGTTCTTCCTTATCAAGTAAAGCATTGTTTTTAATTTTATGTTCTGTTAGTGCCATGCTGAAATGAAATTACTTTTTTTTCATATTTGACCTTTCCACACCTAAAACTTCATCTTTTTACACTTTGAGGTAGGGTATCTGATGGTCAAAGATGAGAACGTGAAGTAAAAGTAGTGACTTTTACTGAAAGTCAAGGAAGTGACTCTGTAGAGCCTGAGATCACCTTAGAGGACCCAGAATCAGAGTGTTTCCCCTGCTCTTGAGAATCAGACTGGTATTGGATAAGTTTCACTTGAATTCTGGTGAAACACATTCATCAGATGACTAAAGAGAGAAGAACTTGAAAAGAAATTTGTCACCCACTGGCTGTAGATCAGTCCACAGCCTGAGGGGTGAAGTGCCAAAATTCTTAGGAGGGAAGAACGTAAGCCAGTACCAGTCAAGAGAATAAAGGATAAGGAGATGGGCAAGAATCCATACAAGCTGCAGGAAAGCCTTCTCAGGGGCATCTCCTCTGGGACAAAGAGCTCTATGATGTTTTAGAGTCTCTGGATAATCTCATCTATGCTCCATTTCCTATTAAAGGTTGGACCAGATGGTTTTTCAATGTCCCTTCCAACATGGCCTGTTCTGTGGTTCTGCACATTGCTTTTTAAACACCCTCTAGATGGGCCATACTATGGTGCTTCTGGGACTACTCATTTTCAGACCACCATGTCACCCCACAACCAGTCTGAGTGCTAATCTGTCTACACATAGCTCATGTCAAATGGCGGCAAGCAGTGGCATAAAGATCCACCATACAGTGACAGTGTACAGCTAGGAATTTTCTTCCTAAAAACAAATAAAGTTTTATCCCTTTTTTCCTCTTTTTGGTTTCTCTTGTAATCACTGAGTGTGGCTGCACAGTTCTATTTCCCACGACCAGATCCAGAGGTTTAGAAATTATACACAGATGAATGGGCAGCAGGCTTTTATCTCATAATGAGTAACTGATAACACTGCTAACTGTAGTGTAAAGGGAAGGCAAAAAATACACAGAAACCTGAAACCATTTGTGAGGCTGGCCTCTGCCTGAAACAGCAGAGGTTCTACTTCCATGTGCACATCCCAATGAAAGAAGGGAAATTTCTGTTTATGGTAGAAAAAAAAGCAGTGCTGCTAGCCACACACAATGCTTTCCTTGCTTCTGAGTTTCCCTTGGTGAACAGAAAGAACACATCTAACCCAGTCTGAGACAAGGAGGGGCTTGTCCTACACTGGCCTCGAACTAGCTGTAGAGAGGAGGTATCTAACATATCAAAGGGCTTCCTAGGCCATGATATGCTGCTACGTTAAGGAAACTCTAGACATGACAGACTGGGATGGACTAGAATAATCTGAATGGTTGTGTGTCCCTCCAACATCAGTTCTGCCCAGAAGGAGGTCTGGGGAGTTTACTGTACCTGCCTTCCTCACCCCATTTCTTGGCCTGTGTATCAGCAGGAATTGTTCAGCTGATCTGGACTATGCAGCAAACACATCCCCTGGTGGTCCTAATTACAGTTTGCAAATCATATTAAAAAACCATATTTCCAAGCTTAAAATGCAAGCCAGTAAAATAGACTGAAAGGCTAAGGGAGGAACTTACACTCAGAGGACTCTGCTGCAGAATTTACAGAGATACAGCACTTTTTGTCTTTGCAAAAGCAGACAATTTTCAAAATGGAAAGCAAATTATAGAATCACAAAATTATTAAGGTTGGAAAAGACTATTAAGTAAATGAGATTACTTTATTAAGGCAGGATTCCTCACATAAAAACATTATTATTTATATTTATAAAACATTAACTAACACAAATTCTAAATTAGTCATAAATTCTCTTAACTCTGATTTCCCTGTAATTTCTAAGAAAATATTGTTTCATGCGCCAGCATCATGTTGAAAAGACTTCTAATGTTATTTTAGCAATAAGGGGAAACCCAGAAATTTCATTTTATCCAAAGGATAAAAACCAAATCATATGAAAATTTTATTGTCAGTGATAGACACAGTCCTGAACTTTTTTAGTCTGTTTCAGACTAGGAGTATTAGATGCAATCACTAACATTATTTTCCTTTGCGGGTAGGTGAGGGCAAAATACTTGTATTTCAAGGGTGTGCTGTTTCACCATAGAAAGAATTTCTATCATAATTGGCCTGAAATCATATTGTTTTTTCTCAAGAATCCATGACCTCTTTGGAGCTGAAACTCACTTTGACCCTACAAAACTAAGTGCTGTGACTACCCTATTGTGCAGGTGTAGCAATTTTATTTTTTAACTATGAACTGATATTCAAATATTGTTTCTATTTTCTCATGAACACTAGCTGTCATACATTTATTATACTACATTGCAAACAGAATAGCCTTCAAAGTACAATATATTTTAGAAGGAAAGAAACTGATTGGTACACTTTCTTTCTATTAATATTTAAAATCTTCTATGTAACATCACACCAAACATTCCCTTCTCTTGTAAACACTTGAAGTAGCCAGACAGGTTTTTGAAGGTCACATTACATTACTATGAATAAAGCTTTATAAAAAGGCTGAATTACCATGTTTCTGCTATCATTTGTGGCAATATGTAGTAATAAACGTGACCTATAGCACAAACATTGTGATTCCTAAGTTATTTCATAAAGGAACATACTCGAGGTAGCTCAATAAGTGTGCATGTTCGTTTGGGGTTTTTCCCATCTCACAGATAATCACTTTTACTACACAGTCTCCATGAGAAAAAAATGCAACAAAATACACCACCTTCTCTTTCTTGTGTAAAAAAAGAAAAAAGCAACAAAAGTGAGCTTATTGAAAAGCCACAGCTTTGGAGGACATGCTTAAACACACAGATAGTATGGAGATTTAGGGTGACAAGTTAAAAGGGAACAGACAGTGGAATCAAGAACCTGCCTGTACCCTTACTGCCCCTGTTCCCTCACTGCCAGATGTTCATCCCATTTGGTCCTGTTACAAGATTCCTCAACGATTTGTTCCTCTAAACAAGCCAGCTGCTGGCAAAGTGCCACAGCAATCCAGCAGTCTTTGTACCTCACAATATGTGTGACAATTTTCAGAAGGTTGAGCCGGTTCATATCACTAGGCAGCACTGACATCAGCACTGGTGTGGATCATGGAGGCACAAGGATGACTAGCAAACCCACATCCTGATCATGCAGAAAGATCTTCATAAGTACATGATCAGGCTTGCATGTTCTGCTTTTCTTTCATACAGTCAGCCTGAGGAGAAAAGCCTTTTGGATTAACTAAATATTTCATTTCCAAACCATAAATGACATTTGCCAATTTATAGCTGCTGAAATTCTGAGGGAATTAAATTGTACATTTATAATTTTTTCTCTTTTAGCTTCAGGGTTTTTTTCTCTACCTTTTAGCTCTCTGTTGCTAGTTTGTTATCAAAAAAAGTCTTTCATTTCTCTGCACTTGCATGTTCTGAATCATAGGATTCCATGTATCATTAATTTCCAAAAGAATTGGGATTTCTGGTACACCATGAAACCATTTTTTAATAAACATGAATGTCTCACTAGAAACATTTCACCAGCCAATGCTACAGGAGAGTATGAAAGTTCTATGAACCAAATATAAAGAAAAGAAGGAGAGAAACATTGCAAGATGCCTTGTGAATTTCCTTCTTTCTGGGACATTTGCATGTGAAACTTATTCCCAGAAGAAATAGCACAGTGTAAAATCAGTTCCCCTAGTTTGAGTAAAAAAAAGTTTGCTTCAGAAAAATTACATTCGTTATAAATTCTGACTTCCTGTTATAAGGCTGGCAGAAATGACCTTCTTAGGGTGTGTATGGAAAACCAGGGAAAACTGATGAAGTATTATGTGGTTTTTAGGCAGTGGCAGACTGTCCTCTCTTTGTCTTCTACCAACAACTTCTTCTCAGCCAAAGACAGAACTAGAACATGAAAAAATGGTTTGTGTTTACAGGAGCAGGCAAACTCTTTCCTTCTCCTATTTTTTTGCTACACCACTCTCAAGTGCCTCTTTCTTCCAGGAACTTGTTGGAGCCCTTTACTCTGTCCTTGGATCGATCAAACCACTGACATTGATGCTAAACTGCTTCCTCAAAATGCCCTTACTCAGGAAGAGGAAATTGCAGAAGTTAGAACCAGCAGCTTCTGTCTGGGATTGACAAAGGGACTTATAAATCTAACTAGAAAACAGACTGAAAAATGGAGGTCATAACAAATAAAACTGAAATTCCAAATAACACCAGAAGTTACAATAGAAATATTACACAATGCTTTCTGGTTTTGTCTCTCACTCAGGTCACATTTTGACATAGCCCCTAAACCTTTACATTACTAATACCAAACAAAACCAAAAATATTTCTCTTAGCAAGAAGAGACTTACCAAGAACCCCTTTTTCAGAAAAAAAATTTTTGCTGAATATGGGTTATGTAGGGGAGCCTCTTCTAAGAAAAGCAGCCTAGAGTTGGAGCCACTGAAGCCAACTTTCCATCCTTCTAATGTGCATCAGACCACAGAATTGTCTGAGCTGGAAGGCACCCAAAAATATGATCGAGTCAAACTCTTAAGTGAATGGCCCATATTAACTAAGTTTAATTTTTTTAATTCAACTGATGCAACTTACAAGGTTTTCTTCACTTGAGATAAAAATTAATGGTCAGCTTTTGTTTATATACTGATCAACACAATTTCTAACCTCTAATGAAATGAAATATGTATTAATTTATATTATTTACTTAATTTGCTTGCATGCTTTCCCTCAGAGTCCACTGTATGGTTTCTGGAATGCTAATTACTTCATAATTTTTCTTTGTACTATGCATAATTTTGTTGGGGAATCCAGACAGAGAGACGTTTATGCAAAATTAAATAGATTGTAGAAACCCCAGTCTTGTAATCATTCTGCACTGCTATGTTACGTTTCACTACGGTTCCTATTCTCACATGAATGAAGCATACTCTTTATTGTCTATGCTTGATTGCACAGAAATGAATGACTACAATTTACAGTGGAGCATCTAAGACAGGAAGACACTAAAGATTAAGTCCTACCTTCAAGAAGTCTATGAGGTTTTACAATTCTCTTTAAAGGAGAGAGTATTTTGTACAGACAAATTCATATGGGCACGTGGTGGCTATGGAGTGCTGTAACAAACTTCTGGGTAGCTCTTTAACCACTTTAACTTTCCTTTTTATGTAAAACCAGCGCTGCTCTTTGCACCTAGCAAACATTTAATTAGTAGAGGAAAGCAAAACAATGCTTTCTTCAGGAAACACTGAGGAATGAAACAACCTACAATATTACCACAAACATCAATCCCTTTCCCATCTACCACACAGAAGACTATTTCACTCTAAGTGCTGCGATTTCATATTCTAAGAGCCTCAATTTGCAGATTTAATTTTAAAGGTAGAGTTCCTGTAATGTGTAAACTGTTTATGTCACCAGAATTTCACTTCTGTTTGTTCTGGAAGATGCTTGTCTGAATCTAAAATGGAGGCAGTTGGTTTTCCCTCAGGGTTCAGTACAAACAAAGATTTGGGAAATAATTAATTTAAAATGCAGAATAAAGAGTAAGGAAAAAAATGTTTACAGATAAAATATAATTTTTTTTTAAAAATCAGAAAAAATCAGTGAACTGCAAGAAATATGCAACTGGAAAATGAGATGGCCAAATAGGCAATAAACTAATCTTTTGCTGAATATGATGCCAATTTTAATTTGCAAGAATTAACTGTGAAATACAACTTAAAAATGTAATTGAGTCAAAAACACGATAGTAAAATTCACAATTAAATTTTAGCACCAAAAAAGTCCTTCTAAAGCACATAATATTAGAGAGATTAAGAGCATGTGTATAATATACAAACATAAATAACAAATACTTATAAGAAAGCAGTGAGAGTACTGTTGGTTTTGCTGTAAATAAAAACTAGTAATTACCTATTAATCATAGAAAAAACCACTCACAGAGATAAACATAAAATGTACATGTAGAGATAAACATATACACTATTTAATCTGTACTAAAGAAGAAGGTGGTGTTCTGGAAAATAATTTTTTTCTCATTCATTATCTCAGCAGGGTTTATTTGTTTCATATACATGGTGTTTGTCTCAGATTTTTAATCAATCTTGACAGTTAATTATTAAAATGCCTAAAGCTTCTGCATGTAGTTCTTTTAGTTGACATAATGGAAAAAAAATTGAAGAGTTTTTCTAAGCAATTCTGTGAACATACTGTTCAGAGCATAAGAACAGGGACATCCTACCACATTACTTGACTGTAAAGCAAGGAAGTACTATGAAGTTATGTAATTTCATCACAGATGCTGGTGGATTAGTGGTAACATCCTAAAAATGTTAACAGTTTGGAGTTATTAATTCATATACATATGAATTCATCTTAGAGCCCAGATCTTTATATGACCTTCCAGTGTCCCTCAGGCACTATACCTGCAATCATCAGACTTCTATTTTGTTCCTATACTTAAAAAGGATCCAGGAGGAAAATTACTTCCTGCATTTATGGCCACAAGTCAGAATAGCCCTGAGCTATGTTCGTAATGACATTCCTTATCTGTCGCAATCTTGGCTTCCTTTTGTTTGCTGGGCTTTTTGGGAACACTCTGTATAGTAATAACTCTAATCTTGTTCTTTTTCCTAATACACTTCCACATTATAAAAAAAAAAAAATAAAAAAGGTGGACTGCAATGCAATGTAGGATAACAAATTTATACTGAAACAAATCCAGTTAACTTGGAAAATCTATCAATTTCAGTCACAGTAAACAGGGGAGATCCCGAGCATCAAAAATGACTACAGTCAGGCAGAGTACATAAGTGGGAATATTCAGCAGCTATTTTACAGTGTTTGGATTTTTTTAAACACAAAAACAGAGATCAAAATTGTTATGAAATCCTGAACAGCAAAAGTTTTTTGTGCTCCATCCTGCTACAGGATGAGGAAAGAAGAAATAAGTAAAAAAGTTACATGTCTGAAATGCATGCAGCTTCTCCTGCGTGTTTAATGAAACACTTTTCTGGCACACAGGCTTTTCATTTAGTCTTCTTGGATCTTTTCTCCACCAAAAGTACAAGCTATGCAGGGTGAAAATATTTCCCTCTGATTTACGTAAACAGTGGATGTATGAGAGTACACAGGAATTGTCAAACTTCCATATCCTGTTTCTGATAGCAGTCACTATCACTGTCAGAAGAAAGCAGGCAACACTAACAAGATATCCCTATCAACATGGACAGCTGTTCCCACCCTCTGAAACTGGTTCATGTCTAGAAGATAACTAACATCAAAACAACTGTAAAAAAAAAAATACAAATAATGTTGTTACTTCTACAAAGCAGCAGCCTGTTCTTTAATCCTTTGACTTTGATGTTACATGAAAATTCTTCAACGCCTAGTGTATTTCCAAGAGAACATCTCCTAGAGAACATTTCTCCATCACAGCACAAGATCCCATTTCTTACTCAATTTTATTGCCTAACGATAGAAGACCATTCTTTTTCCCAGCCAAAACACACATTTCTAGTGCAGGATTGCCAGTGGCAGCATACAGAAACAAATTGTACCAGGTTTCTACTCTACAACCACCCACAGGACATAGCATTGTTCAAATTATGCAATGTATTTGGCCTTCATAAAAATTTCAGAATTTATTCAGATATTATTACACAACTTTCTATGGAAATGTACAAGCAATATCAAAATAGATTCCCTCACACTCTCTACTTTATAAGTGAACCTGGCCTGCTTCCCAGCATCAGACAACACAATTTGGAAAAGTCATTGAAATCTTCCTAAAATGCATCTAGTTCTTAAGGCATGATGGAAAACCAACCAAAAGAACAATTTAACTTTTTTTCCACAGCTCTAGTGCTTTGTTTACATGTAAGAAGTCATGTCTTCTTCAAAGTAATGTCAAACGTGATTTGAAAAAGAAAATTGAAAAAGGAGCTGTTTCAACATGAATTTTGAATATTTCCACTGGGAAAACTGAAATGAAAATTAGGCATAAAATAAGTTTAAAGAAGGTTTATAATAATATCATCCTTTGCAAACTCATGTAACTTTCTCCATCAAAACTTCAAAAATGTTATTCAGTGGTATCTGAGGCTACGTGAATAAAATTTGTGGTTAAAAATTCATAGTTTTCAAAAAAGTTTAGAAAAAGTTACAGTGAAAAAGTGTTCTTATATTGAGTGAGAAATAAGCAACCTAGCAGAAGGATTTACATGAAACTTTGGAGAGACTTATAATTTAGCAGTTCACATTAATATAAGCTTATGTTCCCCTTTTTGCTGGATCTTATCAGATCAGATGATTAGAACAGTAATATAGGATTTCAAAGTCATATTTTCCCCTTATCTTTTGTATCCAGTCCTTCTATGCCATTCCAAAAAAAAACCTACACAGACCCTACTGGGATAGATCATCCAGCATACCTCAATATAGACAGCACTTTCCAGACAAGGTTGCTTTTTCTACAAAAATTTACCACGTTGGGATTTCCACAACTTCTACCAAATGTCCCTTTCTTCATAGATTTCACTCTCAAGAAGCTCCCATACATGCAAATCTGAATTTTATTTTACAGACTTCATCCTGTTGTACTGGATTCCAGCTCAGTGGATTGTACTAAATAATTCTTCGTTGTTTGCATCTGAACTAATAGTATCAGGACAGAGATGCAGGCCATGTCACAGCTGAGTGTCAAAATAAAAAAGATGGCAGAGAGGCCACCAAGTGCTCTAAAAGTGAAGAAAAATTTTTCACAGTTAGTGTGAGATACTTTGGGAACCAGCACAGCGATGAAAACTTCCAAAATAACTTACACTGCCAACTATCCTGTTTAATAAATAATTAGTAACTGACTAATGTACTTTAAATTTCCAAACTAAGAGCAATGTGAAGGCTTATTATGCAACAGAAAGAGGGGGAGTATAATGTTTGCATCCTTTTCACATAGCAGTATCATTTTATGCAGAACTAGATGAATAAAAATAGATCATATAAAAAGAACTTGAGCAGCATTGTTCAATCTTACAGGATGCTGGATATCTGCATTATTTTCTCCATAAGTATTTTGATTAATTCAGGATTCCCACAAAGGAGAGTCTTACTATGAATCACCTTAGGTCTGACTGACTTTCGCAAGGCCACAGGAATGTTCCCACTCTGAAATGTACATTTAACTGGAAGGTATTAATCTACTGTTTAGAGTGGAAGAAAAAACAAATAGACTCCATCTGCCTGGGAGCTCAACAGTAAATTGTCTTGCATTTTTCTGATCCTTTTTCTACCTTACTAAGAATCTGATATATGTTCAGCATAAAGAAAAGTGGATTCTCATTTCTCTCATCTCTTCTTCTTTCCCATATTTCTCAGTCCACATTCAACAATGTGAACTTTGTTGTGTGTATATAGATACTGTTAATTATTGTCTCAGAACTATTTATCCAGAAATCCTAAAATGGTTAGATTTTTTCCCCATTAAATTATTCAAGCTGCAACTTTACCACAAAGGTTCCTACTCCTACACAGAAGTGTAGTGGCACCTGGAAAACTCTGTTATTTCCAGAACAGGAATGGGTTAAACTTTGTTATGATGGAGGCTGGTAGTGCAGAGTCATCCCACAAAGAAAAGAACCACATTGCAACACAAAGGTCTCTGAACAGCCTGTACAATTGCCAGTTGATATCACGTCAATGCTAATTAAATAGACTTGACACAACTTTTGTAAGAAGGTACGGAGAAAGATGCCTCAGCCTGGGAAAACTGCACAGTTTTCTTGAGTAACACACAGTTTTAGGAAGTATCTGATTTATATAACACTTACCAGTTCTGCTTGGGAAAGGTACATGTATTATGCGTGTGTACTCAAATCTGAAAGGTAAAGAAAGTTAATCTGCTTAAATGCCACTGAAGTAATATGTAATAAGTAGATAGTGTGAGAAATAAAAATAGAGTACTTGTACAAAGTAATTCAGCTTCCAAGGTAGAAGGTTTCCTCGTGCCTGTGGCGGATAGAAATTCACTACAATTACACATATTATTACAATTCTCTTTTCTGGAGGGTTGCTAGACAGGACAAAACTATTGATTTCATAGAACCTGAAGCACAAAAAAAAAAGGTAGTTCACTACCTTTAGATCACAAAAGCAATGTTTTACATTTCTTTTAAACAAAATAAGATTTCCATGCTCTTAATTGCATCTGTCTTACAGATAATTCCACTGTGTTATCTTATGTTGTAGCTACTCATAAACTGTCATGTGAATATTTTCCATGCAAACAGATTATTCATTGAAGTCAAGGAGTATTCACTTTTGAATAGGTAAGAAGGACAGATCAATAAAGTCTTCACATGCAGCACAATACTCTCAAGTTCGTTAGGACAGAAATAGAAAGGACCTTGACTCTGTGTAAGCACTGCTCAGCAATAATAAAAACAGTTCTGTGTTATCAACACTATTTTGGTCACAAATACTAAACATAGCCCCATGCAAGCTACTGTGGAGAACATTATCCCAGCCAAAACTAGTACACTCAGAAACGTCAACAAAAGTGATCACAACCTATAAAAAATTTTAACATGATACAGGTCAAATATGCAACAGAGTCAGCTCAAACTCATTTATAAATAAGGTTGTTAAAAGCCATGAAAAGAGGGGAAAAAAATCTAAGAGGAGGGGTAGAGGTAGCCTCTGAAATCACTATCTATTCAACATTTTTCACTTCAAGAAAGTAAAACATTGTCAAATTCTAAAGGCAGGTATGTACTTTACAGTATTTTTAAATGAATTTTTCATATGAAAGCAGGCATATACAGACACAACCCAAACAGCTATCTCAAGGTTTCAAGCCAATTTTTTTTTTTTTTGAGAGAAGGGAATTAATGAACATTTAATGGTGCATGTTGAATTTGAGATATTTGAGCACTGAAAGAGATGACAAAGTGCAAAATTATTTCCGAGTATTTTCACCTTGGTAAAGAAGAATTCTGTTCAAAAAGACAAAAAGGAAAGCTGAGAAAAATGTTGGACATTTTTGTGTGTGAATGGTAGTCTCTAAGCAGGCACAAGGTCAATGAAAACCAATAATGCAGAAGAGGAATTGCAATGAAAATTACAGGTTTTTTCTTCTTGATTAAAAACAAACAAAACCAAACCATAGCTTCAGAACATGTATTGAAAAGATTAATTTTACATGCACCCAGATGACAGGAGTCATCAGTATGTTTGTTAAGGAAAGTGCCTGTCATATCTTTTTTTGTGCAGTAGGTGATGGCCAACTTAAACTCCTGATACTGAAAAAAAAATTAATAAATGATTTTCAAAAAATCAAGGACATGAACAAGCATGGCCAGCAAAAGCATCATTGGTGTTTTCTCTCCTGTTTCTCTTTCTAAAAGAAACATAAGTTATTAGTTTACATGATTAAACTATTTTGGCTGGGCAAGGAGCAGTAGCCACCATGGTCTGAGGCACTGCACAGGCAACAAAAACAGCAGTTGTGTGTTCATTAAATTTAACAGGAAAAGATGACAGGTTGCCACACATCAGGCTAGCTCCCACTCTGAGCAATGTGTAGGGAGGAAAAAAATTCCTGAGGGCAGAAAGCTCTCGATCACATTGGATACCAATCAGAGTTTATCACAATACTCTTGAGTCTGACTCTGACCTGTGTCTTTCCTTTGACCAGATAAAACCAGTCCAAACACATGCAGTAGCTAGAAAACATAAAAGCTCTCTTGCAAGTGGCCACACCAGCAAGGAAGTCGAAGACATTGCCTGACAGCTGAGAAAAATAAGCATCACACTGCTTTTCACCTGAAGCAAGCAAGTTCTTCATGAGCTGGGAGCACGTGGTCAACTGTCGGATGCAGTTCAGCGTTGAATTGTGAAGATGGCTGCAGGGCAGTAGGGGGTTCAGAGTGACTGTCACAGCAGGCAGAGTAGCATGAGGTCCCAATTAAAATGATTTGACGGAGATGCAAAGAGGAGGAGCAAACACATCCACTCTGGAGAACAAATTTATTCTACTGTCCAGTGAATCTACATGAGAATGAATTTCTTGTTATCTGAGTCATTTTCCACTTTCAATACTATAAATTAGCGTAGATGTTGTTGATACACACTTAGCATACAGAAATTCGAGGAAACACCCAGCAAATCTCAAATGCAAAAGAACAGCACTAAAGACTGAAAAAAAGCTGCTGCAGTAGCAAAACCAGTAAAGTTTGTTGCTGTATCTTGACAGTAGAGAGTGCCAGTATCTACAGAAGTGACAAATCAACCTGCATAAGTCATTGATTATAAAACTGCTGCTAGTATGACATTCTCAGTTCCTCATGTCGCTTCCTCAGTATCTACAGTGACTGCTGGAATGCTGCAAACAAAACCGAAAATGTCTATTAATGTTTATTAGCAGCTTCTCTTTATTTCAAAGGGTGAATCATCTCTTGGCTCCCCGAAACTCTGAGTTAATCTTAGCCACTCCTGCACTGACTCATACTCACTATTATTATTATTATTATTATGGGGAGTCCAGTGAGATACTCCAGTCCATATTACTAGTGCCATAACACATCTGATTCATCCCAAAGAGCATATTGCTAGTGAACACTGTATGATGCCAGGATGTAGGGGGAAATGGAAAAAAAAGTCAGAAATATGAAATATCTTTGTTAAAGGATTAACGACCAGACAAGACACCTGATAGCTCTCAACATCATATTGCTGTTGAGCGATGGAGATTGATTTAGAAAATAAGAGCCCTACAAACTTCAAAGGAAACAGAGAAGGAAATCATTCACTTGCAGGCAGGGCATCATCAGCCAGGAGCTTCTTCATTTGTGCTCTTGCTTTAAGAAAAACTGGGGGAAATGCATTGTGACTGCTAGAGATCATTTCCGTCATTCTGTTTTCTACAGAATTTTGAAGCACATATTGTAAATGTGTGCATACCTGGTAATCCCTCTAATAAAGGATTTTGCTTTGAGCCTACTCTACCACATATGACAGGCATTTGTAATAAGATCCAGAGCAAGTCAGGATTGACTCCACACGAGTCTTTACAACTCCAGAACTACTTTAGTAGAAACAAGTAAAAAAAAGATGTTATTCCTTAGACCTATTAGTTAAGCACCCCTTTGCTTAGGATTTCAGGCACCACAGAAGCAAAAAATGCAGTAGCATGATCTCTTTATGGACTATTTAGCTTCAGGTTACAAATCTCCTGCTGTGACTCCCATTAAAGTACAGCACTCTCAACAGGTATGCAATATCCATGGCACAGATAATAAGGCCACAACCCCTACCCAGCTCTAACAGTTACGTGCCTACTTACTGCCTCTACTCTGAAGTAACATCCGCTCCTGCAGAGCTGGTTTCTTGGGTTTGCTGATATTTTTTGTATTGGGATTATTATTTTTTTATACGAGTGACATTTCCATTTCCTGTTCCTCCCACTATATTTTGCCACTAGGAAACTGAAAACTAGAATAATAAGTGAGTCCATCAATCCATAAGCTGGGGAGCTCATCTGAATTAAAACATACTCCTGAGCTTGCTTGGACTGCAATGCACAAAACCCTTTGAAATGTTTTTCTAATTGAGTGATTTGAATGTGAAAAATAACTAAATAAAATAACATAATTCTATTCAATTGGACATGGAGCTAGAAAGGATAAGAAAAAGTGAAGAAATAACTTAGTCTGAATTCTAAAAAAACTAATACACTTTTCACTGCTTCTCATATCTCCTTTAGTAAATGAAAGGCAAAAATTTGCTACTGAATCTTACATAGAGTGTGATTACCAGACATGATGGTTCACCTGCATTATTACATTTAAAAGTCACAAACATAGCTATTGTACAGGACAAACCTAATTGCTAGTAATTATCCCTCTTCCCTCTCACAGTGAAAACCAGACTTCATTTTATTCCAAGAAATAACCTTCATTAAGTCTGATGTCCTGTTCTGTGTGAGGACAATATGCATACTCTCTCATGCTCTGGATCACTCAATAATCATAGAATCATTTAGGCTGCAAAAGACCTTTAAGAACATCTAGTCCAATCCTTAGCCCAGTGCTTCCAAGTCCACCATTAAGCCATGACCCCGAGCACCACATCTACACCTCTTTTGAATACCTCTGGGGATGGTGACTCAACACTTCCCAGGGCAGCCTGTTCCAATGCTTGACAACCCTTTTGGTGAGGGAATTTTTCCTCATATCCAATCTAAACCTCCCCTGGCACAACTTGAAGCCATTTTCTCCTGGACTATAGCTTGTTACCTGGGAGAAGAGACTGACCCCCACCTGGCAACAACCTCCCTTCAGGTAATTGTAGAGAGTGATGTATCTTTCCTCTACCCCATGCACCATATTCCCTTTTTGAAAAGGCTGTCTAAGCCTTCCTTGTCATTTTGTTCCAGTACCTACTTTTTTTAACTATTCTGACGTCTCTTCCTTCCTTTTACCAGTGTTTAAAAGTAGTTTGCTTTTGCCCTTTGAAATTCATGTCATCAAAGCTCCTGGAGCTAGTTGTCTGGCTTTTGTAATCCAAAATTCATTTTAAAAGCTCTTGAGACTGGAAAGATTATTGCTTCTTTCCTTAGAGCACATAGCTTTCCCCTTCAAATTTTTCTCTCTTCTTTTCTGGTGAAGCTTTTGTCACCTGAACAAATGAGAACACTTGAAGATGAATGAGGTAAATCTGGATTTACTCAATCCATCTACCTTATTGACCTTCATATTTGAAAATAAAGAAACAAATTATTTCTTGTGGTTTTTTTATGTTTTCCATCTAACTGCACAAAGCCAGTAAAAATCTGTTCAGTAAAACTGAGCAAGAATGGAGGTGACCTTGACAATGGATCTGTAACAATTTTGTTACATAGATAACTATGGTTTTACTGACAAGACGTTCAATTTATATACAGCAATTCTCTTGTAACTGATAAAACACATCACTATCAGTGGTGGATGAGATACAAAAGGACAGCTTTAAGTCTGATTAAAATTCAATGGCCTATTTTAACACACATAACTCCGCGGGGCTTGCACCTGAATGCTCTGTGAAGTACTGACACTGATGTGATGAAGTAGTGTGTTCTGAAATAGAGAAAGCTGAGAATCAAGCAGGCTGGCACTGAGCTTGCCAAGATATTGGCACACTTTGTGACTCAGCTCCAGGACCGGGCCTCACTGACCCAGTAAACTAAATGAGACAAATTACTTTCAAGAAAAAAATCTTTTCTGAAGGCAATCAGAAAATTTCCCACACAAAGTTCGTATCAGTTTTTCTTCAAAATGCCAAGGAATAACTGAAAATCTCCTGATATTAAACCATAATTCTATCATCCTGACTTTTACACACAATACTGAAGCTCAACCCTTCCTGGGCCACTTCTCTATATAAAGAGTTTGCTGTGACTAATAAAAGAATCTTGTCTCCAAATTTTATATCATTTTTGAATATAAAAATCCACTCCTTTTAAAGCTTTCACTGGGCAATGCAAGCTACCTCCTTTTCCAGTTTATTCCTCCTGTCTTCATTCCAATTTAAATTTTCCTGTAATTAATTTATAAATTTGAATTATTTTCACTGGCTCACTAGTGATGGAATGCAAGGTATATGCTATCTGTCATGCTTGATGTGTCATGTTTGGTTCAGCTAACAATTTTCAGCCAAGTAAACTCAATGTGGCTTTGCTATCTCTACGTATCTTTGATTGTAAATTCCTCAGGGCAGTGACTGAGACCTCAACAAGGTACTGAAACCTATTAAACAAACATTAGTAGTTAACCTGTACAGTAAATTTCCATGACTTCACTGACAAACATATTGCCAAATACTTTTCAGAATAATGATTGTCAGCCAGCTAGCAAAATTCCTGAGCATCGGAAGCTGATATAAATTGAAGAAGCATATTGAAACTGTATGATAACCTAGGTAACATAACACAAATCCTACTGGGCACCAAAATAATAAACATTTTTGCACCAAAACACTGGTTGTTGGGATTAATCAAACATATTCTATCTTCCATACACTATCAAGTTGTTCCTTCCATCCTCACTACACTTGCGGAGACATATAATACAGAAAATAGCTGTACTGCTAATCAGTAACATACCTGTATAAAGCACTAAAAGCCTCAACACCTCCCTGAAACCAATACAGATTTGGCTGTGCCAGCCAGATAAGAAATAGGCCAAAAGGACAAAGATAAACTTGTTAGCCCTCCAAGACTGTAGAAGAGATTTTGTGCACAGCTACAACACGGCAAGTTACTCAGCACAGATAAACACCATTACAGTTTACGAGGTGATGAAAGATGGTTCCTTCTTGAGGAAGGAACCCTTCTGAAGCTCCCCTCAATTTTTATCCACTTTCCCATGGCTGTAATCAAATCAAATTGTAGGAAGCCTAAGTCTTCACATTCTGGTTTTTCATTATTGCTACACTCAACTTGGAGCAAACCAGCTTAGCAGCAAATTAATGGGATTTTAAAATCAAAATACAATTGAGTTGTTACACTGCCAGATTGCATTCTGTAGCAATCATCCGGTACCCATACATTCCTCAAGAAAAATACCCAAGATACTTTTTATCACTTCTACTTCAATGAAAATTTTACAAACTGAAATCAACAGAAATTTTACAGTAGAGATTCAATATGCTCTTAATGTCCTTTCTGGCATTTGAACACTGACCATGGTTTGACCTTCATTCTTTTCCATTTGCCTCTTCAGGTACTTGGGAACACAGGTGGGGGGAGCTTATTTTAGTTAAATTCCAGAAAATTAAGTAACTTACATTTTACTAATAAGATCACTTAATCTTAACTGAAAATGCACTGTGTGCAAAAGCCAGCTGGAGCACTTACAAGTGGAAAATTTTTATTATACTGAATAGAGCAAGATATCACCAAGTTAACTCCATGCATTTAGTAAAAAAATACCTCAAACAACTTGCAGGGAATAGTTTCAAATCACAGTTCCTATTTTTTAAGAGTATAATCCTGTCTTGCTTTCAAACTTGTAACATAGGCAGCAGTTAATAACAAGTAGAGGACTGAATGCATTGAGGCCTTTAAGAATTCACACAATGGTAAACAAGTATCCAAGGAAAGGCCTACAGGCCTGCAGACATAAAAATTCTGAATATACAGCAATGCACATAAGCCTGTTTCCAAACATTTGGTGAATCAAATTCTAACAAAATGTATCATTAACTCTCCAGTTTGCAATATTTGACTTTATCAGCCCAGTAGTGATATTTTCAAAATATAATATGCTCATTGCTTAGATTATGGCTTCTAACCACAAAACAAAGGGCAAGAAAACAGTTGCTTGTGTTTTAAATAAATGATACTAAAACCCAGTGGTAATGGAAGGTACTGAAATTCTGTATCACCCAGGATCTGAATAACTACACTAATACAACATTTAGTAATTATTTTGTTGTCATAAATGGCTAAGTTACCACTAATCCTCTCTTGGATTTTGCAGAACAACTTACTTTAGCTCAGAAAAGCTAAAAAAATGCACCTACAGTGCCATCTTGTGGAAACTATCCATTTTCCATTGATTAGCTTTCCTGGATGAAACAGCCATTCAAAAGGAAATTTCCTTTTCTTTTAGTACACTGCTCTTACCTATCAGACAGGTAAACATTTTTGGTTTTTTTTTTTAAATAGGACAGTATCAGTTTAACTCATTTTTCTACGTAACATAAAAATGATGAGATAGATTCTGCACCAAATTAGTACTTCAATGTCCAACTCAGATAAAACCAGCAACTCAGAGAGAAAAAATCATATTACACTGATACAGATCAGTGACCAATTGGAATGTTCCTATTTTCCAGAACCATATTTGTAGAATCCCCCTTTCAAACACATCCTCTCACCTATAATTTAAACAGCACCTACTCAGTATCTCAAATAATGCCCCCAATAACACCTGTAAAATATTTCTCACTCTTGGAGGAGCTGTCACTGAGCAGAATTCATGGTCAGAGTGGGAATAGCTCCACCACGAGCATGAAGGGAGCATTTCATCACCATTTACAGGTTAAATCACACTTCCATTCCACTGTAGGCTGTAAGAACCACAAGGTATGTATTTTTCACTCAGGGCTGGTAAATAAACATTCACCAGTTCCAAATCCTGTTATATCAGATAGACTCAGCAAAAGAATAACAACTTGCCTAATTTTCTATTTTCATGAATTTGTTTGTATTGAGAGTTATAATCTTGGAGGGACCACTCATAAAAGTTAAAAAAGCAAAATACCATAACACAGAGTACAATACTCTGCAGCATGAACAATAACTTCAGCAAAACTACAGTTGGGATCAAGCCTGAAGTTCTCAAAATGTGGTCTGAGGGCTCTTTTTTGGGCTGTGCATTTCATATATTTTAAAAAACGTATTCCAGTCTTCCATATTTTTACCTGGACCTGCTCCATCTTCAAGTTAATCTTCCTAAATATTCTCCCTTATCCCTCTCTACCACATTTCCACAGGCCACTATGAATATGAGGATGTCTTGGTGCACATTATATTCCCCAAACAGCTATGAAAAATATATTGGCATTTTTGAGTTGTTCAGCATTTTAAGACAGTGTTCTTCTATTGTCCTCAGCAGGAAGACTACTGAGTTCTAAGGTCCTGAATGGCTCAAAAGAGATAATTTTGGTCCTGTTTGCCCCCAAAACACAAACAAGCCTACTTTTGTCCATCATGTATGGGGCAGAGAAGATTACTGGGCAAAATGGGGTGGGAGACATGGAAGTTGTTTTACTTGAGTAAAAATTGCAACAACCAATAGGACCCTCCTTAATTATGAACTATGAGAGAGTCAATTAATAGGCCTACCCAGACCAAAAATAACGTTTACTACTGGAAGAGCAAAGAGAACTTCTATGTCAGCAAGCAGAGAGTTCAAGTATGCAGCATAACAAATAGCTGCTATGACATAGTATTCTACATGAACAATGACAAAGAGACCTTAAAATTGTAACAAAATTCTGCCCACCCCACTGTGGTAGACTTCAGAATGAGACAAACAGAAACAAATTTTCTGACTGAAAGCTGTCAAGGCTTTTACAGTCAGAATTGAATGTAAAATTAAAGTTAGAATCATCCTTATGACCTATAGGAGGACCACATGCCTGGAGAGCGGTGCAATTCCCAATCACAAAACTCCAGATATTTTTTATTTCAAACACTCATTTAAAATCTAAAAGCAAAACCCAAAAAACACCCAAGTGGTTCTCTATCCACAAGTTTCTGGTTGGATAGGGAACTTCAATGCATTGGTTTCTTTTATAGCTGCTGGGTCTGGTTGGATAGGGAACTTCAATGCATTTGTTTCTTTTACAGCTGCTGGGCTAAACTGGAGCTTGTATTAGCAACAAGCACAGCTCTATCAAAAATATGCTGGTTTTATCCTGTAAAAATAAAATCATCTTCTGCATAGCCTATTAAGTTGGCCTTTCTGTTAAATTTGCATGTCTATTAAAATGGAGAAGTTGATGTGCTTTAAAACCAAGTGGAAAGGTAAAGCTTCTGCTTCCACAGACAAGTACTACATTAAAGCTTTTAAAAATCATAAAGATGCTTAAATGTTTTTGATTATAAGCAATAATTCTAAATGGTTACTTATCGAAGGATGTGAATTAGTCTGTACACATCCTGGTCTTCTTTCTACCTCTCTCCTCAGGCTCTTCTGCAAGGGCACCTGCAGCACCATATTCTTGCCCAAGGCAGAAACACTCATTTCCCCCGGCTGCAGATCCAGTTGTGAGAAACAATAACAAAATCATAGGAACATTTTATGTAAGAGGTTTATTTGTTTAAATAAATATTATTCAATTAATAATATGTTAGTATTATACACCATGAAGTTATTTTCTCAGACACATTTTGGGGAATGTACCGTTGTACAAGGTAGGTCAGTACCCAAAACAGCCTGGCATTTTTGGCACAGGAGAGGGAAGTGAAGTGGAACTAGATTATGGGGGAGTTTCAAGTGAAGATAGAACAAATCCAGGCAGTAGTGGGAGAAATTCTGAAACCCCCTGTTTATTAAATGTCAGTAAATGGTTAACAAGCATGAAAATAATTGCTTAATAGAAAAACTGAATCTTTTGAAACAGTGTATACACATAAATGTGTATCTGTACATTTGGTCTAAGACCAAATATACTTTCTGTACCTAAACATGCCAGCTATCTCTGTCTTTGCCTTGATCAATGTATAACATGCTTTAATAGTGTACATAAAAAAGTCTTCATCAAATAATTTCCACTTCAAACACAGGATTTGGCACTATATGAGTAAGTAAGAAACATATGTGTACGATACCAGCACAGAAAATGGCTGGTCTGCAAATGTGCAGCATCCTCCGAATGGCCATTATTACTATATAAGCCCAGTATTCATATGTAAAAATATGAAGATCTATTTTTATTGCCTTAAAGCTGGACACCAGAAATCACTTTACTATTCTAGAGCTCTCAGCTCAGTGTGTTTGAATGGACCACGTCTCCATGCACTGTTCAATAAGGATTTGATGTTAGTTCACAATTTCACTGTATTATTTAAACATCCACCTTTAGGGTATTTTGTGCCCCTTTCCCCCAGAGTATACTTGCATAACCTCTCACAGATTCTTGGGAACTCATAAAAATTTTATATATGCTTGTCAAGATAATAACCACTTTTAGGTAAGTAAAAGTAGTGCTGGCTCTGAAAAGCTGTGGACATCAAGAGAGCTAAGCATTTCTGGGCTGCTTTAAGGCCTTGAGTTTGCATTTATTCATATGTGTATCCTAGGAATATTCCTAATTTCTATGTGTTGCTTATATTAATGGAAAAATTATCCATTCAGTATCTTCAGTGCTATACTCTTGGACATTGAACAGTTTTTCAGAATGCAGAAACCAGGAACCTGGTTAAAATAAAGGATTATTTTTAATAATAAAGGATTTATTTTTTTAAGCATTCTTCCTAAAAGTTATTTTGTTCTGATGAGGTTGATAAATACAGCTTGAGCCTTTCAATTCTCTTAAATATGAAATGACCATGGTGCCCTTTTAAAGAGAAATTGTACAGTTTATTCCGAGTCACTGATTAGTGAACTAGACAATATTGGCACAGACTTCAGTGGTGCAGTATCAGGCCTTATAACAGCAGTCATTCCTGTCTTTCCTGTGACTTTTATTTAAAATTATTTTATTGGCGGTTTTCTCATGAAAGTTTCATTTTTCCACATTATTTGATAAAAAAGCTTAAAATGTTGAAAGCATTCATCAGTAAAATAATTAGGTATATCCCACGATGTCAATTTATTGAGACACCATTCAAAACACATAAGATCACAGTATTTTATGCTCATTAAATATTTAAACTGACCAAGACAAAAGCTTTTAGACTCAAGTGTTTTTTCTTCATATATATTATTCTTTATTCTTTCTACATACGCAAATTTATGTATTTATCTCTTGCCTTTACAGTGCGGCTTGAAAAAATACAAAGAGCTATGAATGAAAAGACAAGAAGAGACTAAGAAGCAATGATAATTCTGAACCACAATCAACATCCCTGAAAAAGTTTTCCTCGTGTCTCCCTCCCTTGCTGTTGAATGTTGTTCAAGATTCCTTGAGATGTCCAGAAAATGTGTCCCAACATATTTTCATGTCTGTATCCCTTAAAGAAATTACAAACGTTCACTGTCTTGCTAATGGTCCTCTTTTAAGCCAAGGATATTCTCCTGCAATAATGATACATATCAGACAAAAATATTGCATAGAATATAATAAATTAGTTGAATTAAAGATTATACAAGAGCTCTGAGACTTTTTTAAAAAATCCAACAAGTAATTTCCTCAAATAAGAGGACTTTTAATTAATATAGCCTTACATACCATTCACTCACTATGCAAGGAATGACCTGCCATAGACTTTTTTACACATAATAAGAGTTAAACCTGTGAGTATTAGTACTTAAACAACCTTATAAACTTGTGCAAGACTGACATGGCTATAAAAACTCTGTTCATCACTAATAAATCACTCCCTTTCTTTATCTTAATAGCACCAGCATAAACCTGAATGATAACAGTAACTGTCCAGATTTACAGTGATGTAACTGAGGTCAGCACTTGGATCCATATGTTTTAGTGTGTGGTTATTTCTGTGCATACTTAAAAGTATCAACCAAATAGAACCAAAGAGGCTGCAAACAAAAGAAAATAAAGTTCTGCTTATAATTTGTCCGTATGCCCAATACAAAGCATCTGTGAACAGAGAGACAGGTCTCTCTACAGCAACACTACTCTGAACTTTATATTTAGAAGCTTCTATTGAGCAGGGAGAAAGGAAATGCACAGTGTAACACAAACTGACTTCCACTGCTGTCCTGCTCTGCCTCTAAACAGGCAAGTGGCACTAGACTGCATAATAAAGAAGGATGTGTGGTTTCAGGAGGTCTGCAGAATAGAAAGCAGAAGACCCTGTAGTTCAGTTCTAAAAAGAAAATCAGACAGTAATACCGAACACAGATCAAATCAGTAAACAGCACAAAATACAAAACTCCTTTGAACATGCATCTCTCAATTGCAGAAACGCTATTGTTTAATTTAGTTGGGAAAAAAACGCTATAACTTTTTGTTGGGATGGCTGCATTTCATTTCACATGGGATAAGAGAAAGAGGACAGAGAAAGGGAAGGAGACCAAAACTATTTTTCTGTCTGTACTCTCTGGTAGGGAACTTGGGATGTGTTCTCTGTGCTGCCAACAGAGACAATCAGATCACATGTCCTCTAAAAAGATACTTGTATCTATAGCTTATTTCACATTCCAGCACTGTAGTGCCAAGCACTGTGGGACATGTAAGCAGAACCTAAATGAAACCAAACTGACAAATCCTTTTCAAGTGTTCTGGTTTAACATAACAGAATTATGCTGGTAAGCCACCAAGAGGGTCCTTCTTCCATAAGTTTACTGTTAGCTACCTTACTACAACCAACAAATGGTAATAAAGTTCAAAATGAAGAATGCAACTGACTTTATTATTTACATATCAGCTGTTAGATTCTAAGCTTGTTTTAATAGCCTCTACTTTCTTTTTTTTTTTATTTTTGTATCCACAAAGAACATAAGGCAACAAAGCCTGATGTGTTTAGTGGAATCTGAAAACACTTCTGGAAGGAAAGGAATGCATATGAAACTATGATTTCTGGAGTACTTAATTTTGTAACCAAATCAAAACTTCTCTGCATCTTGTTTAAAGCCACCTTGCCCACAACTTTCTTCACACATCTAGAAAAAATTCTGTAAACACACCTTTTGCATGTGGATAGAGAATAGCAAACATCAACTGCTTTCAAAAACATTTTTGAAGAAAGATAAATGCCATGTCTTTTGCTGTCAAGCACAGAACCACGGTCATTTTCAGTAGGTCTTGTATGTATACCATGACTAGGCCACAGACTCAAAATACTGCATAAAATATTTTTAAAATGGCATTTCCACATTTCTTCCCAAAATGTAAATGCATTTTGGGAAGAAATGTGGAAATGCCATTTGTTTATAAAGAAAAACAAACAAAAGATCTCCTAGCCCTCCAATGGTCTCCTCACCAAGCAGACATACACCCCTCCACATCAGTTTCACACTATCTGGAATGATTCCAGAAAGTCTCTAAGGACAAATTTTTGAAGGAGGTCCTAGTTAAAATATTGACAGCGCATAAATTTGTCTTTTTAATGGCAACCACTTTACATTGTTTAGCACATTTAGCAGGATTTAAAGATGAATTTAATATACTCACAAACTCTCAGAAAAAGCCTGAGGTGGAGGGGGGAAAAAAATAGTGAGAGATGAAACATACAGTCACTGCCAACACATCTTGAGCAAGCAGTTCATGAGCAGGTGAAAAAAAATCTAGTGACTGTGAAGACCTTGATGACAGCTCTGGGTCTGCTCCCCTTATTCAACTGTTTCCACTTATATTCACTTCTGCATCTGTTATATATTATGGGGTGTTTTTATTAGTAGCTTCGGATCCAGTGAAGCAGGTGAGCATGTGTTCAAAAGACAACTGAAAAAAAATAAGACATTAGAAAGAAAACATGAAACAGTTCAGAGAAAAGCAGAACAAATTGTGCTCTCTGCAAATAAAGGCACACTCATTTTAATTGTGCCTATGCCATTTGAATGGAGACAAAATGAGTAAAACAGTTTAAATTTAAATTAAATCAGGGGAAGTAAGTTGATGCATATAATCTCTCTCGGCAAGGACTGCTCAAGAAGAAGAACAGCAAGTACACATAATTACCACTAGCAAGTATCTAACATAAAATGATCTTCCTTAAGTAATTTTCCCCATCTTCCCATCCTTCTCCTTTAAGCAATCATTTACAATTCACTAGATAATCTTGCCTATTTTCCTGTGTTGACAGAGGTCCCAAGTCAGGAATGCATTTGAGATCCAAGGGCATAGTGGCAGGGAGAAGAGTTAATTCCCCACAAAATGTCCTTCCGGAATATGAACATTTTGGCCAAGGGTGATGAATTTAGGATTTTTTCTTTTTAACTGTTCTTGGAGGGAAAAGGGAAAAAAAGAATAAAAGTAACCCCCAGACTTGTATCCAGAGTACTTATCTCTTGGGTTATATGTAAATGGGGTTTTTAGAGGTGTTATGTTTGTTTGTTTCTTTGGGGTTTTTTTACCTATACTAGTTATATTTTAATACCTTAATTGCTGGTTATGAACATGTGCAGCTTTACATATGGGACTATATGCAAAAGTATTAAATAATAATAATTAGGTTTTTTTGTACTGCTGAGAGTACATCATTCTGGTAGGGACTGTGAAGCACTCCACAGTCCAGCTAATTGTAATTTCATATCTTAAAAGTTTAGAGGTGCTGCAGAACCACTTAAGTACTTGACCAGCTCCTCCCTCAAAGGAATAGAAACATCTGTATTAAAGTGCAGTTCCATGATTCATTGTCTTGTCTTCAGACAGTAAAGCCAGTTTAAGATGTTCCCAAGCATTTCCTCCCTGACCCCCGCCATTCCTTGCTTCCTTTAAGCTGCTCCCTGAAATAAGTCAATTATAGAAAACTCTTGCCAAAAAAAACTAAAAATCTTTGGTGCTTAGGTGTTTTACCTACAGTTAAATGCCTCTCTCTATTTGTGATCACAGATGAAAACACTCTCTAAGTTACAAGTACCTACTTATTACTGGAGGGAAGATATTTTTCTCTTAAAACACACATGGTGAAGACATCTATAAAGTAATCCAGAGGAAATTGTCTGGGCCATAATGACAAAAAAATCCATGAAATTCTGGTCTAGTCATCAGGAAGCTCACGGAGAGACAGTTTACATTCCATTTGCTTTTCCCAAGACTGCTTACCTTGTAGCTGTACATATAATGCAATAACAACTGAAAAGTTTTGTGAAGCAGGAAAAAACACGAAACTCCACTTCTTACGTGAACTATTCTATAGACCAGTGGTTAAGACAATTCCTGAAAGTAGAGACACATATTTCCATTCCTTCTGCTGAGAAAACTGCTACATGTACCAAGACATAACACAAGAGGTAAGTCACAGAATCAGAATAATTTAAATTGCAAACAACCTCCAAGATCATCAAATTTAACCTTTGATCAATCACCACCTCGTCAACTAGACCACAGCACTAAGTGCCACATCCAATTGTTTCTTGAACACTCACCACCTCCCTGGGCAGCCTGTTCCAATGCTTAACAACCTTTTCCATGAAGAAATTCCTTCTTAACCTTAACTAAATTCCTGCCCAACCTTAACTTCCGCATATGCAGCTTGAGGTCATTTCCTCTTGTCCTGTCACTTATTGCTTGGGAGAAGAGGTCAACCCCCACCTGGCTACACTCTCCTCTCAGGCAGTTGTTGAGAGCGATAAGGCCTCCCCCAAGCTTCCTTTCCTCTAGGCTAAACAATCCCAACTCCCTCAGCCACTCCTTACAAGACTTGAGCTCTAGACCTTGCACCAGCTCTTCTGCCCTTCTCTGGACACGCTCCAAACACGCTCCCTCAATGTCCTTCAGGTTGTGAGGGGACCAGAACTGGACACAGCATTCAAGGTGTGGCCTCACCAGTGCTGAGTACAGGGAGAAAATCCCTGCCCTGATCCTGCTGGCCACACCACTGCTGCTACAGGCCAGGATGCCATTGGCCTTCTTGGCCACCTGGGGCACAGCTGGCTCATGTTCAGACACTGCCAACCAGCACCCCCAGGTCCTTTTCCTCTGGGCAGCTTCCCAGCTACTCTGCCCCAGCCTGTAGTACTGCATGGGGTCATTGTGTCCCAAGAGCATAAGCTGGTGTTTGGTTTTGTTGAACCTCAGACAGCTGGCCTCAGCCCACGATCCAGTTTGTGCAGATGCTTCTGCATAGCGTGCCTGCCCCCCAGCAGATCAACATTCCCACACAAATCAGTGTCATCTGCAAAGTACTGAGTGTACAACCACTCCCCTCATCAATCGACATTAAACAGGACAGGCCCCATGGGGGACACCACCAGGGACTGGCTGAAAACTGGCTGTAGCACCATTCATCATCACTCTGCTCCTGACCATCCAGACAGATTTTAACCCAGTGAATGGTGCATCTGTCCAGTCTGTGGGATGCCAGCTTTTCCCAGGATAATGCCGTGGAAGACAGTATCAAAGGCCTTGCTGAAGTCCAGGCAGACAACATACACAGCCTTTTCTTCATCCACAGCCTTTTCTTCATCCAGTGCTGCCACCAGTCTTGCAAGCAGA